>OX326968.1:56646726-57214226 GCA_946800305.1 Medicago arabica
TTAACATTGTACAAACCAAATCTACCAACTTTTATTAATTTGTGTGAATGTATTAAAAGAGCGTTGTATATAGAAACAAAGGTATTACTATGGCTTTTCTATGATTTTTTTATATTTGGCTTTTTTTTCTTTTATATTTGTTATATTGACTTTTCTTTGATGTTGGGACTTGGGGTGGCCATATAGAAACTGTAATATAAGACTATAGCCTACAAATGTTAATTGATAGTTGGGGATGGCGATATCATGCACAATATACTTTTTTTTTTTTTTTTTTTTTTTATATTATGGACCATGCTATAGTGGGTTATTAATTGGCTAGCACATAGATAAATATATATTATGCCCGTGACTATTTTAGTTCATTGACTAATTTTTAACGTTTTGTTTTGAAACTACTACACCTTCCTATGAGTTGTATAGTTGTATCTGACCAGCAAAGAATGGATATGCTTCAGTGTTTCAATGCTTCCCCTCTATAAATGAATACCATGTTTATATTTGTTATTGACCATACATACTATTTGATCATTAAAAAGTGATAGAAAAAATGGACCATATATGTTTATATTCGTAAAAAAATATAGTGCATGTTTGAAATCACGGTATTATAGTTTTTGCAAACTTTAACAAATCGATCGAAATTTCAAACATGAACTTAGATTGTCTAGGGTTACATATGGCGGTGCATCCGTAGAAAACTTAATGGTTTCTACGGCTGCATAACCATATTTTAGGTGTAAGAAATGCATTTACCATTTTAATTGAAAAAATTAGTAATTATTTTTTAACATCAAAATTTTAATGTTGTTTTTGAAGAAGAACATCAAAATTTTAGCGTTAAATACAATAATGTCTATTTTTGAAAGGCATGTAATTTGAAGAAGATAAAAAGTAAGAAAAGATATATAATGTCTGTAACAGAACTGTGTAGATATAAATATGAGTATTGCAAAGGTTTGAAGCATGACATATTGAGTAAATAAAAGCTGAAAAAAGAAATAAATAAGAAAGGGAAGGTGCAGTGAGTAGTCAAGGCAAGAGGCAGATAGAGTACTAGTGGCACTGACAAAGCTTGAGTTCAGTTATTTCTTCTATCTTAGTCATCACCAGCTAAGAAATCAATAATCATGTTTCTGTTACAGTTATTTAGTTAATTACTTGTCTACATATTTATATTATGATATGATTATGACAGGTGTAGGGTGAGTGAATATACAGAAGCAGTGAAAGAGGTGGCATGTGAGATATTAGAGCTAATGGCAGAAGGTTTGGGGGTCCCTGATACAAAGGTTTTCAGCAGTTTGATAAAGGATATTGATAGTGACTCAATTCTTAGGCTCAATCACTACCCACCTACACTTAACAAGGACAAGTCACATTCCAACAATGTTGGCTTTGGGGAGCATTCTGACCCTCAGATCTTGACCATTCTTAGATCTAATGACGTTTCTGGTCTTCAAATTTCTCTTCAACATGGTCTGTGGATTCCTGTTAACCCTGACCCCTCAGCTCTATGTGTTAATATAGGTGATGTCCTTGAGGTATTTTTCCTTTTCTTCCCTCTTTTTTTCATATGTTTTAAGTTTTTTTCTTTTTTATTCAGTCTTAGTCTTCGTGTTAATTGAACATCAAAATAAGATATCGTATATTTCTTACTTTTTACTTCTATAGTTTATACGCATTTAAAAAATACACACAAAAATCAAATGATAATGTATTCAATATCAAAATTTTCATGCAAAAAAATTATTTCTCTTTTAAGTCATTTTAACCCCACAGACTTTTCTTGATTCAGTTTGCTTATACCATAATAAAAGGGAGGGTCTCACACTCACTAGGGGCCTCCTCTATCTATCTATATATCAGTAACACTAGCATGAAAAGGGGAAATATTTTCAACTTGATAGGAATTGAAGTGAAATGACTTGCATTATTGACTTAATGTCTATAGAATTGAATTTTAGCAATATCAATTTTCTGTTCATGATCAATGACACAAAGTGTGCTAGCTAGCTATACTGATAAGGTTCAAAATATTTTGGGGGACACATAAATTAAATAACCTTGCCTTATCCCTATCATATCCTATTTTAATTTTACATAATTGAGTAAATATTTAATTTAAATGTTTCCTAAATTGATATTTTGATGTAGATTAAATTGACTGATACCATTTAATCTAAAGGACTTGCGTGCCATTTGGTAAATTTGAGGGGCTAAAGTTACTCGTCCGCTACCATTTCAAGGACCGAAATACAAATACCTATTTACTCATCAAGAGTTGATGAGAAGTAACTTTGGTGGGAACTAAAAAAGGAGGTAATTGATTTTGTGTGGGTGTATTGTGATGACAGGTTATGACAAATGGAAGGTTTGTAAGCGTGAGACATAGGGCAATGACAAACTCATACAAATCTAGAATGTCAATGGCATATTTTGGGGCTCCACCTCTAAATGCTTCCATTGTTGCTCCACCAGTTTTGGTTACACCAACCAGGCCCTCTCTCTTCAGACCATTTACTTGGGCCGACTACAAAAAAGCCACTTACTCTCTAAGGCTTGGTGACACCAGAATTCAACTTTTCAGGGCAAACATTGCATGAGCATTCATAAAGTTGAGTTTGCACCAATACTTTTACTATGTAATGTAAAGGACAGGTTGTTGATGTTCCTCTCACTCTCACTCTCACTCTCACTCTCACTCTTTTTTATAATATAATTTATTTTTGTTGTCCATTTTGGACCTAGGAAAGGTTGTATGCTTTTGTTTGCCTAAATATGTTGCAAAGTTAACTTGACATGGCAAAGAAAGCTACTGTTCTTGCATGTAAGACTGAGTACTAATAGATGGTTGCCAGTTCTGTACCATTCTATCATCAATCACAATCTCTCTCTGATCTCTCTTGTCTTGCCATTTATTTATCTTATTAATGTTGCCAACATAGTGACTAGATAATGTTACATCTGATATATGCATACAAGATATCACAATTAATGACTTACAACAAGCTAATTTATTACACTTTCATCACAGACTATAGCAGGGATCATCACACAATAATAAAGACATTAAATTGAATAATCTATCTTTTTCCATGATGGTATGATAGTAGAGTAGAAACAACAATACTCAAAATCTCAATCTATCTTTTTCTCATTCATTCTTGTTTAAGACTATCTCTTTCTCATTCAATCTTTCTCAATGGAAGTGACAACCCCTTTCAACGTTGATTCATAACTTCCATCAAATTACAAATATTTTATAGAAATTTACTTTACTTGCACTCATTCACTTTATTAAACAACATATTTTCACATGAGTCATTACAGTTATTTAAATTAATTAATCATTCTTACATCAACAAATTCAAAGTCTGCTAATGATCTAATTAAAATTGTGATTAATGGAGTAGTATATATTAATTACTAGAGTGATACAATTTGTTACAACTAAGAAATATTCTGATAAAAGGAGATTAGAGATAATCTCAGTAATTAATCTTAAGCAATATATGCGACTTCTAATTGAAAAATAGTGACTGTTGTTCAAGTCAGATACACAGTGAAGCCACATGGCACATGCAGTTACAGTATAAAACCAGTGAAGGAATATGAATGAATCTACGTGGAATGAGTTACCCCCACATAATTAATGATGTTACAGAACTATGTTCTACAGATTAATTCTAAAAAGTTTAGTCCATCATCGTACTATAGTATCAACAACACACTATGGTAGTATTATTAAATGATGAGGTGTGTGTGACCAGCTTCAAAGTTCAAACAGTAATAATAAATAACTCTACACCTCCATGCATGCAGAGTTACAACTGTATAACCAGTCAAAGACTGTAGAAGAAGACATGTCATTATTAAACGAGGATTTTGGATCTTGCAGCAAAACGGGAACACTTCCTTCTACCAGTTTTATTTAGCATGCAAACACAATTCTGAAGAATTTCAAAATCCTCTTCCCAAAACAATAAAGATGCTTTGTCTGGATTTTTTAGAAGCATCTTTGAAGTAAGGAAACCAGCGATAGTCCATGTCTGCATCAACCTCGATTGCTTCCCAATAAACTTTCCATTTCTGGTATCATAATATTCTGGCCATTTATCTACACAAAGTCTTTTCTCTGCTAAATCAACTGCCTTCTGTGCTAAATCAGACCTGTCCATCTTGATGCATGCTAAAGTAAACTGTAATTTAAAGGCACCATGTCAGCTCATTAACACAAAAGCTCCCATTCTTCCATAATCATAAAACATCAACGCACCAATATCAGGAAGTAATTGTTTCTTGGATTTTGACATAAAAGCATAATTGAAAGGCACATGATATTATTTTTTCCAATAAACAGCAATCAAAAGAGACATTGCATTCAACTCCCTTAAGGTATGCTAAAATAACACAAACATGATACACCCTTCTATGTTTAAAAGAATACTCACCACCGTTATTTGTTGGAAAAATTGTACAGGCTTCCCTCAATTCTGTTTAAATGACACACCCTCCCTATGTTTCTAATAATAGAGGAGTGTGTAATTAAGGAGCAATCAATATATTTTAGATTTTTACAACATAGAAGGGGTGTATGTGTCAATCAAACATATTTCAAAGGAGGTGAGTGTAATTTTCCTATAGGAGTAATGATAATAAAATTACTAATCATCTTACGGATAATATTGTCCAACCAAATATCAAACTCACCTGCCAGAGAAGTGTTGGCCAAGACCCGCCATTGTGATATGACCAAGGGCTGCAAGGAGTTTGACAAAAGTTATTATTGTAACTTCAACGGGAGACGAGAGGGCATAACAAACAAATATACTGAGAAAGAATTATGCAACAACCAAAACCTTTTTGATAAAAAGAAATGTTTATGGTGAGTCATTGGATCGATGACTAGAGGCACGCATGCATGAAACAGTTGTGAATTTTTCGTTGAAAGGGTTATGGAGGTTGTGGCATTACTCTTTTGAAAATAAAACAATGTCAAAAAGAACAAGAAACTTTAACAGCCTTACGTGTTCTTGGGGTCACAGCCAGTGATTATACGCCATTCCTCACCCTCCAATGCTGGATAACATATTTTGAGAGGCATTTGACCTATGATATCATCCCATTTGGCGTCTATTAAACTCAAAATGCCCTCATTTTGTCTTGTTGTGCCTAAAGAAGAGACAATGGCCCAAAGGTTTCCAAGTGTGAAAAACCTGAAGTCCATATGAGCAGGTTGCAGATTGCCTATGAAGTATCCACCTTCCTCAGATATCCAGTCCACAAGCCATGAAGGAATTTGCTCAGGATAGATGTTAAATTTGTTGACAGCATCAGTAGAATACTCTTCAGTCTTGTACCGATAAATTTCATTAATCTTCTTTATGTCAACCCAATAATACTCTCTCATGTGAAAGGAGAGTGCACTTAGGCGATTACTAACGGCAGCCACCAGATCCCTGGTTGTATCATTCACTATCAGCATCTCGCGAGAACAGCGTAAAGCTGAATAAAATAATGCCTGCATATATTCAAACACAAATTTATGAGCATATATTCCGATAGTATTACACATAATAATTGAATTGGAAGACCTCCGAAGTTCAACTTGGAGACTCATGATCTAACTATTCAATTAAGATGACAAAACTATATATTCATTCATAAATCACCGAACCATCTAACACAAGACAGAATGATATTGAACACGTGGACAAAGGTTAACTTCTTAGACACAGGAAGAACGCTATGGAAGACAATCAACTGTGCCACAAACAACCCCAATCCAATTTAAAACTTAATTGTATAAAGATGATGCAATAAGTAGTGTCAGTTCAGTAAAGCTTATTTTCAAAATTTCTAAACAACGAATCTGTCTTAGTTTTGAATATGAAAAATGTTGTCAAGTCATTTTGCAACCTTGAGTGAAGAGAAACTTGTACATTTTAGAATTCCCAGTCAGTTATTCTGGCAAAGAATAAAGATTATTAAAACAGTGAAATCACTTGTTCCTGCTCAGTGAATCTAACCAGAAGAATGAAATGTTGCTCCAAATAAAGAGCAAGAGATCATGTTATTAAGCGGAAGAGTTCTCGTTACCAATAAATGAAAGAGCATAAGTAATTAAATGAAAGAGAACAACCACTAAAAATTAGAAAGGAACAAGTTGTTATCACATTGACTAATATAAAAGTTGACAATAAAAATGGCACAGGCCGATGTGAATAGCTTCTTAAAAGTCTTCGGCCAACTTTTGGGCCCTTTTGAACTACTTCCAGCGTCTCCACAATACTCACTCCAACAGAATCAAGAGTCCCAAGTATTGAGAGCATCCATCAAACACCATATTAGGCAAGTAAAGCTTAACCACCTAGAGAAAGCCAAATCTCCGGGCTTAACAATTTGGTAGAAGCAACAGAAAAAAACCAAGTATAACCACCATAAAGCAGAATCTAAAACTTAAGGAAGAAACAGATAGGGACTAAGGGTGTTTCAGGGTACTCAAGTCCCACATTAAGTAGTATGTATAAAAAGAAGAAAAGCAGCAGAAATGTAGCTCAAGGTGGATAACATGTTTGCAAACATGGCCCAGAGAAAACAGGTGGAGAGAATTGGGAGAAAACTGAATTTGGTATTTGATTAAAATGAGTAAAACGGTATTTATAAGTGATTATATCAATCCTATTTATAGGCACTAACAAACCATTGACTAATTATATTATGCTCCAACTAGCTATATTTTTAGTAATTACTACTTCAAATACAAACAATGATAGCAAGCAATCAGCTTACTTGGATTTCCAGAGGGTGACCGTGAATTCCCATTCTTCTATCAATCATACAAGAGCCATCGGTGACTAGTAGAGAAGGAAACATGTCAAATCCATCGGTTAGACACAACTTAAGGATCAGTCTTATGCCGGTCTGGACATCCACTCTATCTTGAAATGAATAGTCACCTGTTAACTTCCCATATGCTCTCAACAATATAATCCACCACAATCCTGATAACAACAGCTTTTCACATAAGATTTAAAATTGAGAAGTAATGTGAAGAAAATTTTGAAAAAATGATAGTAACACTCTCTGCAAAAGATGGCGTATTAACAACAGTGCAATAACTTTTCATGCGATAGAAACATGCTTTTAGCTTCAGATTTTTTTTTTACCTGAATCGACAGGGGCAACACGGCCTATAGCTGATTCACCAAAATCAGGATCTGAAACTTCTTCAAATGCTTCATTGCTTCCATCAAGAGGGACGGTTCTTACTTTGAAGCTCGCTGGCATCAACCCTTGCCCTGGGCTGTAGCAATCAACGGTCTTCTCCCAACTCTGGCAAATATAAACAAATATTAAACAAGGAACAAGTGTACTAAGTCCCATAATAGCTTCACCAACATCATTTGTTTGAGATATACATTAGTGAAACTTAGCAAGTGAGCCATTAATCAGGACTTTCTTCCTTAAGTTCTGATGAAATAGCGATATGGAATCATTGGTTGAGAACATTTATAGATTTATTCAACAGTTACATATATCATAAGATAGTTCAAATTCCTTTCAGACTCATAGAAGAAACAATTGATCCCTAAAGTCCATTGAACTGTCCAATTATTAGATAGACAACAACATATTGCATTTGTCATGTGGTAACAAAGCTAAACTGCATCATCTAAACAGATTATACAATATTTAAATTAACAGTGCTGACAGAATCAAATGTCTAAAGATTCTAAAGGTGCAACGAGAGCATTTATTTTCAAAAATTCGAGTAAAACTTATCACATACTTCAGGTGAAACTATATTGCAGAAGAACAACAAGTAGTAACAAACTAATTTGAGTTGTTGAAGCCATAATGTACCTGCAGTTGCAACGTGTGAAGAAGAAAATTCTTGACAATTTCCCCTTCACCATTGAGCAGGAAGGCAAGCGCGGATGGAACAAAATCACGAATAAATACTTGATCATAATTCAGAGCTTGTTTCTCATCAGGATCATTAGCTGCAACAGTCCCAACTGGATTCCCACAGTACGTAACAACAGCACCTCGAAGAAACTTCCAAGCCTCCTCTTCAATCTTAGACAGCTTATCTTCAACTTTATTCTCATTCAAATCATACGACTTATTATCTAAATTTACATTCGACTTGTCAACTTCCTCCACTTTACTTTGATCATCAGTCTCAATTCTATCAAACACCAAGGGTTTCGGATTCAAAGCGCTTTGAATGAAAATATTCTCAAAGCTTTTGTCATTATTAACATTAGAATTAGAATCAACCGATGTAGACTGGTTTCTAAAATCCGAAGATACATTCGGTATCAATGATCCAACCCTAGGCCTAAAATTCCTAGATTGAACCCAATTTGAATCGGTAACTCTAAAATCTCTCCGATTCAAACCATTCATATTTATATACCCTACGATCTTAGTATTATTGCATCTATAGTATCTATAGCTATGGATTGATCTAGAACAGCTTGATCTTGACAAGATACTCATCATTGTTGAATCACTAAACTTAATTGAAGAAAACCCAGAAATCAATGGGGTTTTAGTTAGGATTCTACAACAAGGTTTCATGGTAGAAATTCCAATATAGCTACCAGTAGCCATGTGTATATTAAGATCAAATCAAATAACAATAGCCCACAAAATTAAACAATCTGGGAATAGTAAAAATCAAGACTTTAATCTATTTCTATAATAAAATAGTAAAAATAGATCTTGAAAGTGATTATTCTATAAGTTGGTAGCTGAAGATAATTAGAATGGAAATTTACAATGATTTAGATATATACTTACAGATTGAGGAGATGATTATGGTATGATTAATGGAATGAAATTGGGTTGAATTTTGAGAATGAAAGTGTTTGAGATTTATGAAAAATGAACAGTGAAGATCAAATTGTGAATTTATAAGCTTTGAATTGAGAAGGGAAAGTTCGTATGAACAAGGAAGGTGTAATTACTTTACTGTCCCTATCATGTGCAAGTTGTTTTGTTTTTGGGTTATTGTTGCTTTTACAGTTATAGCCTTTGGTAGGTTTTGTTTTGCTGATTTGAATCGTACGTACACTGCATTCTTATATATTCATGTGTTCTGGTTCACAGAATCAAGTCAATAGATTCCCTCAAAAAAAAATAATAAATCAAGTCAATAGATAATGAACAATGATTTACCTCAAAAAAATAAATAATGAACAACGGTAAAAAAATAAAAAATAAAATCAGACAATTGAGTATTTTTTAAATAGCACTAAAAAATTTGCTTTTTAAGATGACTATATGGAATATCTTGTTCGAATCTTAGTCTTTGTATATATATTATGCAAACTAATTTAAGCTTTTGACATTTATTTTCTGTCAACTAAGTTAAACACATCGACAAACAAAATAAGGATTTTATTGGCACACTTCTAGTTTTGGGCTCTAGATTTAGAGTCCGTTATTTTAAGGGGAAAATCTTTTTTTTTTTTTTAAATGTAAAGTTGTTAGGAGCAGCTTTTTAAAAGATATATTTTTTCCTAGAATAGAAAGAAAATGGAGTAATTGTTAAAAGAAACTAGTTTTGTAATAAAAAAATCGTATATTCTGATTTTTTATAAAATTTTTAAATTATTTAATTTTAAAATTATTTTTGTTTTAATCCGTAACAAACGAGTCATTAATTGATAATGTAAACAACTTTGTTTAAGTAGATAAAAACATGCAAAAAAGATAAATGACTTTTGAAACCAAATTTTGAGTTTAACGTAAAAAGATAAAAACATGTAAAATCACGTTTGGCTTGGATTCGTTGCGTCTCCTATCCGTAACTTTCGACACACACGCCTTCCAATTTTGATTCTTAATTTTCCGCTAAAAATTGAGATAGGGCAAAATTGGGTAAAACACAAGTAATGATGTGTCAAGGATAACCTTATGTTGTCATGAACCGAGGGTAAAATCGTCTAAGTAAATAGTATTTCTGTAGATATTTGAATGGATCAGAGACCAAGTTGGTGTGGGCCTTCGAGAAAGCACCCAAATTCCAATTTTTTAGCCAAAAGTGCAAGCAACTACCACATCCAACGGTGGACGCCGCGTAACTGTTAACGTGCTCTCATCTTATTGGTTCCTTAACACATCTTTGTCTGTTCTCCTTTTCCACGTGCTGTAACAATTAGATCCTGTACAAAAACGCGTGGCTTGTTTGTCTATGTCCTTTTCTTCTTCTTCTTCTTCTTCTGGTAGACAAAAAACATATAAGCACGTTGAACTTGTAGTTATCAAACTCCATTTGCATACGCAATTTCACATCTAACAATTACTCACAACCACTTAAAATACCTTAAACTATAATTAACTACCGTTCCTTTGTGAAAGACAATTAAAAAACGTTTGAACTAAGCCACATATAAAAACAACGGTTTAATATGTTTTTAGTCATTGTAAATATACCAATTTTCTTCAATTTTTAGTCTCTATGAAATTCTCAATCACTACTTTTAATCCTTATTTTTAAGTTAATTTTTGTATTTTTTAATGAAAATATGCATATATGTGTTGAATATTGTAAAAATCTTTCCCCAAAAAAATTAGATTTTTTTAACAAAACATAAATTAAATATGAATTTTTAACCGTCAAAAATATAAAAATTCATATTAAATTCATGTTTTGTTAAAAAATTCTAATTTTTTTTGGGAGTGATTCTTATAATATTATGCATTTTTCTGCAAAATTTTATTCAAAAATATGAATTCTACATATGAGTTTACTTTAAAGAAATGACCAAAAGTGAAGATGGAAAATTTTTAAGGGACCAAAAGTGGAAGGAAAATTTTAGAGGGACTAAAACGAAAAGTTAGTATATTTATAGGGATCAAAAACATATTTAACCCTAGAAACAATAGTTAACTACTTTCCAAATTTGACACAGGCATAAGAAAATAATTTGAGTAAACCATGATATGTCATCGTCCATTTATCATCGTAACAATCAAAGATTGGAGATTTTAAGGATTCCAATCTAATAGAATGGTTCCACAATTTAACATAACCTTGAGAAAATCAAACATACAAAGCAACTCGTTGCACGAACCAAGATTAGGGTCATGGTTTGAATGGTAGTTAACTATGATTGGAGGTATTTTCGTAAGTCTAAGGTACTCGTCAGCAATCTTATGTGCCTAAAAAGCAATTTTCGTAAGACATAACTTCCACTTGGAATGAAGATTTGGTATGTGTGGGCTATCTTTAAAAATCCATTTTATGGCCCAACAGGCCAACACGGAGATTGCATTTTAAACTTGAAGGATTTGCTATCACACGCTTGAAAATAACTTTTAATACCTCCAACAACAATTAACTGTCGTTTAATATATTTTAGTAATTTTCGGGTGTGATAGTAAATCATTTAGTGTAAACAACAATCTTTCAACACCATTAGAGCTACAACATATCAATGTCATATTTGGGCTAGATGGGGTTAACAGGAAAATTATACCATATATCCCTACAAATCATTGAAAATGTCAACTTTAACCTTGTCACTTTGACTTCACGCCACACAAATTCCACCTGCAAAACCTTTTTGAAAATGAATTTTCCAATTTCAAGAATACTCATATTAAAGTTCTTCTCGTGAATTAATTTGTAAATCGAAAAAGTTGAGATTAAAGTGAACAAGTAAAATGATGGAATTGAAATTTGAAGAGAGATAAAATAGATTTCTTGCATGTAATAGAAAACCAATTGCGGTAGAGATTATGATATCAAAACTCATAAAACTTTTCTTCGAATTCAATCTCTTCATTTCAGAAAACTCACCAAATACAACACAAGGGAACAAACGGTTTACAAAATCAAAAACTCATAAATACTTTGAGAGACTTTTTGCTTTACGTTTTTTATTTTAATTTTTTCAATTTCATCTCTTGAATTCACTATTTTCGCCTTCCTCTTGCCTTGTTGTTGAATGTTAGTGTGAAATGTTTTTTTCCAGGTGCTTTCATGTTGTTAAGAGAAAATTTCATGTTTTTTTTTTTTTTTTAATTCTTTAGCATAATATTTTTCATGGGTTTGTCTCTTTACTATATTTGAAAATATTTCCTTTCTAGTTCATTTTTTTGGAACCGTGAATGTGAAAGTTAGTATATTTAAATCTCTTAGTATAATATTGTTGTAGGGTTTGTATGAAAATGAGGGATACATGATGAAGAGAAATTTGCAAATGATCTCTAGGTGGATTTTTTTATTTATTTTAAAATAAGATGGATTTGTGTTAGTACACAAGTGTTTAAAAAAAAAACGACCAACAAAAACGTCAAATGTTTTACAATAATCGAAAAGTAGCACATTCTAAATCACAAGACAACATCACTATATCAATTCAAGTGAATTTATTGTTATTATGTCTTATAAATAAACAAAAAACACAATCATTTAACCATCATAAAAGCTTTCATTATAAATTCAAAGATGACCCATGATGTAGTAAGAAGCACTAACTCACAATATACTAATTAACATTAAAGGAAAAAATGAGCAGGACGAAATTTTAAGTGAGAGAGATTGGATTGTGCTCTTATTTATTTTATTCAAATAAAAATGTACTTATAAACTTGTGACCATGTGAGGTGAAAAATAGTTGATAGTGGACGAGTCTTAAAGAGAATAGCAGATAAATAACTTATATCACCTAAATAAAGTATTAAGTTGAAATTGTAGTGTTTCATAAAATTAATGGTTGAGCTAACCAACAAATAGGAAATGACAGAAAATATGTTTTTAATTAATATTATTTTTTCAATTAAGATACCAAAGGTAAAATGAGAGAGAGGGAGGGAGGGAGGGAGAGAGGGAGAGAGGGAGAGGGAGGTCATAAGTTATATGTTTAAACGTTATTTGAAATAACTTATCAAAACATGTTGTTAGTTAATATTTTATTTTTAAACCCATTTAATTTTGGTTAGTCTAGTTGTACTGACTTGGATCTTAGAAGTGTGCTCCTATTCAAAGTCTCAGGTTATGATCATTCCAACAATGATGTTGCAAGAAATGACATACATAACGTTCTTCATCCAAATCTTGCACCGTACCTACAACGGAGAGCACAAATTCAAGATAGACAGACTCATCATCAACTTCAACGGATCTTGTGGAGCATATTTGGCAACACTTTGAAAGTGATAATCAACAACATTGGTTGTTATTTGGATTATGTAATAAAAATATTATGTAATAACAACATTAGTTGGCAACATTTTATATTGTTTTGTCAAGTTTTTACTTTTTCTTGAATTAATAATATAAAAAAACGTTCACTTTTTTTTATAATTTATAATTAAATTACTTCAATATTTTAAAATTATATAATTATGAATGAGTATATAAATTGTTGGTAAAATTTAATGATATAGAGTTATTGTTGGGACTCAGTTAATAATTATTTCGAGGTGCGTGGTTGGCGAGATTTGATGTTTATTAAGTATTAATTATAAAACAAATGATGTGTCTAGTTAAAATTCGTTTAAGCATCTAAATAAGGTGTTGCGTTGTGAATTGTTTTACGGAGGTGTGATTTCCATGGGTATAAATAACAGGGCTGTCCTTGTGCAACTGTAACAAGACCCTTGATATAGGGCCACAAGTTTAGAGGGACCTCAATTGAAAAATAAAACACTCGTACCTACAGTCAAAATCTGTTACTGAATGTCATTTTTCCGCAGGTAAAAATTTAGAACAGTTTTGCTGTCAATTATGCATTGTCCATAAGTAAATGTCTCTTTGTATTTAGCAAAATTCATGTTTGAACCATTCCTCGTATATTTAACTATGACTTAGTTGTTTGCCGCTACAAGTCTATAAGTGGTGTTAGATTTTTTAAATTATTTTTAAATAAAAATTGTCAAGATTATATCAGGGTTTTCTAACTGTCAGAGACGGCTCTAAGCATAGTAGATCATATATTTAAAATTTTCCCTTTATCCATAACTTATAAAAACCTAAAATATCATTTTCTAAACCTAACCTGAAACCATTAATTAACAACAAAAAATAGTTCCATCTGATCTAGTTAAGTTTGTCATGATAGATAAGGATGAAATAAATGCAACACATGTCTTTACTTAAAGTGGAAGGCCGATGCAAACATGTATTTTTTCAGTTACGGGTTGGAAAGATATTCTTTATATTTTAAGGCAATAACAAGTGGAAATTGAAAACAAAAACATCATTTTAACTTTTTTGCGCATGCACCTTCAACTTGTGGGTACGAGGATTTGGCCCTTTGAAAAAAACCTTTAACTTGCAACCATGTTTCATCACAAAGCTTCACGCAATGAATGATCAATGAAAGTGATATAACCTTGGCAGAGGATGTTAATGGAGTTGCAAATGGTACAAACAGAAAAGGGTCAAAGTGCATAAAATATATAAAAGTAAAAAATAAAGAAGTTAAATCAACACTTTTAACATTTTTCTTTAGTTAAAATTTAATCAGATAACTTAAAAGTTATTTTTTGAGAAAAAACTTTAAAAGTTAGTTGATTAGTTTTGGAGTATTTGGTTAATTTAACTAATGAACCATAAATTGACATGTTTATTTGATTTTTCAATTAATGAGTTTAAATTTCATATACTGTCATTGTAAAATGTTATACTCGACGAGCTCACCACAAAAAACAATCATACGTGTAACTTTATAAGTAGTTAGAATAAAAATCAAACTTTTTTAACGATGCTCTAATGTTTATAATTGATTGTCAATGAATAAAATTAAATTTCATACATTGTTATTGTAAAATGTTATACTCGACGAGCTCACCACAAAAAACAATCATACGTGTAACTTTATAAGTAGTTAGAATAAAAAATCAAACTTTTTTAACGATGCTCTAATGTCTATAATTGATTGTCAATGTATAAAATTAAATTTCATACATTGTTATTGTAAAATGTTATACTCGACGGCTCACCACAAAAAACAATCCTACGTGTAACTTTATAAGTAGTTAGAATAAAAATCAAACCTTTTTAAGGACGCTCTAATGTCTATAATTGATTGTCAATGTAAAAAAAATTATATTGAGGGTTTATATGAATTAAATTTATAAGAACCGTATGTCTATATGCATTTGTTGTGTTCATGCTCATTGAAAGTGTGTATAACAAATGATCTTGCTGATAAGTGTTTTTGAAACACTCTTTAAGGGCTATACGTGGTAAGTTTTTCTGAAAATATATGGAGAAAAAAATAAAATATTTGACTTTTTTAGTCCAACCCGAAAAACAAAGGGGCACAAACATTGCCACAATACTCATAAAAAAGGCATGTTTCATGCTTACTAATTGACTAACTAAGATGCAGGAACACTTAGCAGTAACGGTATCGCAACAAAAAAAATTGAGACCCTAGGCAAAGACGTTGTTGAAGTTTCCCTTGGGGATAATTAATCATTCATGTCGTCCTACTCTCATATTGTGATATCTACGCACAAAAGTTGTAAAATAAAATAAATTATTTGTATTTTTGAAGAATAAAAAATAATTATTTGTTAAAATATTTGATTGAGTAGAAATTATAAAAAAAAAAATGTTGATCTTAACGAAAAAATCTTGTATCCCAATTAACCATGTACACAACAACGCTAAGTTGGTGAGCCGAGAAATATCGAAGGAAGGAGGAACTGCAATAATATATGGAGTTCTATATGTTTGCATGGTTCAAACCCTAGAAACTTTTTCTCTACGATAATTAAAGTTTTATTGATATAGAGTGCGGTGTGCGTTACAATGCACTTACTAAACAAGACCACGTCTAAAATTACTTGATAATTTATGGCTCTTACTTAAGAGGCCAAAAGCAAAAAATCCTACACAAAAGCCAAGTAAAATAAACGTAACCTACTAATATTTGTTTATCAAAACAAACATAGAAAATATATAAATCATTTTAGGTTAAACTATGTTACATGTCAACAAAGGCGGATTCAGACAATGTAGTTAGACGTGGCTAAATTAACTTTGGTTTATAATACTACTAGTTTAGAGCCCCGACGTTGTTCGGGTAAGATATTAAAAAAGTTAGTATGTACGAATACATATGTAAGTATATTAAATTGAATTTATTTAAATTTACAATTATAATAATATCTTAAAAATAAATATAAATGGTGAGATGAATGTTCAATACAAGAATAAAAAGAGTAACAAAATCAATAATGAATTAGTTCAAGTGGTAATAGTTTTGGGTCCCTTTAAACATGTGGTCATGAGTTTGTTTCGTGACTCATATGTATGAGGAAAAAAAAATTGATTGAGAGGGAGAACCTATCTTTTGAGAGAGAGAGAGAGAGAGAGAGAGAGAGAGAGAGAGAGAGAGAGAGAGAGAGAGAGAGAGAGAGAGAGAGAGAGAGAGAGAGAGAGAGAGAGAGAGAGAGAGAGAGAGAGAGAGAGAGAGAGAGAGAGAGAGAAGAAGAAGAAGAAGAAGAAAAATCATTTTGATGAATAGAAAGAATTTGCAGAGATATCTATGCAAAATTAAATCTTCATTTAAAATTAAAAGATTAATAAAAAAAATTGAGAATAAACGTTGAGTCGAAACGTGATATAAAATACCTTACTTTATTTATATACTATTGATGATTGATTGACGTCATCAATTAAGTTAAATTTTGAAGACATAATTTTTAAAAAAGAAAAATAAAAAATATAATGATATACGTAGAGGTGTTTAAGATGTTTGAAAAGTTGCCTTCAAAAATAAAAATAAAAATAACAAAGAGATGAAATTATGTTATACTAAAAAGTAGCATTAGAAAGTGGGTGAAATATATATGTCAAAATATATGTAAGAGAAATAATAGAATTAGTGTTTGCAAACCTAAAGAAGGAAGACAGTTAGATGAAAAGAAGGTTTAGGATTTTTGTTTGTGCTTAAAATATGTGAATATGTTATTAACAAAAAATCATTTATTTATAGTTAACATTTGCATTATTAGAATATGCTGCTAAAAGATAACATTATAACTAATCGAAGACTTTTTAAGAAAAACTAATTGAATGATAGGGTGCTAAAAGATTGTAACAAACCAATTAGAGTCTTTTAATCATAAAATAAGATCTTATATGTAAACTTTGTTGAAAGTATAATATTTAATTTGTTGAGATATTTCAGCTACATAAAATATTAGAAATCCAATTAAAGAAAACTACCCCTTTCAGCACACTTTTGGGTTGAAATTTTCTTTCCAAAAATACCCTTAATATTAAATACAAATAACACATGTAACAAATAGATAAGAATAAATTTAAATATTAAAACAAATGTAACAAACACGATATGAATATATGTATATCTGTTTTTTTTTCCTTTATCATTTAAAAAATATAACAAACTGGATGAATATATTTATACTTACTTTTTCATTATTTCAATTATACTCTTAAATAATTTTTTTTATAATAAAGATTGTTGTTCGTGTCATTAAAAAAAAGCAACAACAATTATATTCTTTTAATTAAAACCAAAATTTCATTAAAAAAAATACCGTTCATATTTTTCAAACTTTAGTGCAATAAAAAGAGTGGAAATACCGTCTTTTCGCTAGTTTAAATAATATATTGAGGGGATAAAATCAAAAATTTATTGAGATATTTATGTCAAATATATTGGTTATTAAGAATAAATATGGAAGTGACACCTGGCATAAAATACCTTACTTTATATATATACTATTAATATAATCAAATGATGCGGAAATATAATAGATTAGGCACTATGGTAAAGTGGTTAGGTATGTACCCTCCACCCTTTAGGTATGATACCCTCTAAATTTTTATAATAAATTTTTTAAAATTAATAATTTCAAAACAAAATTGTATAAATGAGAAACGGTGGGAGTTGGACCCAGGACAGACACAAGAGAAAAAAACTGCTTCTACCACTAAACCATAGAAAAGAACGTGATTTATGTGCAACATATATAGCATATAATCAATATTTTGAGGCTTTGTAAAAAGAAAAAGGTAATACTCATATATGGGTATAGTCACACTTAAGCTATATGGTGGATCTGCTCCTGCATGTCAATCAAACTCCTCATCATCATATTCATAGTATAAAACTAAATAATTTTGAAATCCAACTCAATTCAATTATTGTACAAACTAAAATCATTTTAAATCAATTTTGATCATATTCTCCATTTGAGTGCTGAAACTATCATTTGCGCAAGCATATTGATTGGACTGAAAGTGGTTAAACAAGTTTATATATCCAGCTAAAAATATGTTGACCGTACGAAATCCAACAAGCGTGAGAAGAATTTCGGTAGACTTTTTTTTTAGGGAAATTTCGGTCGACTTGAAAATTGATTTCGTGGTAATTAAAGAGTACAGTGATTAATTGACAAATGTGTCATTGGTCCATGCACTTTCATCCAATTTTGGCATTGATCTCTGTACTTTTTTTTGTTTGACATTGATCCATGCACTTTGTAAAAATTTTGGCATTGGTCCTTCTATTAAGTCTAAGAAAAAAAAACTAACGGTGTGCCACGTGGACCAATGATTACATGTCACGTGGCACACTAAAAGACAAAATTTTCAAAATATATTCTAAAATTTTGGTATTAGTACCTACACTTTAACACTTTTAGATATTGATATCTGCACTTTGGTATTAGTCCTTGAACCCTTTATTTTTCTAATTTTTAATTTTTCAATATCTTCAATGATATTATTATCTTTATTTATTTTTTCATTATTTTTATTGAAAATAATTCTAAAAATACTCCCTTACAAAAATTATAATAAATATATTTTTTTAAATTTAAATCACCAATATAGATTCTTCAATAATGGAGAATCACCTTTAAAGTTTAAATCACCATTATTTGTGCAATTTGATATTGGTCAGTTGTATGGTTAGTAGGCAAACACAACATTACGAAAAGGGAAAAAATTAAAAAATACGTAGTGAGAATGATTAGCCATTAAACATGTAATTTAAAATGATGATCATGTTGTATTTTTTAGTTATTATTAAATATTTAAGGATATATTTATAATAGGAATCATTTTTAGAGTAAATTACACTTTCCTACAAGAGAACCTTAACTTATCTCCATTTTCCATCTTATGTTAAAATATACATTATATTCCCTTGCAAAGTAAATTATATTCCCTTGCAAAGTAAATATATATGAAAATAATATACTCCTTAATGATAATTAAATTTAAATATTTTGTTATTAATTTGAAGATTTTTAGAATATAACATATAATTTTAATTAGCTTATTTCATCAATTTCAATAATTTTTCTAATATAATCCGTGAATATAGCTCAGCTAGCGGTAGGGACATCACAGATAGAGAAAAAAAACAATGTAATGAGATTTAAGCTTAATTTTCATTTAAAAGGATTTTTTTATTTACTTTTTAGAATTATTCTCAATAAAAATAACGAACAAAATAATAATAAAAAATAGGGTTAATATGTCTTTGCCCCCCTGTAATTTGGGCGAATTCCGGTTTACCCCATGTAAAAAAAAAGTTTAGATTCCGTCCCTGAAATATGAAGATTCTTTCGAAAACGCCCCTGACCTCATTTGACACACTCCACTTGCTGATGTGGCACGCCAGTGTATTTAATTTAGTTTTTATTTATTTTTTAACATGACATGTGTGTAATTCTTTAACACATCATTAATTCCCTTTTTTTTTTTAAATCGAAATTGGGAAAAAAAATAAAAAACAGAAGAAAAAATTTATAAAAAAAAAGAAATCAGATTTTTTAAAAAAAAATTAAGTTCCTGAGTTTTTTTTTTAAATCAGGAAAAACATTCAGATTTTTTACTTAATTTATTAAAAAACTAAAACTATTTTAAAAATCAGAAAAAAAATCTTTTTTTTTTAAATTTGAAAAAACGGAAAAAATCATTTTTTTTTCGAAAATTTAAAAAATTCTGATTTTTATTTGAATATTAACTTGCGGATTTGAATTTTGGAAAAAAATATATTTTATTTTTATTTTTATCAAGATCCAGAATTATTTTTAAAATTCTTCCTAATTTCGGAAGAAAAAAATATGAATTTTTTATTTTTTTAATTTGGAAAATGAATTCATAAAAATTTAGGAATAAATTTTTTAAATTCTTTTCTAAATTCTAACTTAATATGTTTTCCATCAATGAAAGAAAAACCCATATGGTATTACCATTGTAATTCTCAAACTTAATAAATTTTGAAATTTCTGAAAAAACTATATAAAAAATTCAAAAACAATTCGAATTAAATTAAAATTATAAATAATAATATTATCTATTTTTTTAATTTTAAAAAAATATTTGAATTTTTTTCTAATTCTGGAATTTAATTTTCAAAATAAAAATCTCATTTTATTTTTGAAAAAAATCTGTTTTTTTTCGATTTTTCAAATTTTGTTAAAAAATAGGATTTTTTTTCTTCTGATTTTTAAAATAATTTTAGCTTTTTAATAAATTAATTTAAAAACCTGAATATTTTTTCTGGTTTAAAAAAAAACTCTGGAACTTAATTTTTTTTTTTAAATCTGAATTTTTTTATTTTTATTTTAAAAATTTTCATTTATTTTTCATATTTTTTTCCAATATTGAAATAAAAAAATTAGGAATTAATGATGTGTTAAAGAATTACACACATGTCATATTAAAAAATAAATAAAAACTAAATTAAATACACAGTGGCGTGCCACGTCAGCAAGTGGAGTATGTCAAATGAGGCCAGGGGCGTTTTCGAAAGAATCTTTATATTTCAGAGACGGAATCTAATTTTTTTTTTTTTAGGGGGTAAACCAGAATTCGCCCAAATTACAGGGGGGCAAAGACATATTAACTCTAAAAAATAATAATATTATTGAAATATTTATTAAAAAAAAAAGGTTCAAGGACTAATACCAAAATGTAGGGACCAATAACAAAAAGTGTTGAAAGTGCAAGGACTAATAATGAATTAAATTCTTAGAATATTTTATTTCTGAAAATTTTGTCTTTTAGTGTGTCACATGTCATGTCCTGATTGGTTCATGTGGCACACCGTTAGTTTTGTTTTTTTTTTAAAGTAGACTTAACAGAAGGACTAAAACCAAAAGTTTTACAAAGTGCAAGGACTAATGCTAAACAAAAAAAGCGCAAGGACCAATACCAAAATTGGATGAAAGTGCAGGGACTAATCACACATTTAAGCCTAATTAATTTCAAAAATATTTTAAGAATAACAAAAAAATATATCTTTCCTCTCTCAAAAAAAAACTTTGTTTTATTTTTAATGAAATTATAGGTAAATAAATTTTCAATTCAATTCCTAATCAGTCTCTCTCCAATTTAGTTGCTGAATAATATAAGAGAAATGTTAAAGAATGTCTTTAGGGTATTAATTAAGATAATAAAAATAGAAATATTATATTAAAAAATGATGAAGAATGATGAATTTAATTTTTTAAAATTAAAATATTGTTGAATCCAACGTAAACATATTATTTTTCGTTTCCTTAAAAAATGTTTCTTTAGAGCACTTGTTAGCATAACTTATAGCATAAATATGATAAGTAGCTCCAATGAGTAGTATAGATTTTTTCAGTTTTTTTTTTGAAGGAATTTTTTCAGTTTAATATAGAAGCTAAGTAGTATCCAATAAGTTCCCTAAATTATGCAAATTTATATAGAAGCTACATTAAAGTGACATTTTGCTCAACAAAATAAATGATTTAATAAAGTAACATTAATGATTATAACTACAATGTTTTTGAAGGAACTTGAACTTTATATCTATAGTTTATAAGACAACTCTTAACATCGAAAACACTGAAGTATATGAAAATCTTTCGATTTAGTGCCGGATATTTTAAATAGTTGAAATTAAATTGACAAATTTTATATACTTTAAATGTTACTTAATATATTTACATATTTTAGATATTAAATTTGAGAGATGATAGTTTAAAGTTTAAATCGATGGTTTATTCAAATTTCTACACACGGATCGGTAAAGTATAAAGATGACAATTGAACTTAGGTTTGATGGGTACCTGCAAAAAGTATCTACAATGGATAGGGTAAAATCCGTTTCATGGATCCAGGCGTGGGTACGAGTATTACCTGCAAATTTAAATGGGTATTGGTACAAGTAACGGTACTATATTGCTCATCCCCACAATCCGCATATGCATATTTATATAGTATAATAAATAATTATTTATTTTGTGTATAATTAATTAATTAATTTAATTATTTAAGTCTAAATCTAAACCTAAATCTAGAAACTACTTAATGCAATAACCGATCTCTTCTACTGGTATATAATTTTTGAAGGATGTTTTGAACGTTTTTGATTTTGTTAATATTACGATTCATACTATTTTATGAGTAGAATTGAAATTTTTTGAACCATAGTTTTATTTCAATTGTTGTATTTTTATTGTCTTTTCATAGCGAAAGGGTAGGTAATGAACGCGGGTATAGACACTAAGGTGCTCATAGGTAGTGGACGGACACTAATATTGTTGCCCACAAGGATAAATACTCGATTACAGGCATTGTTTACAAATGCGGGTATGACGAAGGACACTGTCGTACCCAACTCATAGGGTACCCATTGCCGTCTATAGTAAAGTAATATTTTGGATCTTTATGACCTTTGAAAAAATAATACATTTTATATAAAATTATATTATCTATAAACTAACTAATTCACACGTCAAGCATGACTTAAGCCATCTATACGTTTGAGCTTTTGATAGTTTTGTCCCTAATGGCCAACTTGAACCTACCAATAATATAATACCACGTCTTAAAAATTACCATATAATGTCACCTTTTTCTTTAATAATCTAGAAACACTTTTAAAGAGGAGTTTGGTTCAGGCCCCGTGGACAAAGGTTTCAACTTTTAATTGTGGGATTTCTAATACAATAACAGTTTTAAGTAGGGACAATTGAGTATGAAAAAGACATCTTATGCCGAACCATTAATTATGCTCATCTTTAAATTATTACTACTATTTAATCATGTACGAATATCTATCTATAATGCACTCACTATAGCTGCCAATTATTAATGGGCGTTTCTATGGTGAAGTTAAGAAACAGACTTTTATGAAAAATTTATTTTATTCTTCATTTTTCTCCTTTATCAAAACACTCAAAACCATTGAACCATTTATCAAATTAGTAAGGTTGCCTTTACCATACATAGAACGATTCTCACCAGGTGCAAAAAACACTATAGATATTCCACTAAACATGAACAAATTCCTTGAACTAGCTTATCAATGTCTTAAAGATGATATTATTGAGATTCTCAAAACATCAAAATCTGATTGGGTTTTCTACGATTATGGTACTGTTTGGTTAGCACCAATAGTTAAAAACCTCAACATAGCTTCTGTTCATTACAGCATAACATCAGCTTGAAACATATGACATACAAAATTACAACATAATGAATTTTGGAGAGAAACGGTTTTAGGGTTTGAGAATGTAAATTTTGAAAAAGATTAATTTTGATTAAGCAAGACAGTATGTTCAATGATTGGTCATAGGGTTAACGTCGCCAAAAAAAATCATTCTCATAACTTCACCATAGAATTTTCCATTATTAATTACCAAAGAAGCTACAGAGATAAAAAAAATCAAACAAAGAATGAAATCATATGAAGGACGGTTGAATTACAATAATATATCAACAATCACCTCTAAAATTTAAAGAAAAAATGAAGCTAAAAACTGAAAAATAATCCCCTACTAATTTCTTCTCTTTAATTAATATGGCATAGAATATATAATTCACAATTTAGATATAGGCCAGTACATCCTTTTTGTGTGTCCTAAATATGATCTTTTTTTTATTTGGTGTTTCTACTTTTATCCTTCTCCTATAGTCCCATTAATGAATTGTTTTTACATTGTGTCGTTCATGAGTTGTTGCTGTAAAAACAACATGTTCTCGGTATTCCAAAAAATGTCAGATGAGTCCCCACTTTGCATCCACGTGGTATTTGGCTCCATGGATTGGAAATCCATTAATCCTTGAGAAAAGAATCCAGACGGGCTTGTGATACAATCCGAGAAGCTAAGTTGATGAGAAGGTTGATAATAATTTGAATTAGCATTAGGGTTACTCTTATTACTAACACTTGTACAATAATAATTATTATCACCCAAATCCGATAATGTTGACACCTTATTCTCAAATGAATCTGATGATGCAGTTGTGTTGCTATTCTCTAGAGTATAACTTTGTGTCATATGTGGTTGTGAACTCATAAATTCATAGTTTATAATTGTTGGACTTGAACCCATCATTTTGCTGCCGTTATTGTTGTATGAGGTATTGGTCGTGGTGGCTGTGGCCGTGGTAGTGGCAGCAGCAGCAGCTGCAGCTTGAATACGTTCGACTAGCCTTGGCATCCAAAGGTAGCGCATGGTGTCCTTGAATTGCTTGCTATTCACGTCGCATTTGAGTTGTTTGGCAAGCTTTTGAACACGAGTTCTCCAATAATTTTTGATTTCATTGTCTGTTCTTCCGGGTAAATATTGAGCTATTTTCGACCATCTGATTCAATCCATCATTAAATAAATAAGTTTTGTTTAAAAAATATAAATAAATAAATAAAATGAAACACGGTGTTAAATGATTAGAATAAGAAGAAAATAATTGGTATATTTTCTTGTAAAAGAACAATCTTTGTTTTTAATTGAATGATGCATGGGTACTGTTTGGCATATATATGTTTTTAGAATTTGATTTGGACTAATTCAGATTCACAAAAGGCTTATATGATGAAAAATATTTTAAAACTATAAATATAAGTATATGAAACTTTTAATATATATATATTTTTACCGGTTACCCCAACGAGTATGGAGCTCGAGAATCAAAAGTTGTTCTTCAAGTGTGATATTTCCACGTCTAACGTCGGGACGAAGATAATTAAGCCACCTCAATCTGCAACTCTTACCGGTTCTTTTGAGACCTAGTATAACAAAAGAATGCAAATTATTCATACTGATAAAGACTGGACGATATATATTATGACAAAATACCAATACTAATAGGATTTATAAGGGTAAAAAAGAAAGAGCATCCGAATTTTATATTGTAGTGCTTTCTTTTTCTGAAGAAACATTAATCATATGATTTTTGGTGTATCAATCCATTTTATTTTTTCCTTTTTCCACAAGTGGGCGAGCCAAGCAATTATAACCAGTGAATATTGACAAATTTCATATATGCTAGCTTATTATCACAGTTTCAATATAATTATAAACCTAGCTAGAGACAATTACATCCACATGTATCGATCATATATGGCCAATGTATATCACAATATTTCACTATCATCATATATAGTCACAAAACCACAAACTTTGGCTTTTCGATGGCAATTTAATAGATCGGATAACCATCCATTTGTGGTAATGAAAAGAAGTGATAAAAGGAACTAATTAAGCACATGCACCACAATCACATAGGTAGAGAGAATAGGCTAATTTTGGAAACCAATAATATTTACCAGCAGAGTTGGCGAGGGTATTCCAACGACCTTCACCATGAGTAGCAATGTGATTCATGAGGGTTAAGTCCTCATCCACGGTCCAAGGACCTCTTCTAAGGTCCATCTCATCATCTTCACTACTCATAAGGTTGTTTTTGTTGTTGCTTTCTCTTCCTTTTACATCCATTGATTCTCCAACAGCCACTTTCAAATTTTATTTGTATATAGGATTTGAGGAGAGAGAGAGAGAGAGAGAGAGAGAGAGAGAGAGAGAGTTTTGGATTATTACAAAGAAGGAAGGGTGAGGCTTTTTATAAATACTCCACATGGACGGAGTTTTGAAAAATGCATGTGGTAGAATTAAGAAAACGATTGACTCTATAGTTGGGTTGGGTATGGATCGATGGATGAGAGAGAATGAAAGGAGGCAGAATATTAATGATTTACTAGTTAACTAAGGTTTAGGAGATTAATTAAATGAAGTTTGTAAGTACTAGTATGACTCTTTTGACTTTCTTTGCTTTGTTTGCGTGCTCATTAGGTTTATCGTTTACTGTTTCTTTTCTTGGACATGCTACCCATCCTCACAACTCAACTTTTTTTCTTGATTATTATTCACCCCGCCACAATTTAGATGCCCATTTAAAAATGGTTTATATATACTTTTGGTACCTATTTCTTATTGTCAACTGATGGAGTATCATATATAGATAATTACATAATTACATAGACTAATTCTTTGAATCGAATATGACTATAATGAATGGTATTACTGTTACATAGAGATCTAACTCGTTAGGCATTGTGTAGACTAAAAATCGTTAGAAGTTTCTATAGGTACTACAAACAAAATTTTATAACAACTAAAAAAATATATCTAACCCTAGTTTTTAGATTTTTTTTCATTTCACCTAGGCAGAGGGTGAAACCATTGTTATTTGTCCCAAACATTAGTATCAACCACTACAAAAATGATGACGTAGCAGATCGAGAATTGAATTAATGAAGAATATTACGGATTAGTTAATATTTAATTTAGCTGAAAAAATCTTATGGATTGAAATAATTAGTAAATAATAATAAGGATTTAATTGATTAGTATATATTTAGTTTAATTGAAAAAGAATATTAGGATTGATTAAAGAAACTAAGGAGAAACAAAAATCTTGTTTTTGAATAAAAATACTATTTATTTGAATAAATGTTTGAAAAATATATAAAAGCATGACATGAAGATGGCATATGATTTCATGAAGAAAAAAAAACGCTGTGAAATTGTTTTATGAATAAATTTTTTATGCACGATAGTGTAAAACTTTATATAGATTTAATTTCAATTTACCAACAAATGTAAACATTAATAATGAATCCAATGGAATGGGGTGGGACTTAGATTACTCTCTCTTGTTTAGGGGTAATTTACCCCTTCAAGATATCAATCAATCAAAATTTAATATACATATACAATATTAAATGTCAAATAAATGAGTCAATTTTTTCTATAAAAAAAAGTCAATTTTAATTCTAAGGTAACTTTTAACTTTTATTTAAGGGTAATGCTATCCAGTGCCCCCGGGGCGTTAAAAAGCCATAAATTGATAGATTCCACTTATTTACCTTAATTAAAGTGAGAAATAATAAGTCAACTAATTAAAATTAATAAAAGTTGTATTGAATACTCTCTCAAAGATGCTAGTTTGTTTTGAAGAGGATCTAATTACACATTTAATGATTTTGTATTTTATATTTTATTTGGATATGTTTTGTCTTTGAAATTGCTAATTTATTTTGGACTTTAAAATATCTTGTCTTAGTGTAATTATTTTTGCAACTTTTAATTAAAAAAATGAAAGAAAACAATATGCTTTGAGGAAAATTCACGGGATAAAAAAAATGGTGCAAAAAAAAAATCACGGGAAAAAAAGATATTGTTGTAAGGAAAATTCACAAGAAGAAATCACACAATATTATGTTTCGAATTCATATGGGTATAAATTGGTAAACTCTTAAAATTATATAATAGTTGTGTCTTTATGAGAGTATTGAATACAACTTATGTTAATTTAATTAATTCACTTATCATTTCTTATATTAATTGATATAAAATAAATGGAACTGATCAATTTATTGCTCCTTAACCAGTTCCCAGGGGCACCGGTTAGCAGCACCCTTTATTTAATTATATTTAGATATTCAATATTAATTAATTTTCACTTTAGGGTTTATAACAATTAAAATTTCAGATCAAAATTCTTTCATATGTCCTTCAATCCATCAGTTACGTTTATAAAATTTCTTCAATTCCAAAACCTATAACACCGAGAACGTGCCCTTCATTCCGTCCAAAAAGATCATCTTCATTCCAATTTATTCTTTATTTTTCTTTCCATTTTGATTGTTCAATTCTCTCATTCCATAACTAGCCGATAAAATTTTGATTGTTCATATTCTTCTGACCAAAGAATATGCCCACAATTGTTATATATACATAATATGTAAATTAACGAATAAATACATCACATAAAAAAACAAATAGAAATGATCCATGGAAAGATCTATCTCCCTCACTAGCTAAGCACTTGAAAGGACTTCTAACTAGAACAATGGAGATGGTACAATCTGAAAAGATTCAAAACTGACCACTACTTCGTCTCAGAAGTTATCACCTAGAAGTATTGTATTGTCAGTTATAAAAGTTGAACAAAATATATGGACCAGAATTGCTTTAGTTTCCACTATTCTATCTCCAACGACGATCCATGCGCATAATCATAGCAATAATTTTGTTTCACGGTGATGGGAATGAAAACACAACGACGATTGACAACCTTATAGATTTTCACAAATCATGATTACTTCGATAATTGCAAACAGCGTCAATTCTGGAACGAGAGAATTGAACAATCAAAATGGGAAGAAAAATGAAGAAGAAATTGGAATGAAAAGAATCTTTTTGGACGAAATGAAGGGCACATTCTTAGTGTTTTATGGTTTTGGAATGGAATAAATTTTATTAATGTATTTGATCCGATGGATTGAAGGACATTCAGATAAAAGAAATTTGATGTGAAATTTTAATTGTTACAAGTCATATGATGTAAATTAATTAAGATTGTATACCTAAATATAATTAAATAAAAATTAAAAGTTACCTTAGGATTAAATTTGATTTTTTTTTTATAGAAAAAATTGACTCGTTTATTTGGTATTTAATATTGCATATGTGCATTATTACATTTTGATTGGTTGATACTCCCTCCGCTTCAAAATACTTGTCCATTTTGGAGAATAATTTTGTTTCGCAATACTTGTCACTTTCAAGTTTCAATGTCTTGTCAATAATAACCTTCCATATTTATTGTAGAGAGAGAAAAAATAAAATGAAATAATAAATGGTTAAGGGTATTATAGAAAACACACACATAACTTCATCAAAAATAAGAAAATTTATTTGGTTTATTGGTTACTGCAATTTCTCCAAAATGGACATGTATTTTGAAACAGAGAGAGTATCTTGAAGGGGTAAATTACCCCATAAACAAGAGATTAATCTAGAAAAAAACCATGGAAGGGTTAATATTTAGATTAACTAAAAATTTCTTATGATTTTTTTTAAGAAGATAAATTAACCTACCGAAATTGCCACTGAAGAGAATCGAACATGAGATCTTGAGAGAAACATACTTCAAGATTTCAAACCAACATCGTCAAGACAACTCAAATGGATTAAAAAATTTCTTAATTACCAAAATATTATGGATTTGATTGACTAGGTGCAAAAAAAATACAACTATAACATGATTTAATGACTGAAAAAGTATTTGTCAAATGAAAAATGACCGAAAATATGTTTTTGAATTTAATTTATTTTTAGGGGTTTTGAATTTAATTTTTACGCCGATCATTAAAAAGAGAATATAAACATTTTTATACATATATCCCGTTAAATCAAAATGTATAAAATACTCATCAGCATAATTGAGTTGGTAGAAAGAAGCCTAGGTTCTCAACATATTCATCTTAAATAATGAATTTCTACCACTTGAGTACCCAAGAAAAAATCAAACTATATAAATATTTGCCGAGAGATTTTATAAACTAACTTGAGTGTTGAGTGGTACTACAATAAAGATTAGATGGAATGCACCTGTAAAAAATTATTTATGATGCAAATATATACAAAACAATCACATGTTTTATTTGTTTTTTAAATAATTAATAGAAAATGTTAACAAGTGTCCTTGTAACTCCTTTCAAAAAAATAAGGATATTGAGACACTTGTTAAAGAACCAAATTTAATTAAATTTTATTGAAATTTATATTTTATCTTCATTTAAAATTTTATATCTTGACCAAAAAAAATAAAAAAAATTAAATTACTAGTCTCTTTTCGCTAAAAACCGAAGTATTGACAAAAAAAGTTAAATACAAACATTACTTTCTTTTGTCTCCGTTACTTGTGACCGAAGACACTAGTTAAAATAACTCGTAATTAATATACAATAATTCTGCATTTCTGCTACTGTTGATCAACTACTCTATTATCTATTGATCTCCCGCATTGCATGCGCTGCACACGGCGGATTGTGTCTCTATTTTCAACAATTGTGTCTTTGATGCCAAGACACTATTTCTACATATTTCTCGTCTAGGACGGCTACAATAAATTATCCATTTACGATCCTTTGAAAATTGATGATGTTCTGATTGAATCTTACTAGTGGATAGTTTATTTTAATGAATTAAATAATCTGTTTTAATTATTGTTAGAAAATCATGTTTTAATTAATCTAATTCGTAAGAATATGTCAATGTAAAATATCACATTTAACCGTTTATATAGGAGTATTTGTTTTTCCTTTTGAGTCTTGTTTCAGATTATATAGTCCAAATGCCTAGCAGTGGTTAAAATTAATATAATTTAAAACAGGCACTACTCTGTTAAAACTTATGTTTTAGAGGGTTTGACATATTTTAGATTATACTATTTGAATCAGTCAAATACAAAAAAATTGTGTAGTCCACATTGCACTGATAGTTTCTATGATCCATGTTGTGTTGAGCCTTCTATAAACAGTCATGTTTGGTTCATTTGCAAACCACACCACAAAACCATGAATATTTATCTAGTAGTACGAACAATAAGCTAGATGCAGTTTACAACAACATGAGAAACCTTTGTATAGGCTCCACGTTGATGTCACAATCTCTAATTTGAAAGATAACCTTGACCAAATTGGCGGTCATCTTAACCACATATAAAATAAAAGTATGCAATGTTGAGTATTGTCGTTTCTCAATCAACTCAAATGGAAGTGTGTGGTTCGCCAAATAAATCTCAAGAACGACGATGATGTGAGAGTTATGTTTTCTATATTTAAAAATTATAGTTCAAAGACACTGATCGAGTTAGACGCTTCCTTGGTAAGATATTTTCATGATATTCGAGAACGTTTGATTCGGCCCAAGTCCTATGATAAAATCAAGGCTTCCATGGATAAACTATATGAATAATTTAGTTTATCCATGATTTTTGTTCGTGTTTAGTTATGTTGTTTTATATTATTGTTGATTTATATTTAATTTATGTTGTTGTTTTAGAATTCGATTTAATTACATATTTTCTATTTTACGTGTTTTAAATACGGTTCAGTTTATATAATCTGAAACGTGTCAAACCCCAACCCTCCATCACAATTTTTAACATAGTATATGCACGTTTTAGGTTATATAATCCGAATCAACATTGACCATGTGTTCATATTATATAATTTGGATTGTGGCGTTACAAGCAAAGTTTGGACGATATGTGGCGTGTTTAATGCATTTTTGACATGATTGATTGACTTTACATGTTTCCTTTGACTTTAGATACAGTCTAAGTGTGTGGTGTGACTATAAATAACCTTGCATTCTTCACCATTCTCATTGCAACTCCCATACTATTTTCTTCTTCCGTTTACATTTTTTACATTTCATTTGAAGGCGGTTATGATGTCATGGTCATTGTTGATCATTCATATCATCTCCAAAACTGACGTGCAATTTTTGTGGGGTGGTATGAGAGTCAATTGGTAGGTCTAAAAACACTTTGTAGTTTCAGGAGTCTTACTGGTGCAAGTATACACTATATGAAGTAATAGTATAAAAAAATGAAAGCCACAGGGACTGAGGCGTTATGGCTCTCTACAACTTTCTAGTGATAAACTTGTCTGTGAGACATTAACTTAATAAGCCTAAACCAAATTTTACAATGAAGCTTAAATACAAATATGTTTTGCGTATAAGATTTGAACCTAAGACTAAAAAAACTTTAAGCCTTGATCTTGACCAACATATTTCAACAAACACATATGATAATTTTTTTTGTTATTCCAAAAATTTTAGACGAAGCTTTAGTTTAAATCGCTTCCCCCATAAATCAATCATGATATCTAGACGATTCAAGCAACTAATTTGCTTAAGAAAATGCTAGCATATGTTTTAGGGTACATGCATGTTAAAGGATTCTACAAGTAGAAATTATATATTAAAAATTTTGCGATTTATTTTTCATAATTTGAAGTTTATTTTTTTAATAAATATTTTCATTTATAGAATACTTAACATGTGGCATAACATGGCTCTTTTTCTTATTTAGGTTTTATTCATTTTCAAGAGCATAATTAGTTAGGTCTATCAAAAGGACGTCCTAGCTAGCTAGCTAGGCAGATGGTTTTGTTTACATTCCATAGGTTGCTCTCGAAAGTTATATATGGAATTGCCATAGAGTTGATGGAACACTTATTTTAGAGCACTAACAAAGATGGAACACTTATTCCATAGGTTGCTCCCGTAGAGCACGCACTTTTTTTGTCAGTGACTCATCTTCAATTTGCAGATGATACTTTGTCGTTAGGAGAAAAAAGTTGGGCAAACGTGCGTGCTCTACGGGCTGTGCTGCTATTATTTGAAGGTGTTTCTAGGCTCGAGGTGAATTTTAATAAAAGCATGTTGACGGGTGTTAATATTAGTGATTCGTGGCTGGTGGAAGCGGCATCTGTGTTACGGTGTCGAGTGGGAATGATTCCTTTTATGTATTTGGGTTTGCCGGTGGGTGGAGATTCTAGGAGGTTGGCGTTCTGGGAGCCTGTTGTATCTCGTATTGCTGCTAGGTTGTCAGGGTGGAAGAGTAGGTTTCTTTCTTTTGGTGGCCGTCTGATCCTCATAAAGTCTGTCATGTCATCTCTACCTATTTACGCCCTTTCCTTTTTCAAAGCTCCCGCAAGTATCATCTCTTCTATAGAATCTTTATTTAATAAAAAATTTTGGGAGGGAGTGAGGACCATCGAAAAATATCTTGGATTAGTTGGAACTCAGTGTGTGACAAAAAGGAGGTGGGAGGTTTAGGGATGAGGAGAATGAGAGAATTTAATTTAGCTTTGTTGGGAAAATGGTGCTGGAGGTTGTTCGTGGAAGGGGAGGATTTGTGGTATAGGGTATTAGTAGCTCGTTATGGGCAGAAAGGGGGGATGGTGAGGGAGGGAGGGCGGCGGTCCTCTACTTGGTGGCGGGACGTCGCGTGTATCCGACATGGAGGTGGTGGGATTGGAGGTCGTTGGTTCAAGGATAATGTCTTTAGAATGGTGGGAAATGGGATGGAAACTTATTTTTGGACGAATCTGTGGTTAGGGGGTATTCCGTTGGCGGAGAGGTTTAGTCGCCTTTTTGAGTTAAGTGTTGTTAAAAATATCTCGGTGGGGGTTATGTTGACTTTGGGAGTGGAGGAAGGGGGTGGTGCGTGGCAGTGGCGGCGGAGGTTGTGGGTTTGGGAGGAGGAATTGTTACGGGAGTGTATGTTGTTGTTGTTTGATGTTATTTTGCAGGTTCAGAGTTCTGATAGCTGGAGTTGGCGCCTTGATCCCAATGGTGTTTACTCTGTCCGCTCTGCTTACCATTGGCTTACCACTGATGATAGTCAAGAGTTGGTGACGACTTCGAAGTTCATTTGGCACAAACAGGTTCCTCTCAAGGTGTCTATCCTTGCATGGCGTCTTCTCCGTGACATATTACCTTCTAAAGCTAATTTAGTGGCTCGTGGGATTATTTCTCAAGAGGCGCAGTTGTGTGTCTCTGGTTGCGGTGAAGTCGAAACGGTGCAACATTTGTTTATGTCTTGCGCCACTTATAGTGATTTGTGGCGTTATGTTCGTGATTGGCTTGGAGTTTATGGGGCTGATCCCATTGACTTATCTGACCATTTCCAACAGTTTATCTTTTTGTCTGGCAGCTCACAGAAAAGGCGATCTTTTATGCAGCTTTTATGGCTATTATGTGTTTGGCTTATTTGGAATGACCGTAACAACAGATTGTTTAAAAACAAAGTTGCGAGTATTCATCAACTATTAGAGAAAGTAAAAATGCACTCATATTGGTGGCTGAAGGCAGCTAATGCAGTTGTTATGTTAGGTGTCCATAATTGGCCTGTTAGCCCTCTTGTCTGTCTGGGCATGTAGAGGTTTTCTGTTTTTGTGAACAGCTTGTAAATAGGGATTTTAATGGGTGTTTCTGCAGGCACACCTTGTGCTGAGGAAACATGTCCGTGATTGGTTTTATATATATTTCATTTTTGCCTCTTCAAAAAAACAATTCTAAAAAAAATTGAAAGATTTTTACAATATTCTACATATTTTATTGAAAAATACAAAAATTTATTTAAAATTAGGGACCAAAAGTAGTGATTAAAAATTTTATAGGGAACTACAAGTTGAAAGAAAATTTTAGAGGGACTAAAACAAAAAATTTGTATATATATAAGGACCAAAAATATATTTAACTATAGTTTAACCATCAAACATAGCCGTAATAAACACTTGAATACCTTTTTCTAATCGTAAAATTTGAGCGTATAGTAAAAGAAACAAAATGCTAACAAGTGTCTTTAGGTCATTGTTTAAACAACTAAAAGTAGTACTTTTACGTAGAAACTTGTATAATTACTACTTTTACATGAGTTTAACTAATATTTTCAAGATAAAAAATTTATAATGAATTATTTAAATAATACCTTTGGGGCACTTGTTAGCATAACCTAGTGTCAAACTAAACCCATAAATCACATTAATTTAACCACAGTTAAACGTTGCAAAGTGTAAGAGCCAAATTTAGTCACTGTTGAACACTGAAAAAATTAGGTGCTCTGTTGTATGCCTGTACAAACCCATGACCAACACTATGATCGATAGAGCAAAAAATGTTTACATCTTAAATGCATTTTAATTGAATCCATTATATAATTCCATGTATCGTGTGTATACATGAACATTTTGCTATCATTAATATTTTTTACTTGTGAAAGCTACTCCACATGATAAATGCTACAGTGTTAAAAGGGGTTTCTGCTGACAACATATATATGAGATGTTCTAGCAGGATAAATTATTACTCCCCTCAAGGAAACTAGAATCAAAAGGAGGTAAAATAGCGGAGTAAAGTTGAATAATAGCCATACTCTTAGATACTTAGCATGTGTCTCCCATCATCTTATATAGAGTTGTCAATTGGGTTGACCCAGCCTACTTCGATTAGGAAGGTTAGCTCATATAAATAGGTCAGAGAGGATCGACCCGTTTGATTCATGTGCTATCAAAATTGAGGGTCTGATGGATCAGCCCGCTCATATTTTAAAACATATTATTTTATTTTATTTTTATTAAAAAAAATGACAATCACATTTGTTTTAATAGAAACATATCACATAAATTATTCTCTATCAAATTAATCAATGTGTTCGTAAACTTTGTTAATTGATATACAAAACATCTATTAAATCAACATCCATAAGCGATAAATAACACAGAAACATCAATAAAATAAGTTGAGAATATTTATCAAAATTCACCAAGTACAACGTTGAAGAAGATAAATTTCAGTTTTACATAATAAAATAATTCTCCTTAAAAAAACATAATAAAATAATCAAATCTTACATAATATAACTATTTTACAATAAAATTTTTTTTGTATTCTTAAAGGGTCGGCCCGCAAGCTTAGTGGCCTAACCCAGGTTGCCCATGTAAAATACAGGTCTGATGGACTGGCCTATAAAGATATGATCGTTTTTGTGTGTCTTTTTGACGACCCAACCCACACTAAAGGAATAATTGTAATATGATATTAGTTTAAGTAATTAAGAAATGATATGTTATTTGAACAACCATTTGTATGACAAATTTTAAGACAATCATAAATTTACAACGAAAAGTTGATATTGACACGAAAGTCAAAGTAATCGAGAGTGAGCATGAAAGATAAAATTATTGTTAAAGTTGTAAGAAAATGATTATTACTTCTAAGATATTTCACATTGAGGACACTTTGTTGGGAACCATGCCACTAGGAATATCTTAGAATTTGTGTTCAATGAGAGTGACATTGACATGATCATTCATAGTTTCGTGGTATTTTGTCAATAGATAGCCGGGTTTTGAGGATTTATGGCGTTGACATTCTGTTTCAAACCCCTCAAACAAATTGCAAACACTTTATGTGTTTAAGTGTAATATTTTGGACTTCCAAAATTAGGACCATTTTCACAAGTTGATATAGAATTTGTTATCGATCTTTACTTGTCCTCTGTTTTAATATCCAAAGCATCTTTGACTTAAACACGTGTTTGCTTCCATTTTTTCTCTTAACCCTAATCCTTGACCACTTTGAGTTAAGGCCGCAAAGCGTGTATTTTCTTCCCTCTTAACAAGTATACTTAATGTTAGGCATAAAAGTTGTAGAACAAAGGAGTGCAATATTACTGAATCAAAAAAAAAAAAAAAAAAGATAGAACTGAACTAAATTCATTGTACGTATCGTTTACTTGTTTGATTGTCGATGGATGCATTTATTTTAAGAGGATGTCATTTTAAGTGATGTCTTAATTATGATCATAAAATGATGCACACTCTTGACTGGTTTCAACTGCAACGCATGATAAAACTAATTTTAGACTAAACACAATGGAACTCCTTTTTGTTTATTTTTTATAAGCAAACGATTTTAATAGTAGAGTACAAGGGGTGCTTGAACCCATATACAATTATGACACTGTCAATCTAATACATTTGAGATTGATATGTGTAATACCGACATTGATTCAATGACCCATTCAAATGTATTATTGATAAGCAAAAGAGAGAACGGAACGCCTTAGAAGGTTGGGGTTTTTTTGTAGCAAAACTGAATCCATAGAGACAAAGGAGGGTGCGGATTGATATTTTCTTAGACAAAACTGTATTTGTATTACCAGCGTAGTGTGACACAACCAATGATAGAAATACTAATGAAATAATAACATAAAAATTATAAGTTGCTTTTGAGAAAAAAAATTAAAAGAGTGACACTGAAAAAATATCTTGATTGATTTTGGGATCTTGAAGTTTGCTCATCTCAAAATCTCAGGTTTGATTCTCCTTGGTTTCAATTTCAGTGGACAAGTTTATACATAATTTTGCTATAACTTTAAATTGACCATCCACAAGTGAACGGTGAGATTGGTCCCATCAAATTAATTGGTTATTAAATCGGATATCGAGTTTTTTAAAAAAAAAAAACATAGTATAAGTGATTTTCCTATGTTCTCTGTGTTGTTATACATGAAACATTTGTTGCTAGTTTGAAATTATACACGTCAATTACCCATAAGTCACATGACTTTTTCTAACCTAAATTCAAAGCAAGTCATCAATACAAATTTAAAACTTATATATGTCTTACATGAGATAAATAAAACTGAAAATACCTATTGATACAATCAAATAATTAAAAGACTACAATTACGGGTTTTGCAACTAAAAATATCACATGCATGCAACCGTACATTAATTCTAACTTGGATACATTTAAGGGATGGAATTCTTACAACAAATATTTTTTTTATATGCATGAGTCATTGAACCGGCGTAAACCAAAATAATTAAAAGACCCAAACGTCTATCACTGATTATTTATGTCACACTATGTTGGTACTTTTGTCTAAAATAAATATGGATCCGCGCCCTCATTTGTCCGTATGGATTCACTTTTGCCACAAAAATTCTCAACCTTCTATTTGTTCCGTTCTCTCCTTTTATGTTTATTAATATTTTTAATTAAATACAAAATGTGTATGAACTAAACTCACTAAACTAATATTCCATTGTAGTTGATATTATGAGTTCCCCCCCTTTTCTCTTATATTAATACAAGAGGGATCCTATGGAGAACTATTTTAAAGACAGACATGCATGTACATTTCTCACGAGACAAAAACCAAATTAAACTTGTATAAACCAAACATGCCTTTGATGAAATGTGATAATATTAGGAAGAAGCCGCCAAAGCAAAGCATTTAAAAAGAATAAAGACAAGCACCACTGTCTTGTCCTTAAGACGCACGCTTGGGCTCCTCAACTAAATTATTAAGGTTACAAAGCAATATTATAATCCTAAGAATGAATCTATGTTCCCTTGTCTTTGCCAGTTTTATAAAGCATACGTAACTTTGTTGGTTTCAAACTCTATATTTCCAAATATCAATTACATAAAAATAGGCAGTGCTCCCTTCATGATTTACAAACCCGGTCCCCTCGTGCATGTCTCATTGCACCCACTTTAGTCCATCCCACCATAACCACAATAATAATATAACTTATAATTAGCTCTTTGTCTTATTTAATTTAATTAATCATGTAGTAGCATATTGTCCTCTACTCCTCTTCTTTCATACGGATTTGATTGTTCAGATGCATCAAAATTAGACCGAGTGGCATTATCTTTCTAGTCCCCTTTTTTGAAGAGATTTTCACACCTTATGTGTGATGTTAATATTGGGTGACAATGTTGGATATAAGATTCGGTGTAGGACAATAATGGCCACGTGCACGGTGGCGCCATATCCCAAGACACGTGTCTATAACTTAACTAGGGGCTATGTGGGGGACCATTCTATCTAGCTAGGTTCTTTTTAATTAATAATAATAATTAGTAAATCCCACTTTAAGGTTGTGACCTTTTAGACATTTACACATGAGTCGTTGGTTATGGTTTTTATTTTTTCTTATAAAGCAAGCAATATATGTCTTTATAAGGTAAGCTCTAGAACTTATACTCATTCCATGGTTGATGTCAAGTTGTGATTGGTGCCACACGGGCACAAAGCATAAGAGGTGTCCTTATAATTTGAAAGTGGGTATTAATTTTTTGAAAGATTCTTGGGTTAGATCGATCTAGATATAGTATCAAAGATATGATTGAGATTAAGAGATGGCATAGATAATGTAGCGTCCGTGGTTAATTACGTTCTCAGATGGAATATACATGACCTTAACAATAGTAACTATTATGATATGTCGTTTTTCTTGTTTCCAATACAAATCTAAGTCATCAAAAACGTACATTTCCATTAGCTATGCTCAAAGGCCATTCTATCCTGATCCTAGCTACAAGAATTCCATTTTTGTTTAATTGTTATGAAATCTTCGGTGTATATAATTAAGAAAAGGTGAAAATTATGCGTGCTTTTTTCTAGTGCACATAAAGTACCAGGTCATGTACACAATTTTTTGAGTTTATGATACTATGGAATATAGACTTTGAGGTGGATTCCAAAACGGTAGTAGACAACATATATGGAAAACAGATGGGTGTGTCAGACTTCAGCGCAAATTATCAATGATTGTCGTCACCTACTGTGCACATATCTAACGAACTCTGATGTAAAGTTCATCAGAAGACAAGTAAACGAAGCTGCTCATAGTTTAGTTAGGGAGGCTCCGTCTAAAGCTAGTCTCCATATTTTCTATAACATTCCAACATGTATTGAAACTATTCTCAAATGAAATGCATTAAGCTTGTTCCTTTCAACAAAAAAAATGTAACATTTTTTTCAAGGAACTACGTAACAATTATTATAATGTCACGTTGTGTTATTATTTTCTAAACTGTTTGCATAAATTTCTATATAAGATGATATATAAATTGACATTTGTGTTTATCGTAATTTTTCATTGTAAATCATTAATTTTTTATATCTTACAATTACATGTTATAATACATACATTTGTGTTAATTTTATGCATGATTTTTTTCTAAAGAAATAGTGAATTGTAAAATCAAACTCGCACTCCAACACATCACATGTCATTTAGTTGTCCTTTGCATTGTACTTACGAAACATACAATAATATATTTTTTAAGCCAAGTAAAAAATAGTTCTTGGACTCAAATACATATATTTAGGGATGGCAAAATGGATTGGATCTATCAGGTTGACCCGTTTAATCCATCATTTTTAGCTAGATGAGTTTAAATTTTGAACCCGTCATAAGTAGGGTGTCCGTTCCGCTTAACCCACTAAAAAGCAGGGCGGTGATGAGGAGGGGCAGGTTGGTCCGTTGGGTTGATATATTAAAAAAAAACTCTCTCTTTTTTTTGGGAGAAAAAAAAAATCTCTTTTTCACTTCATTTATAAGTCACAATAAATTTTCCAACTTTCACCAAAAATTCAATTAATTTTATCACTTTTTGTTTTATGATTTTAGCCTTATATTTTTAACAGTTAGTTAATTGATTATTCATGGAGTTTTTATTTTTAATGTTTTATTGATTTCTTGTAGAATTTTAGAATATGTAATTTATATATTTGAATAGTTGTTTTAATATTCTTAAGGGAGTCATTAGTTACATATTTAGATTTCTTTTAATTGGCTTTAAATTTATATATTTTTACATTGTTTATGTGAAGATTTTAATTAATATTTTTTTTAAAAAACATCGACGGAGCAACCGCCAACCCACCGGTTCGCTATAAAACGGGACGGGTTAGATTTTCAACCATATTTCTCTAGTTAAGCCGCCCCGCTTCACCTATTTTTAGACGGATTATTGGCGGGATGAGACGGGTTGGCCCTTTTGCCATCCCTATATTTTCGCTAGTGCATAAACATAATCAAAATATATGTGTACATTTTTCCCTCAATATGTCGGTGTTACTAGCAATGAAATTTATTCCTTCTTCTTCTGTTAATTTTCCATTATTTCTTCCGTATGTAAGAGTTACTAGCAATGAAAAGAAAGAAAAAAAGGACACGAATTGGTAGACAAGAAAGATAGTAAGGAAAAGACGAAGATTAAGACGAGGTGGATATGACAAAACAAATTGTGATAAGAGAAAGCCTGAGAAAGGGATGTATCAAGATTCAAATCTTTGAAGACAAATTAAAATATGATCCAAGATTAGAAGAAATTAAGACATGCCAGTCCAGATTCAATGTCACTTATCAAGTCCAGTCCACGTTGTAACAACGACATATCATTTGGAATTTCTCCAATTCTCTACTTATTGATTTCTTCAAATTCAATTGCTTAATTACTTTCTTAGAGCATCTTCAATGTCTGTCCTTATTTAACAAATATCACTTCCCGTTAAGGACCCTCCATTGGAAGAAGAAAAAATGAATCTTCGTTAAGGAATTGACAACTATATAAGAGCACCTCCAATGATGATCTTCACAATTGGTTATTTTGTGGGTCCCGTTGTGACACATCATTTTGAAATACCTCATTTATTTTTCATTCCAATGGTGAACTTTAAACAACCAATATTGGGTCCCACAAATTTACCTCATATATTAATATTATATTCATGTTTAATTTTATTACAACTTAAAATATTATTTTAATTATTTTAAATTAATATTAATATGAAATTAATTTAAAATAAAACAGAACTTAAATTTTTATTACAATAATTGAAAATTAACATTAAATTCATGACTTGCATAATTAAAAACGATAAAAATAAATAACATTACATGATTAATAAAATTTAAACTTCGTTGTGCTCATGTCCAAAGCGTTCCTAAATATGCTCCATTAAATCTGCTTGAAGTTGTCGATGAACTTGTCTTTCACGAATATTTGCTCTCCTTTGTAGTCTTGTTGCAAGATTAGGATAAGGACCGTTAGATGTTTCAGTTGATGAGACGGCGTTGTTCATATTATCATAAGAGTAATCAAAATCATCTCCATATATATGTCGTTCGTCTTCAACAATCATGTTACGTAATATGATGCATGCATAAATTATATGCTTGAGAGTTTCCATATGTCAAGCACGTGATGGGCCACGAATAATTGCAAATTGAGATTGGAGCACACCAAACGCTCGTTCCACATCTTTTCTTGCCGATTCTTGACGTTGAGCAAATAGTTTTCTTTTTTCTCCTTGCGGCATTGGAATGGTCTTAACAAATGTAGCCTACTCAGGATATATACCATCTGCTAGATAGTACCCCATATGATATGAAGTTCTATTAACTGTATATTGCATTGTCGGTGCTTGTCCTTCCAAAATATCATTAAACACATTGGATTGGTTTAACACATTAATGTCATTGTTTGAACCTGCAATACCAAAAAATGCATGCCAAATCCACAAGTCTTGTGATGCCACTGCTTCAAGCATGATCGTTGGTTTACCGTGATCACCTCGACAAAATTGGCCTTTCCAAGCAACCAGACAATTTTTCCCTTCCCAATGCATACAATCAATGGAACCTAACATACCTGAAAAGCCGCGTGCCTCACCCATTTGTAATAAGTGATCAACATCATTGTTGTTTGGCCTTCTTAGATACTCCGCCCCAAATACCTCATTCATGCCTCTTGAAAATCTGTCTAAGCACTCAACTGTCGTGCTTTCTCCAATTCGAACATATTCGTCTACTATGTCGGCAGGAGACCCATATGCCAACATACGAATAGCAGCAGTGCATTTCTGCAGTGGTGAAAGACCCATTTTACCAGTTGCATCGACCCTCATTTGGAAATACTCATCATGATGTCCAAGAGTAGTTACAATTCGAAGAAACACATGCATATGCATTCGGAACCTTCGTCGGAATTGAGCATCTGTGTATACTGGATTTTCAGAGAAGTGGTCATTTATCAATCGACTATGTCCTTCCTCACGGCTTCGATCAATTACTTTTCTTCTTCGCCTGGGCCTAGTAGAACTTTGTGATTGTTGTTCACTCTGGAGCATTGACATCAACAACTCCTCATCAATGTTGTCTGTAACGCCCCATTTTTATTATTTAGTTATTTTATCGAGATTAGTGTTATTTTAAATATTTTATTTGAATATTTGCTATGTGATGATTTTTAGTATTTATTAGTAGGTTGTTATGATATAAATAGTGAAGGAATCTTATTAGATTAGATTTAATGAGGCATAAGAGTAGTTTGATAATTGGAGGAGTTTGTTAGGTTAAGAATAGAAGAGGTTAGGAATAAGGGAGATTTGTTAGGTTAAAAAAGATTAAGTGAGAAACAAACTCTTGGTGGTTATAAATATAGGAGAACATTAGAGAATTAGGGTTAGAACAGGAAAACAGTTTTGGGAGAAAACAAAGAGCGCGTAGAAACGATTTTTGGGAGATAAAGAGGAGAAACTTGTAGAGTTCTGTAAATCAACCAATCTAATGTAAGGGTGAGACTAACCTTCTTTAATCATAAGTATATAATTCTGAAAAGGGGTTTAATCTCTTGTTGAATTTTCGATGTTGTAGAAGTTATGTTTATGAATTGAATTAGATTGATGAAAGTATAGATAATCCCATGAATCGAGTTTTGTAACCTTAAATAGTGGATAACCAGTAGGTTAACAAAGAATTAGTGTTTGAATGATAGTGTAGTCATGGGGTGAATATTAGGGTCGAGTTTGGATAGTTTATGTTCAAAAACGGAGTCGAAAAGGGTTCCCCAAAGTGAAATCGCAGCAAAACTGTGATTTTGCTGTCACCGTGCGTTTCTTGTTGTCTCTGTTTGACAAGTTTAAGTTTCGAACTGGGTTTTTATGTCTTCATGAAAGTTTTAGATAAGGATGTTAGCTTTCACTAGCCTTTAAAGTGACTCAATTTAAACGTCTAGAACTCTAGATATGATTAAAATACTACACATGGGTCAACATGGTCGTGCTCTTGTCGATTTCCGTAACAAAAATAGAAACTGTGACTTGTCTGTTCATAGTTAGGTTTTGATGTAAACACAAAAGTTTTAGATAATTAAGTTAGCTTTCCAATGGCTCTGGTTTGACTTGAAAATGTTTTGTGGATTTTGAATTATGATAGAAACACTCCAAGTAGGTCTTGAAAGACTTTTAAATTTTTTTAGCATAACCGCTTCTAATCAACCCGAAACTTTTGGTTGCTTCCAAACTTCAAATCCTAAGTACTATGAGTTTAATTAGAATGTTTAAGAGTGTTTAATCTATGTCTTGTTGAATCAAACTTAGTTTCCTTTTGATAATGAATTGGTGAATTATATTGATATGTTGTTGTTGATTTATGGTTGAATATATGATTATATGATGATTATATGAAATTTATTTATGTGATGTTTATATGGAAGTTATATGATGTTTATATGATGCTTATATGAAAGATGTTATTGTTGTTGTATTTGAAGTTGTGTCCTTGTATAAATGATTGTTAAACGTTGGGGGCTTGATGCTTATCAAGTCGAATTACGACATTACTTGTTGTTGTTGTTGTTGCATTTCTGAGTCGTATCATTGCATAAGCATTTGTCAAAGTTGAAGGCTTGATGCCTTGTTAAAGTTGAAGGCTTGATGTTTTGTTAAAGTTGAGGGCTTAATGCTCTGTTTAGTCGAATTACGACATTATGTTGAGAGCTTGACGCTCTGCTGGTACCACATGCATTTGTTGAGTGGTTGCCGTTGCATTTTGTTGAGTCGTTGTTGTTGCATTTGTTGATGAATAGTTGTTGTTGTTCTATGTTGATTGATTCCTTTATGTGAATTAATTATAGATGATTAATTGTTATTTTATGTTGATTAATTCTTTTTTATGAATTGTTGCTTATTATTAACGAATGTGAAATCTCATCCCTTCTGTTTGAATGTTGCCTCTACGTGGGTAACGTGCAGATATCTAGGAGTAACCGCTGATGTGAGTTGAGTTCTCGCGTCGTCTTAGGAGTCATGCTCTGATACGTAACGGGATGAGGATTTTTATGTGTTTTGTTTTCCTTTGTTACGTATCTTTTTATAAGTTGATGTTGAACCACTTTTAAATTGGAATTTTATAATGAGATGATGTTGAGGCCTTGGTGCCAAGTATTATTTAAAGTTTAATATTTTCCGCTGCGACATTATTTGAATTACTGAAAGCTGGTGTTTATTTAAATAGTGGATGGATTTTAATCCTATTTGTGTTGAATGATTTTTGAAAAACGTAGATGTGACATTCTGTTTTACGATGCACTCTGAAATATCTTACTTTATTTATATGTTGGGAAAACGGGGTGTTACATTGTCCATAAATTCTTCTTCTATCAACTCCCAAAAAAGATTATTAAGATCTTCTGAACTATTTGGATCCATTTGAGTGAAAGAAGTATGAGAGAAGAGTTATAGAAAATTATATGGTGGAGTTTGTCGGTGTGACAAAAATTGAGAATTTTGAGAAATAGGGTGTTGGTGATTTTGCATAAAATGCAATAAAGGTTATTGATAATTAAATTGATTGGGATCCATTTGACATAAAAAAAAAAATTGAAGTGAAGATATGAATAATTGAATAAAATGTATTATCAAAGACCAAATGAAGTTGTGAAGTTAAAACTATAAGAGAATAATTGTGAGTAAAAGTAAGAGCATGAAAAAATTGAATGTAATTTTTTCTAAATGAACAAAATTTATAGGTACAAGAATTTCAAACTAACAAAAAAAGAACATGTAAAAATCAATGATGCATTGATGTCTGTCATATATTTTAGAACGGTAACAATATTTATTATTGTTTATTCAAAGTAATTGTTGCTTTCTGAAACAACGGTGATGCCAGCCTGTCGAACTCCAAGGAAAAGTTTTGGCAAAATAACCATTTTTGTACTTACACGCTGGCGGACGTAACTCAAACTTCAACTGTTTGAGCTGCTCTAAGGATCTTATCTCTCCTAGGTAACTAACGGGTCCTACGATTAAAAAAGTAATAAAATGTGTACTACTTGGTCCCACTTCTAACAATGAGTAATATTTTAAAATAAATTATTTTTGTTTAAAGATGTAAGTTAGTGAGATCTATTTAAGTATTTTTCATTGGAGTCATCATTAGTGTACTCTCATTGAATCCTCAATAAGTACTTTTATTAAAATATTATAAATAAGTTATGTGTAATGTGAGGTCCATCTAAGAAGCCTCTATTAAGGAAGTAGCATTGTGGATGCTCTTACTATATTATCATATTCATTGATCATAAAAAAAATTGTCCCATTATGCCATGATTGCCTACCTTTTTCCCCCCACTTTTCATGGCTAAAGGCATAAATTTTCTTTTCTGTAACAAGATTTTCCTATTAAAGTTAAAACTTTTGGTTACAATTGTTAGCATTTGTCTCATATGATCAATGCTATAATTCTTTTTTTTTCAAAACACAACAAATGTTAAGATTGAAGAATTACAAAGTTAGCAATTGCATAATTAGCACCAAAACAACGGCACCTCCAAACCAGAAAAATGAATCTAATATTCAAATTACAAATAAAATCATTCTTAAACATTTGAGGGTTGACGACTCCATCGATAAAAATCATAAGAAAAATCTTTATCTTTGGATTTGATCCAATACCAAATATGACTTTTACCATATGCAAATAAGCAAGAGTTAAGCAATCCTTATTACCGAATATCATATAATTGCGATATTTCCAAATTGATACATGACAACAAGTTCGAATGAAAGCATTTCTTCACAAGTTTAACTCTTTCCAAACATACATGAATTGACTTGTTAATAATGTCTTAAGGAAAACAAGACAACATGGATTGCTCAACTACAACCAACATAAGAGACTATCGATCAGGTTGTATTAATCTTCAATTAAGTCGGCCACAATCTGCAAAACTGCAATATCCCCGCAATGATAATAGGAATTATTAGAAAATGAAAACATAAAACAAGTACTTAGCAGATATAATTTATATCCATGTAAACAAATTCAATATGCAAGTAACAGAAGGCAGAATCAAGGCATGTAAGACTTCTAAGAAGTGTACGATTTTTTAGCTAAAACATGATATTTAAATCACAGGCAAAATGCTTAAAACTTGAGTTAAATTCTGAATTTTATAACATATGATAAGAAATCACAGCCAAAATGCATAAATTTTATGAACAGAAAGCAAGAGCAACTAGGAAAATCAACTTCCAAGGTTTGAAACAGCAAAGTTCAGTTTTTCAACTCTACGCATAAAGTACAAAATAAAATTCAATCACAATCCATTCATCATCTTATCTTAGCTCTAATATTCAGCACTTTTCTTTACGGGAGTGCTTCTAAAAATATCTTTATCTTTCCTTTTTCAAAATCGATACGATCCATTCGTTCAAAGTACGATCGCAAACATTTCTGGAACACCTCGAACAAAGGAAAAAGTAGTAAAGAGGAAAAAACACAGTCCTTGTTTAAAAAAATGCTTTGAAAAAGGGCCGATGTATAGAAACTATCAAAGAAATAGTGTTTTTTCAACTCTCTCAAAATTGAAGCAATTCCAACCATATATAATACAATTGTTACTTACTCGGACAGGACACTAAGAGGTATAAACAAGCACACTCATAAGTCATAAGAATATCTACCTGAGTCATGCCTGGGAATCTACGAACACTTGGGCCAATGGAGATTTTTGAATAAAGCAGTCCCCTAGACTTTTTACATTCTCATCTAATATATTTGACGGTTTCACTTTCAATTTCAATGACTTTGATTTAACAAAGCCAAGGAAGTCGAGTTATGATTGAATCAGAAGTTGAGTGAAGTAGAACCTGCACAAATATAGTGTATTATACATATTACGAAGAGTAACTTCTTAGTGAGATTTAGTATTGGCAAAAAAGTATACTGAAGGAACTAGTTAGGAGCAAAATGAAAATCAATGCTTAATTGTACTTTTTGTCCTCCTAGATTCCCACATGTCTGGCATTATGTCCATATTAGAATTTGGGACCAAATAACTTACAACGTTGCCAAATTTTGATCCCAAAGTCTTAGGTAGGCAAGCTGTCAAATGTGTGTGAATTTTAGGGGACTAAAAACCTGGATTTTTTTTGACAAAAAAAAAAAAAAAAACCTTGATTTTAAAAATTGGTGACTAATTATGTGTGCAAATTATAATAGAGGGACTAATTAAGCTGAAGATTAAAAAGGAAATAACATACAAAAGAGGTTACCTTAAGGGTACTCCATGAGAGTGACAATATCTTAACGTAGTTAGCTAGCATCTGCAGCCAACTGATTAAGCTTGAATATGTAATCTCTAAACCAATATGAAAATCTGCATCTACATCAAAATTTACTTGTTCGAGAAAAGAAAGATCACATACAGGAGAGTGATAGAATTAAGGTTCGAAGTAGAAATCATAATTTTGTAACCTACTTCTTGAATGGTGCTGCCTATGGTCAAACTAGAAAGGTTAGAATTATGTATGGAGAGGAAACTCGCATTGCGATGTAGATTACAATGTTCAAGGACTAAATTGCTTAACATGTGACAATTTGAAAATGGATCAGCAATGCCATTATATTATATGAAGCAAATTAAAACAAAGTCAGGCAACTCACTAAGCCTATCCTTTTTCTCTTTTCTATCTCTTTTACTCTTCATCACACTTCAACTTCCGTTAATCTTTTCCATCATCAGATCCAGATATTAAAAAATTATCGGCGGCACGGCACGGCACTGTATGCTAAGCAAGTAACTGCCTTGCTGTATAGAAGTTGATCCTCAAAGTATTTTCTTCTATGAGAATGAGGAGCTAGCTACTTGAGGAAAATATAAGTTGAAAGGACCATGAAATATTGACACATCTCCCAACTGTCCGTACATATGGACTCGGAATCAACATTGGTACTCTACTTTGTTGTCGTATAAGAGAAGCCAAGGTATTCCCTCCATACCACTATAAATGTTAGATATGAAAAAACAAACTGTCCAAATTTAAATTTCTTTTCAATTTTAAATCTATAATTAGTTACCCTCCCTGTCCCATAATAAAAATCATATTTGGAAAAAAAATATTGTTTAAAAAATAGTCACTTTCAATTTTCAAATGATTTTAATTATTTTTTTTCAATTGTACTATCTAATTAATATTATGTGCATCAGTCACACGCTACAACATTCGTTTCAACTTGAGTTTCAACTAAAATTATATTCACATATGCATTTTGATACCCCTAAGGTGATTTTAAACCCCATTACTATCACCACCATCAAAACAAAATCGTCTATTCCACCAAAACCATTGGAACCATCCAAACCGAACCGGCAATATTTAAATACATAAATTAGATTAAAAAAATCTCATAATTGATCTAAACTGCACCACAAACACCTTCAAAATTAACTATGAATCTTACGAATGTCTCATCATTGAGTTGGATTCTTCATGTGCTAATTTGGACAACTTCATAAAATATTTTTAAGTGCTCTTGCTTTGGACTACTTCATAAAATATTTTTAAAATACTTATTTAACATGTTATTTTTTATATTAACAATGACGTGATTTGATTAATCTCGTATGTAAAATATTTTAGATTGTGGTTGTATAAAAACTAATGGTCAAATAATAATTTTTGTCTCTGAATGTGTAACTAGGGATGTAAATAGATATTCATGGATGCAGATAGTGTGATATTTGTGTCTGCTCCGTTGGATTAATATGAAATTTGTATCCTATCCATATCCACGCGGATATCCGCTTAACAGGTAATCCACGGATTTTGAGATATCCACGAGTTTATACAAATATTCATGGATTACATTTATTAAAAGAATTGTTTTTTTTACCGGTAAACTAAAAACAAAAGTTCATCACATGCATTTTCTTTTCTTTTTAGCAAAACATAATATTCATACATTACAATAACAACAAAGATCATTGACTCGACAAAAACATAAATAAAATTTCTTACATTTAATAAATATAAAGTTCTTTGATTTAACAAAAGTATAAATAAAGTTCATCATATTCAACAAAAACAAAGCTTTTTGCTTCAAAAATCTCGCCCACTTTCACTTCCGTTTAAAAAAATGTGATACATATTTGAATAGTCATGTAGTAACTAATAACACTCACAGTACCGAGGATATTTGCTTAGAAAGTTGAAAGGTATTAAAGTTATTTATATAATTTACTCTGTTTAATAGCGGATGTGGATATCCGTGGGTGTGAATACCATTAAATCCGCATCCGCGTCCATTAATTAGCGGGGAGTTAAAATATCCAATTATTTTATCCATGGATATCCATTAAGGTATTTGCTCTGTGTTCGGGGCAGATTTTAACCGCGGATATCCACGGGTGCAGATATTTTTGCGATCCATATGTGTAACAAGTGGTTACAATAGTATTTCATTGTATTGAAAGATCAAAATTGAATTTCAATAACATTAAAATGCCTCGTTAATACTATCATATTAGTCCTTCTATATACTTATTTATTGTATTATCTTATCATTCCATATAAATATTCACTTAGTGTCATATCAATCTCTATAAGAAATGAATTATTGTCGGTATTGAAAAACTATTTTGATTGACATGCACAATAAAAAATTATTTTAGAATTTTGATATTATCGCAACTGCTACAAAAATGATTACTGGCCTTTCTAAACCAAATTGAAAAGTAAGTATTGACATACAAACCAAAACAATAAAGAGATAAAGTAAAAGAGTGAAGCATTATCCATAATAAAAAGAGTAAACCACTAAATTGATGTTTTTTAAGTCATTATCAAATTAGTATATGACTTTATTAATATTTGAAACTAGTATTTGTTTTGGTCAAGAAATTCTCAATTACTTAACTAAATAAACGAGTGAATCGTCAACTTCATCTCTGAATTTGCACGAATCGGTCAAATTTGTCCCTCAATTTAACGAAATATCAAAATAGTCCCTGAATTTGTTAGACGTCCATCAAAATGGTTACTCAGTCCAAATGCTATGTTACATGTTGTGTTGTCTTGTACACGTGTCAACAAGGAAGCCACGTGTACAAGGACCAATGTGATGAAAACAATGAAAATTTCAGTTTTCACTTTTCAACTTCAATTTTTTTTGGTTTTCCAATTTTACCCCTCTTTTTATCCTTACCATTCACTCTTAGATTTCACTATTTTCACATCATACATGTCCCTAACCTTTCTCCTTCCCGTAAAACCTTCACCATCTTCACCTCTCCAAAATCATTATCATCTCTCGCGATTCAACGTTGGATTTTTGAAGGAAGAATTCATATGTGGTTAAGTAACGTCGTTCCTCTTTTTTTTTTCAGTTGCCAAAATTCGTATGATGGAAGACAATATCATGCTAATCCTGCATCAAGGTGGTGGTTTAGAGCGAGATGAGTATCAGAGGCTGCAATATGTTCGTCGTGAATTTTGTGTTGGGGAAAAATGGATGTTGAGGAGTTATGTTTGTGGGACATTGCAAAGGCTATTTCAAGTATCAAATTGATTTCTGTTTATATAATTCAATGACTTATTTTATGGTTTTTTAATATAATATAAGAATCAGATTGATAGTTAGACAAATAATTCAAGAACTAATATGATGGTAAAATTATCACACATTTCATTCATCTTCAACCTCTATTCATTATAACTCTACACACACCTAGAACAATACGTAGCATATTAAAAACTTAATCAACCTAAGCTCACTTCCTATACAATCAACATTCGAGCACTCTCGCATCACCATTAAACATGGAGCTTGAAGATGAATCTTGACTTTGATAACTCGCTTTGCTCATATGCCCACCCCTCTCATTTCGGATTCAATTTGAACGGTTTTACTTGATTTTTTTTTAGGGATTCTAGTTTTCAGATACAATAGAAAAAAAATTAGGGTTTGGAGCTTTTTGAATTGGGGAAGAACGTAACCACTAATTATTGGAAGAAATTTTAGGGTGTAGATTAAAGATTGTAAAATTAAGGTTTCACTTTTACATATTTGGGGAAGAAAGAGCCGTTGGGGAAGGAAGAAAGAGTCGTTGGCGAGGAAATAACATTTTCTGCAAATCAATCAATTTCGTCCTTAAAATTTTGGTCACTATCGATCAAAATTAGTCCATGCTTACCTGACATTTAAAATGTGAGAGATTAACAACCACATCAGTACCGTTAACACTCCAATTTGACAGAGGGACTTGACATTTTATAAATTCAAAAACTATTTTGATATTTCGTTAAATTAAGGACAAATTTGACCGTTAAAATAGAGAAACAAATTTGAGACTTGAGTAAATTCAAGGACAAAGTTGATGATTGACCGTTAAAAAACAACATGGCTTACTAGCAGTACAAAGGATGTTTCGTAAACGAAAACAGGGATCCCACGAAAATAAGAAGGAAGGAAGGGTTCGGGTTGGTGTTGCGTTCCTCATCCATCCATCCATCCATCGTCAACACTGCGGGAGTGATGAGCTCCGCCGGTAAAACCTTGCGCACCCTCTTTTTCGGCATTCCGATCCAACGAGATTTGTTTTTCATAGTGGCTCGTTACAGTGAAATTCGATACATTCTAAACACAAACCCTAATTCACAACAATTTTCCACCTCTTTTACTCCTTTTTTTTATTTATACATAATTTTGGATTACAATTTTGGTTTATTGTTACAGATACAATCAATGGAAATTCAGCAAAATCTGTCAAAGAACCTGTTCCAGGGGCAAGTCTGGAAGCAAAACAGGATGTTACTGGTGGGGGTTTTGTTCTGTAATGAGTATGTTTATTTTCAAGATTTATGGTTATTGTTGCTCATAAACTTGTTCATATGATCTTTGTGTTGCTAGAAGTAAAAGCTCAAGTTGATGCCATATGGGAACAAATGAATAAAGGAGTGTCCAATAAAGTTATTAGCAGTTTTACAAGCAAGCCTAAATCTACTGCAAAAACCACCACAAAGAAGAGATCTTCGGTAATGTGTATTCAGTAATACATTACCGTTCTTTTGTTTTTATTTTTGTTAATTTCCTGCTACTAAATTTTTTGAATGTAGAACTGGATGTCTTATTTGGGATTGGCGCCGAAGGCAACTGAATATCCTGGGCAGTGTGCTCCTCAAAGTGGACCTGGGGTGCTGGAAGGCAGTACAAGTGACGAAGGCAAGAAGTTTGCTGCTGCTGCTCTTGCAGCGGTGAAAGATGATGCTTACGTTTCTGCTTCAAGCAGGGGGAAAGTTGTGGTAAGTACATTGATATCTATCCGGTGCTCCTATTTTTAGTCAAGTGCTAATCTAGCTGAAGTCGGAAAAAGCTTGTGCATTTAGTCAATGGGGAAAGGAAAATAGATAAAAGTAATGACTGTGAATTGAAGTTTATAAAGACATGGAGAATCATATTGTAGAAAACTATGACATAGGAACTGCTTAGCTTGTTTGTTGCTGTTCCAATCACCAATTAGTGTTGTCAAATAGCGGCTATAGCAACGTTGTTATAACATTGTAGAATTTATAGACTCTGAATTTATAAATAGAGGCTATATGAAAGATGATGCTTATGCTTCTGCCTCAAGCAGGGGGGAAGTTGTGGTAAGTACATTGATATCTTTCCGGTGCTCCTATTTTTAGTCAAGTGCTAATCTAGCTGAAAGTCGGAAAAAGTTTGTGCATTTAGTCAATAGTGAAAGGAAAATGGATAAAAGTTAAAGACTGTGAATTGAAGTTTATAAAGACATGGAGAATCATATCGTAGAAAACTATGACATAGGAACTGCTTAGCTTGTTTGTTGCTGTTCCAATCACCAATTAGTGTTGTCAAATAACGGCTATAGCAACGTTGTTATAACATTGTAGAATTTATAGACTCTGAATTTATAAATAGCGGCTATATGAAAGATGATGCTTATGCTTCTGCCTCAAGCAGGGGGGAAGTTGTGGTAAGTACATTGATATCTTTCCGGTGCTCCTATTTTTAGTCAAGTGCTAATCTAGCTGAAGTCGGAAAAAGCTTGTGCATTTAGTCAATAGTGAAAGGAAAATGGATAAAAGTAAAAGACTGTGAATTGAAGTTTATAAAGACATGGAGAATCATATCGTAGAAAACTATGACATAGGAACTGCTTAGCTTGTTTGTTGCTGTTCCAATCACCAATTAGTATTGTCAAATAACGGCTACAACAATGCTGTTATAACATAGTGAAATTTGAACAAATCGTTATTGTTCTGCGGTATGATATTTACTACAAAGTGTTGTCAAATAGTGGTTATAACATTGTAGCTTAGCAGAATTATAATCAACTGCTATTTTCCGTCATCCGCAATTGTAAACATTGGTTCCAATAACCGTAAAAAAAACACCGGTTCCAATATTTGATGTAGTAGGGTTGCATATTGTTTAGTCCAACCAATTTGAGCATACCATACAATGGATAGTTTTCCTTTGAAGTGGTTTGAATTCATGTTTGGTTGATGACCAACCATTATTCTTATTCATAGAAACCTAGATTGCATTTGAGTTTCAATGTTTGTTCTTTTGTTTCCATTATCAGATTACTGAGGTTCGAGACTTTGCTGGTAAAGAAATTGAATATAAAAAGTTTGTGGATTCTGATTCAAAGGAGGCAATTGAAAGAGCCAAAGCGCCTGCACCTTCTGCTGTGGATGCTGTCCTTGAACAAATCAAGAAGAAAGCAAAGCTCAGTGTACTTGATAAGACCAAAAAGGACTGGGGAGAATTTAAGGAAGAAAATAAAGGACTGGAAAATGAGCTTGATACTTACAAGAAGAGTTCAAACCAGTATTTGGACAAGGTTTCCTTTTTGCAGCGAACAGATTACCGTGAATTTGAGCGAGAGAGAGATGCACGGCTGGCATTGCAATCCAGGAAGCGACCAGATATGCAAGACGACGCTGTATAAATGAAGGAAGTTGAAGTATGGAGTTGATACCTTGACAAATTATTTATGGTTTTGTCATGAGTTCATTATCTTGGTGTTCTTGGAAATGTTTTGGCTTCTGAAGAGGAAAAAAGATCTTTGATCACATTAGTGGGTGATGATGCTTTTTTAGGTTCAAGATTTAGAATGCTTTCAAATGACATGGTACTTAATATGGATGAGGAAAACAGGATACTAAAATATACAGATGTAAATTTTGGACTGACATTAGTTCATTAAATTCCATGAAGTGAGCCTCAAAGAACATGTCATTCACAACTCAATGAAGTTCCTAGTTTACAAGAATCATTGTGTACGACTAATATCCATTTTTTTAAGCCATTGATCAATATCAATTTTAGACTGACATTAGTTCACTAAAAACTAATTTTACGTCTAGTTTCGAGCCACAAGAGAGAGAGATGAATAAACTAATCTTTTACTTTTGCTATCCCAGATTCTGCAATTGAATCGGTGACATTCAATGTGCACCAAATTTTAAGCCACTGATACTACATCAAAATCATTCGAAAGTTTTGCTTTTGGAGATAATTTTTTTCCTATTCATTTCGTCATCCATTGATAAACATGGAATATCCCTAAAAGTGACTCAACTTTGTGCCGTCGATCTTTGTTGGGTATACCAATTAATTCTTATAAAAATAAAATAAAAAACACATCGAAAAAATCTTTATCTAAAATATGCAAAATAAGATTTGACAACATTCTTACTCCTTTAACTCCAAAGGATTGGTTTAGTGTAAAAAGAAAGCATTGAATTAGAGAGGTTCGGGTTTGAGTTCCGCTAATGTCTTTAGAGAAAGGTAAATGTTAATACATGTGTAAGTGCTTGTTGAGTTTGAAGTTCTTTCTTGCCTTGAACCGGCCACAATTTTTTGAATATTGCTCTCCCCCCGCATAAAACACTCGCGCCCTGCAGCCATGCCAAAAATGTTATTGCGTTAGTTAAGTAACGCAAGTGTTAAACTCTGTGTTACTTAACTAACGTTGCGTGAGTTAACTAGCGCAACGTTAGTTAACTCACGCTACGTGTTGTCTTAAACAAGGCAGAACACCTCATTTCTCATCTAACATCTCAAAAACCTCTCTCAAATCACCCAAAACCAAAATTCCTTCAAGTTCAAATCAAACAACACTCCAATAACAAGTAAGTTTTCATAATCAAACATCATTAACCTTTTATGTTTATATGTTAGATTTTTTCTCTTAAATTATAAATTTTTAGATTTAGGGTTTGTTTAAATTTTGATTTTTTTGGCAAGAAATCATACAATGTTTACATGAAAATGACTTGTGTTGCTTAAATGTTTAGATGTTTGCATATTTATGTTGTAGGTTATGAATTTTAGAGAATTTTTTTAGATTTAGGGTTTGTTTAAATTTTGATTTTGCTTGCAAGAAATGATACAATGTTACATGTAAATGACTTATGTTGCTTAATTATGTTTGCATGTTAATGTTGTAGTTATGAGTTTTAGGGTTTATGTATAATTTGCACTCCAAGTGTTTGATAAAATGTTTGAATGAATTTTTCATTGATTGTTTTTAATTTCTTATTATGTAGATTTGAAACAATGGCTGGGTAGATGAACGTTCATGCATAATTCAACGGCGGAGAACCTCAGAGGTTGAAGGTTCGGTGCCTTGGTATAACGCTAAGAGGTCTCAAGGATCAGCTGAATAAATTCAACCAAGGAGTCAACCCCCGAGACACAAGGAATGTGGAATATGTTCGGTATAAACGTTCAACGCTCGACGATGGGAGAATATCATTCACTTGGGTGGAATTGACGAACGACGAAGATATCATCTGAAGATATCATCAAAAGTCCGATTCCGCTAGAAGATCGTGATTAGGTACGGAAATGTACCTCCCAACTACAACAATTGTCTTCCTTTAAATGGGGTAATTCAAACTTGTTAAACGGCAGTTGCAAGCATTCACCCAACATTCTCATTGTTCCTTTCAAAAGATTAAATTCTTGTTAGCTTCATTTAAATGATGGTATTGAAGTGTCAAGGAATGGACCTCATTATGTTGACACTTGAATACCATCATTTAAACCAAGCTAACAAGAATTTAATCTTTTGAATGGAACAATGAAAATGCCGGGTGAATGCTTGACAAATGTTGTTTAGCAATTTTGAATTTACCCCATTTAAAGGTAAGATAATTGTTGTAGTTGGAAGGTGCAGTTCTGAATGTAATGTAATAATAGGCCATATTTAGGAACTTTATGTAATGTAATATAATCTAATTAATCTAATTTAGGAACTTTTATTATTCGAATTCTCGCTGAGTTTAATTAGTCTTTATTCGAATTTATTTATTCAATATGCAATAATAAAATAAATTCTGCATAAAAAAAAAAAAAAGAGGGGGAGAGAGTGGGAGGAGATAATGTGAGGAAATGAGGAAGTTTGTGAGGGTATTTATAGGTAGGAATGATAACCTAGCTTGTATCTATCATAAATGTGGTAAAAAAAAACGTGTAAAAGTGGTTAAAAACGTGTAAATCAAATGTTGAAAACCTGACCAAAGTGAAAAAAACATTTGTTATTTAGTCACGCAGCGTGATTTAAGGTGCGTGATTTAAGTCACGCAGCGTGACTTAACTCACGTAGAAGTATATTTGAAAATCATGTTAGACGCGAGTGTTAGGGAAAGAGCAGAAATCCAATTTTTTTTTTCTTTGATAAATAATAAGTTTATTAAGAGTCCAATCCAGCATCAAAATTCTTAGTCCTCTTGTTTTGCCAAAAGCTTTGGTGCGGTTGCACCATTACAACACAAGACAACCATTTTTCCCTTTTCATCCACCCAACACTCACTAGCTTATCCATATATTTAATTCTCGATTCCTTTCAAAATACAAACATCGCTTTATCATAATCACCAAATCTAGCGCTCAATTGCAGGCGTATCTCAAAGTGCAGACATCCTAAAAGCACGTGATTATGTGTTTTTGTTGTAGTATTAAGAATATAAATCTCTAAATAAAAATATTAAACTAAAAAGCATTCTACTAATGAGACTACTATGTTGAGGAACAAAGACTTACTACTTCCACATTTGGAACATTCACATCCATTCCATTCAATTTAGTGGTATAAATAGATCACATTCAATATATTATGGGCCCGTTTGTTTTACCTTTACCTTTTTTAAAATAGATTTTTATAGTATAATGTGTTTTTGCTACAATTTTTTTAACAAATTATTTTTTTAGGAAAGTTTCAAAAATTTATTTGAATAGTTTATCTTAAAATGTAATTCTAAGCCTTTCATCATTTTGTTATAATTTTTTTTGGATAGTAAAATTTTGAAAATATCTCTAAAAAAAACTATTTCAAATAGTTTTTCATTAAAATCATTTTTTTTAACAAGGATAAAAATCATTTTTTAAAGATGGCACTTTAAAAAAATATGTGATTTTTACTATGTAAAATCTTTAACAATGAATATTTAACTTATACTATACAAGTTTTAAATAACTTCTACTATTTTTGAGTAAATTTCTAAAAAAATCCATTTTTAGAAATACAAAGAAAAATATATTTTTTTAAAATCTAAAACAAACGGATCTTATATTGTTTTACACTTTCAAATTATTTAAACAATTCAACTACATTTTCTAAATATTCATATCATCCACCGAAGCTCTAAAATGGTTGCACTAATATCACGATATACTCCAAATTTATATTTTAATTCAAAAAACTTTTGAAAAAAAATTAAAAAAAGAGGAAAGGCACCGTTGCACAAGTTGAAAATGTGGTTGAGTAAAGCCACAACATATTAAACCAATCATCAATGGTTCTCTTGGAGACTTTGCTACACTTTGGCTAAAGCTTGCAATGCAAACGACCGATAATTGTGCTTTTGTCAACCTAAGAGTCTAGTATGAATTACAGATTTGGATACATTACCTATAAAACGGAAAAGAAGTTGTCGCGACTCTCTCTCTCTCCTCTACCATTCCTTTTTCATCATTCTTTTCATAAATTACATAAAATTGAACTAAAGTCACAATGATTTTCCCGACACCAAAGTCACTAAATCCCAATCTCGGCTGGCAAAGACCGCCGACACCTCCCATATCACAAATAGGTGCCCATTTTAACATGCCTTTAGATTCAACACTAACTCATGTTACAGCCAAGCATGACTTTTCCTCAACTTCTTTTTCTTTTTTTTTTGAAGAAATTTGTTCTTTAACATTACTATTATTTTGCTAATATTTCCTTGTTAGTCTACATTGCTGACTTGGTCATTGAAATACCTACACAGCTGACTTGGTCATTGAAATACCTACACAGGTACACCCCACATTGAAGCATTCGAGGATATTTGTTATCCAATCTGCAAGATTCGTTGAGTTCTAGGCAGAAACATTAAACTCATCAAAGCAAAGTGCAAATGGCTTTCACACAGAAATTTATTCTTCAGCGAAATACTAAATGTTTTCCGCTGAGACTCGTTGACAACTGAACCCAAGTGAAGAAAGGGTAAGATGAAAATAAATCATATGGATCACTCAAAGTGTTGGTCAGAAGCGTGGGATTGAATTGTTTTCACCCAATTGTCAAAATTACAAGATTGCTCCTGAGAGGAGAGATATATATTATTCAGCAAGGATAAAATCAACACAATAATTCATCTTATTATGCATATGCATAGATGTAAACAAAGAGCTAATTTGTATATAAAAACCTGAATCTAAATTTAACACACAAGGTATCTTCTCGAAGTCAAGGTAAAATCCTTGGACAAAAATGAAAACAAGAGAATAAAGAAGCAACGAGCTCTTCAAATGTGAATGGGTTTGTCATAAGTAGCCATTGCAGCTTCTTTAATAGCCTCGCTCATTGTTGGATGTGCATGACAAACACGTGCTATGTCCTCACTTGATGCATCATACTGCAATGCAATGGCTGCTTCATGAATGAGTTCTCCTGCATTGGGTGCCATAATATGCACCCCCAATATTTTGTCTGTCTCCTTTTCAGCAATTATCTTGACAAGTCCTTCAGCGTTATCAATTGCCTTCGCCCTGCTATTAGCCATGAAAGGGAACTTCCCAACACGGTATTGAACTCCAGTTTCCTTAACCTGCTCCTCTGTCTTCCCTACAGAAGCAACCTCGGGATTTGTATAGACAACACCTGGTACTTTGTCATAGTCCACATGCCCAACCTTACCAGCTAAGTACTCAACACAAGCAACTCCATCTTCTTCTGCCTTGTGTGCCAACATTGGACCTGGAATAACATCACCAATTGCATAGACACCCGAGACATTTGTGGAAAATCTTTCATTTACCAAAATGCGTCCTATCTTGTCAGTTTCAACTCCTATCTTGTCCAAATTAAGTCCAGAAGTGAATGGAGTTCTACCAGCAGATACAAGGACAACATCTGCTTCAATTATGGTCTGTTCACCACCAGCTGCTGGTTCAACAGTTAGCTTCACACCATCCCCAGAAGTATCAACTCCAACCACCTTGGTATTCAGCTTGAATTTCATGCCTTGCTTTTCAAGAGAGCGCTGAAACTGCTTCCGGATTTCTCCATCCATGGATGGAACAATCTGCGACGCAAACTCAACAACAGTTACCTCAGAGCCAATTCGGCCCCATACTGAGCCCATCTCTAGTCCAATGTAACCTGCCCCAATAACTACAAGCTTCTTGGGGATTTCAGTCAATGCGAGAGCCCCCGTTGATGATACAATTTTCTTTTCATCAATAGTGACGCCGGGTAGAGATTTTACATCTGAACCGGTGGCAATAATGATATGCTTTCCTTTCACAACAGTATTTTCACCTTCAACGGTGTCTACAGAGACCTCAGATGGTGAAAGGAATTTCCCGTATCCTTTGACATATGTAACCTTGTTTTTCTTAAATAGGCCTTCAATACCCCGGGTCAGATTAGAAACAGCTTTATCTTTTTGCCCCATCATGGCAGCTAAGTCAATCTCCACATTTGAAACTTTGACCCCATGGTTGGCAAATGAATGTTTAGCCTCATGGTACATGTGGGAAGAATGCAAAAGCGCCTGAAATATGAAGACAACACAAATGAGTAAAAGGGATGGAGAGAATACACATGCTACCTATAAGGCTATAACCCTTCTCAAACTATATGTAATACATGAGGGGCACAACAAGAACATTAACCAAAACCTTATTCCACTAGGTGGGGCAACTATATGGATCTGCCAAACCATTGTGTTATGTCAAACGCCAATTCTTTGGAGAGACCATATCATTTAACACACAATTTGGATCCCCTAAAGTGAGAAAATCAAGAGTTGTTATTGCAGCAAACCCATGATTTAATATAACTTGCATGCAATATACACATTCAATTTGTTAATCAACGGTCCATAACAATGTTTACAAAATCTGGGAGCACATCAATTTGTAAATTAAAAAAATACACGACACAGGAAACCACAGAGGTCATTACAAGTTTAGAAAGAAGCCAGAGTAGACTTTAAAAAAAAGTTTTCAAGATACCAAGTGACTCTATGGAAAGTTAAGTAAATTACATACAACTAAAAAAATGCAACTTAGTGTACACAATTTATAACTTCTCCCATCCAGATAAATCTAATAATCCAGTTAAGATAAGCGCTTAGACATTAAGGTTCTGTTATTCAAGCTGTTTTCAGTTTATTTCCATAAATACTCAAAGATAGCTTAAGAAAATAGCTTATAGCCTATAAGAAAACAATTTAACTTTATTTTATCTTTTGTTGCAGAAGAAACTTATACATAAGCGCTTATTAATGCAAATTAAGGTGGTTATCCAAACAGGGCATAAAATCAAGAGCAGCACATACTTGCATTACACTCAATTATTACATAGAACAATAGTAATAAAAACACAAGACACAGAAATATAAACAACCAATGTTCATCCACCTCTTAACAGCACCTCATCAGAAAAAACTAACTTCAGATTCCAAAATTGGAAAATAACAAAAACAACACAATCAATTGAGTATAATCCAGAGCTATATATATGAGATAAAATGAAAAGGAAGTAGTAAAAAAGTGAATCGAAATCGAACCTTGGAAGGGATGCAACCAACGTTGAGACAGGTACCACCAAGAGCACCACGCTTTTCGATGCAAGTGGTTTTGAAACCAAGCTGAGCAGCTTTAATGGCGGCGACGTAACCGCCGGGACCACCACCGATGATGACGACGTCGTTTTCATCAGATCCAGAAGCGAAACCTCGTGACCTTAGAGAGAAAGTGTATCGAAGTGTCTCCGCCGATGAAAGAAGAGCGGAACCCTTTCTACGAGCCAAATTCGCCATAGCCATCGTCAAGATTCTTCTTCTATTCTGTTTCACACAAAACGCAATACTCTTTCTTTTTCTCAAACCTAACACATTCTTTAATATTTATAAATAATTTTTTTTTTTTTATTATTGTCCAAAAAATATTTATGTCATTGATTCCGTTATCACGTTCCCAGCCCTTGGACTTGGATGATGCCTTTGTGGAGGGCCATTATTGGGATTTTTTAATATAACTATTTTTCTTTTATTTCTCCCAACCTGCAAATTCAGCCTTTGCTTCTACTAGTTTAGACTTGGACCGTTCATGTTTTTGTTATGATAATGTTTCTTTATTTTATGAATCATACTCTTCAAGCGTAAAACACTCATGCTCAGCTGAACTGACAAAAATATTCTTGCGTAAGTTAAGTCATGCATCGTATGTTAACTTGCGCACGTTATAAGCCCTGCGTGACTTAAGTCACGCATCACTGACACGTGCGCGAGTTAACTCACGCACGTTGGCCGGTGATCAGAACTGAAGAACAAACGTTTTTTGGTCTTTGGTCAGTTTTTCAACATTCAATCCACACGTTTTTTTACCAAGTTTTACACGTTTTTTGATCACATTAATGGTATTTACAACCTATACTACAATTTCCACCTATAAATACCCCTCCATACTTCCCTCTTTCTTTGGAATTTTTTTTTTTGCCGACCCTCTTTCCCAAAAAAATTCCACTTTTGACCCCCTATGAGAATTATTTTCCAAAATGACCCACTTTCAATTTTATTTATTTTTGTCGTTTTCCTCATTACCGCCATTTGAAACGGCGGTAATGAGCCACCCCTCTGACACGTGTCAGATTGTGACAGGCCAAAGCAGTTTTTTCTATTTTTTTTTCAATACCGCCATTTTAAATGGCGGGAATGGATTTATTATTATTTTTTCGTTTTTTTGGGACAAAGTGTATTTATTTGAAACACAAAAAAATAATAAATAAATATAAATAACTAAATAAATATTAATTTATTTGAACACATAATACATAACATTAGTTGAAGGAAAATTTTAGAGGGATTAAAATGAAAAGTTGATATATTTATAGGGACTAAAAACATATTTAACCCTTATATTAATAGATGGCTGTAGTTTTATGTTGATTTTTTTTTGTTTTAAAATTTGTTTTCAAGATCAAAATTTTATTAGAGTAAGAAAGTTTTGATGATGCTTTCAGGCATGTTTGGAGCGTTTTTATAATGGATCAATGACACATATTTGCTATCATATCATATGTATGGAGTCTTAGGACGAAACGCAATTTGATGGTGTGGGAGGATGCAAAGGACTCAATGGTGACTCGAACGACACAATTCTTGTTATATATTTTGTTTGTAGGGAAGAGGCTGCTGCACTTGAAACCTGAAATGTTTAATGATTATGCATGTAAAACTCAAAGCGTATGAGGTTGCCACACTAACCTTTAGGTTCGATTCGCCCCCACCAATAACTGTGTATTAGATGCAATAAGGAATGACCGGCGAATCCCCTTCAGGATACTATGAGTTCATTGACGTGTATTGCACAACCACATCAAGCGTATCTCCTAACAGTATTTTACAAATTTATGGTTCCAGCAATTCACTCATGCATTAGAGAATTGATGGATGATTTAGAGTAAGAGAATAATGAAGAATTATGTTGTTAATGTAACAAAATTCCGTCCAAGGTTGTGTTGCAATATATCGAACTAATGCCCAAATATCAAGTATTTATGGTGCATTATATGACCCTTCACATGAAAGAAGACACCCCTTTGACTTGAATCAATGTTATGGTTCATTAAACACCCTTTTGCCAAAGGTTATGACCATACACACTTGAATCAATGTCAGGGTTCATTAAGCACCTTTTTACCAAAGGTTCTCATGAAGAGTTACAACTTTTGATCTAAAGTGATTCCATGATTTTGGAAATCACCAACAATCCCCCACCATTTTCAAAATACTAAATCTCATAAATCCGGAAATTCCATGCCTTCAGATAATGGTATCTCACGATTTGAACCATTACTTAGTAAGTTAAGTTTTCGCTCATTCCCAAATAGTATGGTAGGCAAGCTTTGAACCAACTATTCATTAGAACAAGTGTGCATAACTTACACATAGAATCTCGGTACCGTTGATAAAGAGACTTGTAAAATGACACATTAAGAAGGCCTTGTGTCATATATCCCTTTTCATGAGAATTTAAGAGTCAAGCCCTTGAACTCCGTGGAGCGGCCAAACTTCATTCTCACATAGGTAGACTATATCGGGAATGCCCCATAAGTATGCATTCCAGCAAATATATGCTATATGTCCATTAAGAGGAAAACCTCATCCTACCTTCTTTTTTTCTTCTTCTTATGGTCCAAGTACTTTTACCCTTGGGATGTATCTATTGTCAAGTACTACAATTACTCTAATAGTGTACTTTCACCATTGAACCCAAGACTTGATGCTACTCAAGTGTGGGTTGAGTTTCCACTATTGGTAATCAGTTAGATATGAGCTTGAGTCCCATCCCCAATGATGTCTTCAACACCATATCCTTTGTCAAACCTTTCGTTAAAGGATTTGCAAGATTCTTCTCTGTTCTTATGAACATGATGGAAATTACTCCATTAGAAATCAAGTCTCTTACATAGCTATGTCTTAAACCAATATGCCTTGATTTTCCATTATAAACTTGGCTATAAGTTTTTGATAGTGTGGATTGACTATCACAATGTATGGATACTGGCGCCATTGGCTTTTGCCAAATTGGTGTGTCATACAATAAATTTCTTAGCCATTCTGCCTCTTTACTCCCTGCAGCCAATGCAATAAATTCTGCAGCCATGGTGGAGTCGGCAATACATGTTTGTTTCTTTGAACCCCAAGAAACTGCACCTCCACTAAGGTTGAAGATCCATCCACTTGTGGAAGCATGATCTTCAACATATGTTACCCAACTAGCATCTGTGTATCCTTCCAAAACAGAAGGGTCTCCACTATATGTTAAACAATAATTCATCGTTCCTTTTAAGTATTTTAATACTCTTTTCACAGCGTGCCAGTGTTCTTTACTTGGATTGCTAGTATACCGACTTAACCTTCCAACAACATATGCTATATCAGGTCTAGTACAAGTCATAGCATACATCAAGCATCCAATTACTTTAGAATATTCAAGTTGTGCCACAGGACAACCTTTGTTTGGTTGCAAACTGACAGTTCGGTCAAATGGGGTAGAGATTGGTTTACAATCTAAGTGATTGAATTTCTAAAGCACCTTTTCTATGTAATGAGATTGGGATAAACCAATATGGTTACCATCTCTTATGATTTTAATTCCTAAAATCACATCAGCTTCTCCTAAATCTTTCATATCAAAATTTTTGGATAAAAAAGCTTTAGTTTCTTCTACCTCATTTATACTTGTACCAAAGATCAACATGTCATCTACATATAAGCAAATCATGACACCTTTTCCATTTTGGAATTTACTGTAAATACACTTGTCAGATTCATTTATGATGTATCCGTTGGCTAACACAACTTGGTCAAACTTTTGGTGCCATTGTTTGGGTGCTTGTTTCAACCCATATAAAGACTTAGTTAATTTACACACTTTATCTTCTTGACCTTTGATCACAAACCCTTTCGGTTGTTTCATATATACCTCTTCATCCAACTCTCCGTTTAGGAAAGCAGTTTTAACATCCATTTGATGGATTACAAACTTATGGATGGATGCCAGTGCAATTAGTATTCTGATTGATGCAATTCTTGCAACAGGTGCATATGTATCAAAATAATCAAGGCCTTCTTTTTGTGTAAACCCTTTAGCAGCTAGTCTAGCCTTAAATTTATCAATGGTATCATCCACTTTCATTTTCTTTTTAAAGATCCATTTACAACCTATCGGTTTGGATCCGAGTGGGAGATCTACCACTTTCCAAGTTTTATTACCCATAATTGAATCCATTTCTTCTTGAATAGCTTCTTTCCAAAAGGCTGAATCTTGAGATTTTATAGCCTCTACATATGTTACCAGATCACTCTCAAGGTTAAAGCAAATTGGTCCATAACTATTTATGGATTTACCTGTTCCTTCTACAAGAAACATGAAGAAATCAGATCCAAAATCTTTCTCTTTCCGGATCCTCTTACTTCTTCTAAGTTCTGAACCATCCAATGTACCTACATTAGATTCATTGTTTTCTAAATTTTGTACATTAGAATGAACAATATCCTTGGAATAAGAAATTGAGTTAAATCTATCTTCTTGAAAAATTGCATCTCTTGACTCAATTACTATATTAACATAATATGAGTCATTCAATTCAATAGTCAAGAATATGTATGATTTGCTATTTTTTGCATAGCCTAAAAATACACATTCAATTCCTCTTTCACCCAATTTCTTTCTTTTTGGTTTAGACACTTTCACAATTGCTCTACAACCCCAAACTTTTAAATAATTAAGAGTCAGTTTCCTTTGTTTCCAAAGTTCATATGAGGTTATTTTGTTCCTTTTGTTTGGAACTCTATTGAGGATGTAACATGTTGTTAGCATTGCTTCACCCCAATATCCTTTAGATAATCCAGAATAGGACAACATGGCATTAACCATTTCTACCAAAGTCCTATTCTTCCTTTCTGCTATTCCATTTTGTTGTGGGGTGTATGGTGCAGTTACTTGATGCACAATACCAATGGATTCAAAATAACTCGGATGATAAAACTCTCCTCCCCTATCACTTCTAAAGCATTTAATGAAAGTTTCATGTTGAAGTTCTACTTGTGCTTTGAATATTTTGAATTTATCTAAGACTTCATCTTTTGAATGCATTAAATAAACATAACAAAATCGAGTGTAATCATCTATGAAAGTAACAAAATACTTTTTACCACCAATGGTGGGCCAACCATGTAAATCACATACATCTGAATGAATTAAATCTAGCACCCTAGAACTTCTTTTAACACTTTTAAAAGGTTGTCTTGTAATTTTAGTCAACATGCAAGTACTACATGAATCAAGGTTTTTATCAAAATTAGGAATTAGATTTGATTTCATCATATCCTCCAATTTTCTAAAATTAACATGTCCTAATCGCATATGCCATAAATCACAAGACTCAACAATATAAGCAGAAATCATATTATTATTATTAATATTTGCAACATTACATTTGAACATATTTTCACACAAATATCCCTTTCCTACAAACACACACCCCTTTGAGAGGATAAATTTATCTCCCTCAAATACAGATTTGAACCCATTCTTATTAAGTAATGGTACAAAAATCAAGTTCTTCCTAACTTCAGGAACATAAAATACATCTTTAAGAGTGAGTGTTTTTCTAGAAGTAAATTCAATCTCTATGGTCCATTTTCCTTGGACTTGCACAGTTGAAGCATTTCCCATGTACAAAACACTCCCATCTTCATTTATGGTCTTGAACATTTTCTTGTTTTTGCACACATGGCGAGTAGCACCAGAGTCTATCCACCAAGAATCAACATCTACAATCATGTTGATTTCAGAAATGACCGCAACAAAATCATCATTTGTTGCCCTTGAATTCTTTTCTTTGTTCTTCTTTATAAAGAACTTGCACTCATTCTTGAAGTGTCCTTCTTTCCCACAAAAGTAACATTCACCTTTCCTTTTCTTTTTGATGTTATTACCGTTGTGGTTTTGATGAGACCTATCATTTTCATGATTTCTCTTTTTGGAAGATTTACTTGAATTTCCTTCTTCCACAACATGAACCTTCTCTTGAGTAACATGATTCTTAATACCTTATTGTTTTCGGTATTCTTCTTCTAAGCGAAGGTGATTGCCAAGTTGCTCAAGAGAAATGTCTTCCTTCTTATGCTTCATGGTTCGTTTGAAATCTTTCCATGAAGGAGGAAGTTTGTCAATTATGGATGATACAATAATTGTTTCATCCATATTCATGTTATGTTGTTTGTAGTTGTTAAGAATACGTTCAATCTCATATAATTGTTCCATAACAGATTTATTATCTACCATTTTGTAATTATTAAAATGAGAAACAAAGAATTTCTTACTTGTTGCGTCTTCATGCATGTATCTGGTTTCCAATTTGTCCCACAAGTCTTTTGCAGAAGGGCTGCTCTGGTAGATATCGAACAGAGAGTCAGACATACCATTCAGGATATGTCCTAAGCAGATGTAGTCATTGTTGTCCCATTTTTGTCTGTCTCTTGTCTCAGCAACGGTTTCATCATCCTTCTCCTCAGGCCTTGCCATATTCAGAACGTATGCCACTTTCAATGTTGTAAGAAGAAACTTCATCTTCTTCTGCCAGCGGATGAAATTTCCTCCATCAAACTTTTCCAACTTAACAAAGTCAGATGTCATTTCTTTCAATGAAGCAGCCATAAGTATTTGAACCTAAAGATTGTTATATATTTTGTTTGTAGGGAAGAGGCTGCTGCACTTGAAACCTGAAATGTTTAATGATTATGCATGTAAAACTCAAAGCGTATGAGGTTGCCACACTAACCTTTAGGTTCGATTCGCCCCCACCAATAACTGTGTATTAGATGCAATAAGGAATGACCGACGAATCTCCTTCAGGATACTATGAGTTCCTTGATGTGTATTGCACAACCACACCAAGCGTATCTCCTAACAGTATTTTACAGATTTATGGTTCCAGCAATTCACTCATGCATTAGAGAATTGATGGATGATTTAGAGTAAGAGAATGATGAAAAATTATGTTGTTAATGTAATAAAATTCTGTCCAAAGTTGTGTGTTGCAATATATCGAACTAATGCCCAAATATCAAGTATTTATAATGCATTATATGACCCTTCACATGAAAGAAGACACCCCTTTGACTTGAATCAATGTTATGGTTCATTAAACACTCTTTTGCCAAAGCTTATAACCATACACACTTGAATCAATGTCAAGGTTCATTAAGCACCTTTTTACCAAAGGTTATAATGTATATGAAAGGTTCTCATGAAGAGTTACAACTTTTGATCTAAAGTGATTCCATGATTTTGGAAATCACCAACAATTCTTACACACATGGTCAGCAGCACACGATGCGCGCAACAACTCCCAGGTGTCTCAACAAAGATCACTGCACTGTATGGTTAGTTTCTCTGCGGCATGCAGAAGTAAAATGCAGCATAGATGCGAACAATACTCAAAGATCAAAACAGTGTGGGTGCTGGTTTTTACCTCAGGAATCATGAAGGCCGTTTTATGGCTGCAGGGATAGATTGGAGACAGTAATACATGAAAAGCCATAGAGGGGAGAAGCTTGGGGTCTTCTTCAAGCAATCAAATGGACTGTCTTAATGGATTATACACATGTTATATGTTCTTGGCATAGATTGTAAACTGGTGGTTTATGAGATGTTCAATAATAAAATCAAACTATACTCAACATATATCTTTAGTGCTTGAAAGTAGATCCTTGTTAAGATATTTACACAACAACTGTTATAACTAGAGGGTCAGCTAATGATAGGTCCTATTTCTCTAGCTACAGCATCTTTCTCTTACGCTCATCATTACTCTCGTTACATTTCTGATTGTATTTTCTTCATTATTATTAATGAAATTCATTAAACTTCAAGTAAAAAACAACTTTCCCACAGTTTTTCTCACAAAACTTGAACTGGTGATCTTGTGTAAAGAGAGAGAATTAAGCTCATTGTGATTTGAACAAAAGAAATGAGTAGATCAATTTAGATTTTATTTCATCTTAAACTGAAACTCAATAAAACACTGTCATCATTTGATTCTTGGAGTTGTAGATTGCTCTATCATATCAGCAATTTTGAGTCATTCATTTACAATTTGTAAGATAACGAAATAACGGCCTTACACATCTTACCAAGGCCTGAATATTTGGTTGGACAACAGCAACTGATTGGCTCCACTCCAAACGACAAAATAGTGGAAAATCTTTAATTGAATATGTAGTGCTTCTCATACTCACTCACGGGTTCATTTGCATATAAAAACTCATCACACACGATAACTGATTAGACTTCTATGATGTCCAAGGATGATATTGTCCCATGTCATAGGCATATAGATATAAGATGGACCAAGAATGTTATGTGATGTGCTATGAAATAGAAGGCTCCGCTCTCTTTTTAAAATAGGTCGTAGCAAAATAAAAATGCAATTTTTTTTTTGTGTAGCTAAGCTTCATTAAAAAATCAGAATTAGAAGTACTTCTAAATATTAAACAAAATAAAATAAAATTAAGGGAAAAAGAGGTGAAATTTACCTAACGGTATCATTTGGAATGTCACTCCTACGTCGTGGGAAAGAGGAAAATGAATGATTTATGCGAAAAAGAAATGTTTGTTGTGATTAATAGATTTTCAAATTGACTGATTAAGTGATTATACAAATTGATGGTGGTTTGATAGCATCAAATTTATGTCCAAAAAATAGAACTAGAGTCTGCAAAAAACTCATACGTGTACCGAAGAAAAAAAAGAAGTAACATATAATTTTTTTAATTTAAGTGGGGGTAGATATTATACTTAGTTTTTTTAGGTCCATAGTTTTTAGAGGTCCAACTTAGTTGAGCTCCTTACGCTCCCCAAGGTCCGACCCTGTGTAATGTCCACGATGAACCCGTGAGAGAACCAAAAACAATGACAAGAATGTTCATTATATATATATATATATATATATATATATATGAGTTAGGATCCGTCGACACCAGGTGTCAATGAATTCATTGACACCAAATTTTAACCATTTATTTTATTTAATCAAAGGTTAATTATAATGCCACATTTTTATTTATCGTGTATCCTTTTTCTCAATCACACTATAACCTAGACCATCTCAATTATAGAAACAAAATCACCTTTATTAATATCCAACAAAAACAAATCTGGTTTTTTCTCTAGAGAGAAGCAATTCAGTTTAGGTTAAAGGTTTCAATTTTAACAAAACTCATAAATACCTCTATTGATACGATCTTTACCAATTTTCTAGAAATCATGACACATTTTTAGATTCCAAATTCAAAGCAATGCCTACGGTACCCTCTTCAAATTCGACTAATTCACCTGCCATTACTTCATCAAGACCATAAATACGAGCAATGCCGTCTCCTACTTGAAGTACAGTACCCGTATTTACAATTTTTACTTCGGTATTATATTGCTGTGAAAGCATAAATTCATAAAGCAATCAATCAAAGATATGCCGATTTTGCTTTTCTAAATTCTAATCGTTCACTCTTACCTTTTGGGATTTATTCTAACCCACGTGTGCATGCCTCTGTTTCGTCTTTATAATCCATTTGTATCAACACATATATATTTGTGATTAAAATTCTCCAACGTGTACTCAACCACTAAGACAATTATTCCATTGAAATTCAAAACATGGTGGCATTATCATAATCTATTCTCTCTTGTTAATTCCACGTTTTGATTGCAATTACAGACAGTTGTGATGGACTGCAAAATTGAGAGTGTTGAGAATCAGTTTTTCAACAAAATAACTACCATGACTATTAATTTTACAAACATTAGTTCTCAGCATCCATTTAGAAATGGAGAAAAAAGCTCAATTCTCATGATGATTTGTTTGTGTTTGAAATCAAAAAAAATTCAACACTGAATATTATAATTAAAGAGCTTGATTAACTTACCATAAAAGAAATAAAAAATCAAATTCACATGTAAATCAAGAATTAGATATTTCACGAGGTCTTAAATGAATAATTATGAGCCTTTGATTAAAAATAGATGGATGGTTAAGATTTGGTGTGGTGTCAACGAATCCTATCTTGGATATTTTTTACTCTAAGGGTTTGTTTGATGGGAAAGATAGGGAGACAAGATATGATTCATTAATCATATCCATCACACTTATTTTTAAATACAATGATATCTAAGCAGGATATGATTAATGATAACTATAGTGTGATGGTTTTTTATATTTTAATTCTAACTATAGTGTTTTACGTTAATCTAATTTAACAGTTAAAATTTATTCTACAAAAAATATATTTGATGAAACAAAAAGAATAATTGTTTTTACCATTTATTAATTGTGTTCATGAAACATAAATGTTTTCTTAATAATTGTTTTTACCATTTATTAATTGTGTTCATGAAACATAAATGTTTCTTTTTTTAAAGAATGAAACATAAATATTGATTTTACTCTTTCTGTTGATTTTTTTCAAACAGATATCACCCGAAGGTTACTCCTTCCCAAAGAATATAGCTCAGAACATATGAGCTTATCACAAGATCAACATCACAGTTAGCAAACAAGTCATTGATGTGTCCCATGAAGATACAAACAAGGGATTTCTTCAATATTCTCCTGATGTTGTCATGTCCGAATCTAGGTCATCGATTCTCAATATGTAGTTTTCAAAATTATTGTTATTGTTCCTATTATTAGTACATCTTCTGCGATAAGTATTTTGATATTTTACATATAACACGAGACTTAAATATCCAATTAATTTCATGCGTCGTTTTTTTCGTGTTTATTGTATATTCATAAAATCTTATATTGATGAATGATTTGCAAGTTACTTAAGCAAAAATTGACAATAAGTAGAAAATGGAAAATAAATTAAATATCGAATCAGATGAATTCGAAAAACTACCTTTATATTCTTCATTCTCTAGTGGTTCAGTTACACTCCTGCTCAAACCTTCCACGTCAAGAAAAGAAGGAGAAGTGGAAAATTCAGCTCTCTCCTCGGATGAAATATCAAGAAAAATAGTGTAACCTAAAGATGAAAATCATAAAATAAATTATTCCAAAGACAATCGATGAATGATTTGCAAGTTACTTAAGCAAAAATTGACAATAAGTAGAAAATGGAAAAGGAATTAAATGTAGAATCAAATGAATTCGAAAAACTACCTTTCTCTTCTTCATTCTCTAGCGGTTCGGTTACACTCCCGCTCAAACCTTCCACGTCAAGAAAAGAAGGAGAAGTGGAAAATCCAGCTCTCTCCTCAGATGGAACATCTGTTGAGGCAAAATCCCTAATTAATTTTAAAGATAACAAACCTTGATGATTAAGGAATTAATGGACTTTGATTGATTTCTTGGTATTTAACTTGTGCTCTTGAGTGTTTAACTAAGACATGAACAAAGTTTAAATCATACCAAGATACATGAAATCAAAGGACTTAAAGACTTAAATAACTCAGTCAGAGTTCAGAAAGTTAAAATAGTTCATAAGGTTGGACAGAGTTCAGAAGGTTAGACAGAAAGTTATAATTTTACTATTTTACCCCTTTTTTCTCTTAAAATCAATTTATCTTAAAATTTATTCAAAACAATTTATCTCATAAAAAACAAATTATTACGATCTATTTTTATAAAAACAGCTTATTTATAAAATAAAACTTATTACAATCTCTTTTTAAAAAACAACTTATTCAAAACAGCTTATTTATACAAAATATCTTATTATGGTCTCTTTTTAAAAAACAGCTTATTCAAAACAGCTTATCTCATGAAAAACAAATTATTACGATCTATTTTTAAAAAACAGCTTATTCAAAATAACTTATTTATAAATAAAAACTTATTACCATCTCTTTTTAAAAAAAAACAACTATTTAAAAACAGCTTATTGATGCAAAACAACTTATTACGACCTCTTTTCAAAAAACAACTTATTCGAAAAAGCTTATTTATACAAAACAACTTATTACGACCTCTTTTAAAAAAATAAGGCTTAATTGATTTGTCGGTCCCTTAACTTATTTCTTTTATTCAATTTGGTTCCATAAGTCTTAACTTTCTCAAACACGTCCCTTAACTTATTTCTTATATTCAATTTGATCCAATTTTGATAATTTTAATCCCCTAAAAAAAGAGACCGTTGGATTATAGAGGTCTATCAGATTTTATAGTGTATCACCAACACCTAATTTATTTATTTTATTCTTCTTCATCACTAAACCCAGCAAATTTCATCATTTTCATCATAAAAATTCAGAAAAAATAAATTATACAAAACCAGTCCTTTCCTTTTCTTCATTATCATTTTTCCTTTTCTTTTTCTTTCCTTTCCTTTTCTAGATTTATTGTACAGAAAATCTTCATACATCTAATTTTTTTTCTTCTGTCTTATCAAACCAAAACCAATTCCAAATCACACCCCACATCAAGTACACAGTGGATACAAATTCAGAGCATGCAAATCCAGTCCTTTGATTTTCTTCCACGCATCAAAGTTTCAATTTTTTCATCTTCTTTCACTCCCATTTCCTTTGTATTTTTAACCCCGTTAAAGTTTTCTCATCTGGGTACCCTTTATTTGCATGCAGTTTTCTATTTTGTTTGGTAAAGATTGACCCTTTTTTTTAAGTTCATGGTTGAATTTTGATGGGACTGTAAATGGGTTCATTGGTTAGATGAAGATTATGAAGATGAGAGAAATCTCAGGTGTGTTTGATGAAAATGGGTTAGGTTAGGGTCTCCGATTTTGAATTCGAATCTGAGAAAAAAAATTGAGTTTTTGAGACCCAAATTCGAAAAAAGTAATTGTAGTTGTTGTTATTTCTGGTTATGAAGAAGATTAGGATGAAGAAAAAGAATTTTTATGTTGTTTTAAATTCATAAGATTTTAAAGCAAAAATGAAAAAAGAAGCAATTGTGAAGCAACTTTGAGTTTTGAAAAAAGAAGCAAAAATGGTGTTGTTCATAAGATTCTGAAGCTAATTGAATCACCTAAGCAAATATTGAATTTATGTTGGATCTGCAATTTCTGGATCTGCAATTGTTCCAATGATGTTTGTTTTTTGATTGTTTAAAAAAAATCTGGATTTATATGAACATAATGTTGAAGATCCAGAAAAATAAATCCAGAAGAAGAAAGTAAATAGATTAGGTGTTGGTGATACACTATAGAATCTGATAGAACTCTGTAATCCAACAGTCTTTTTTTTTTAGGGGATTAAAATTATCAAAATTGGATCAAATTGAATATAAGAAATAAGTTAAGGGACGTGTTTGAGAAAATTAAGACTTATGAGACCAAATTGAATAAAAGAAATAAGTTAAGGGACCAGCAGATGAATTAAGCCTAAAAAAAAAAGATTATTCAAAAGAGCTTATTAATACAAAACAACTTATTATGATCTCTTTTTCGAAAACAACTTATTCAAAACAGCTTATTTATGCAAAATAGCTTATTTATCCAAAACAGCTTATTACGATCTCTTTTTCAAGAACAACTTATTCAAAACAACTTATTTATGTAAAACAACTTGTTACGATCTCTTTTTCAAAAACAAATTATCCAAAACAGCTTATTTATCTAAAACGGCTTATTTATGCAAAACAACTTATTATGACCTCTTTTTCAAAAACAGCTTATTTAAAACAACTTATTTATGCAAAACAGCTTGTTACGATCTCTTTTTCAAAAACAACTTATTCAAAACAACTTATTTATGCAAAAACAACTTATTACGACCTCTTTTTTCAAAAACAACTTATTACAACCTCTTTTTCAAAAACAGCTTATTCAAAACAACTTATTTATACAAAACAACTTATTACGACCTCTTTTCAAAAAACAGATTATTCAAAACAACTTATTACGATCTCTTTTTCAAAAACAACTTATTTATACAAAACCGCTTATTATGATCTTTTCTTCGAGAACAGCTTATTCAAAATAACTTGTTTATGCAAAATAGCTTATTTATCCAAAACAGCTTATTACGATCTCTTTTTCAAAAACAACTTATTTATGTAAAACAACTTATTTTTTAAATAAGTTGTTTTGAATAAGTTGTTTTTGAAATAGAGATCGTCATAAGCTGTTCTGGATAAATAAGTTGTTTTGAATAAATTGTTTTTGAATAAGAGATCGTAACAAGTTGTTTTACATAAATAAGTTGTTTTGAATAAGTTGTTTTTGAAAAAGAGATTGTAACAAGCTTGTTTGCATAAATAAGCTGTTTTGAATAAGTTGTTTTTGAAAAAGAGATCGTAATAAGCTGTTTTTGATAAATAAGTTGTTTTGCACAAATAAGTTGTTTTGAATAACCTGTTTTTTGAATAGAGGCCGTAATAAAGTGTTTTGCATAAATAAGCTGTTTTGAATAAGCTATTTTTGAAAAAGAGGTCGTAATAAGTTGTTTTGCATAAATAAGTTGTTTTTGATAAATAAGTTGTTTTTGAAAAATATATCGTAACAAGCAATTTTGCATAAATAAGCTGTTTTGAATAAGCTGCTTTTGAAAAAGAGGTCGTAATAAGTTGTTTTGTATAAATAAGATGTTTTTGATAAATAAGTTGTTTTTGAAAAATAGATCATAACAAGCAGTTTTGCATAAATAAGATGTTTCAAATAAGTTGTTTTTGAAAAAGAGATCGTAATAAGTTGTTTTGTATAAATAAGTTGTTTTTGTAAAATAGGTCGTAATAAGCTTTTTTGGATAAATAAGCTGTTTTTAATAAGCTGTTTTTGAAAGAGATCGTAACAAGCTTTTTTTTGCATAAATAAGTTGCTTTGAATAAGTTGTATTTGAAAAATAGATCGTAACAAGCAATTTTGCATAAATAAGCTGTTTTTGAAAAAGAGGTCGTAATAAGCTGTTTTTCATAAATAAGTTGTTTTGAATAAGTTGTTTTTGAAAAATAGATCATAACAAGCAGTTTTGCATAATTAAGTTGTTTTGAATAAGTTGTTTTTTGAAAAGAGGTCGTAATAAGGTGTTTTGCATAAATAACCTGTTTTTGAAAAAGAGGTCGTAATAAGCTGTTTTGAATAAGTTGTTTTTGAAAAAAAAATTGTATTAAGTTGTTTTGTATAAATAAGTTGTTTTGAAAAAGTTGTTTTTGAAAAAGATATCGTAATAATTCGGTCATGTCTAAAATTGTCAATTTTTATGTTTAACCCTCTAAAGCCCCCTAATTTGGGAGACCTTTAAAATTGGACAAATAAAACCCATCTAAACCCCCCAAAACCTTTCCTTTGTTTTTTTAAAGTCGCAAACAAGAGTTTACCTCTCCATAAGTCTTTCCTTCCTCTCCTCTCCCTTCCAAAACCCAACTCGCAGACTGATAACACGTAAAAAGCACTATTATTTTGACTCGACTAACACATTTTTTTATTTTGATTTTATAAATTTTTGCAATGTTATGCTGGTATTGTGTGTCTATTTCAGGTATTTATCGGTTAAAGGTCTCCGCGCGTCAAAATGATAAAATTCGGCGAAAAAAGGAAGGAAAGGGTAAAAAAGGAAAAAGAAAAGGGTTAAAAAGTCAGAAGTTAGTGGGAAGTCAAAAGCAGGCCAATTCTTGCCCACGTTTCAGAATTAGTTTTCTCACTTCCTCCATATTCTCTACTACTTGGAGCATGATCAGAGGCACTTCAGAGGAGATTTTTGCCTATAAATAGACCTGAAGAACTCAGTTGTAGAGACCAAGCTTTTTAGAGATAAGCAATTGAGAAACAACTTAATTTACATTTATTGTAATTTAAGCTTTGAGTACTTTGTTCATTTGCAATTTGAATTTCAGTACCAATTACACTTATCAGTTTTCAATAACGATTCCCTAGTTACTATTATCATTCATCCAAATTCCCTTTATTTTTAATTGGCTGCTACATAATTTCTCAATTCCAATTCCTTACTGTTGCTGCACATATCTCTTGTAATTAGGAAGGGTTATTATGTTTGTGTGCTGCGGTTTATTTAACTGTGTTGTCTGCTGCGTGTGGACTTCTTTTCTTTCCATTCCCATTTCATATTTCTGCTGGTGTTTGTTCGTCACGGTGCAATTCTAGCTGCAGTTTCGTGGATATTCATTTAAGTTAAAGTTTCCAGAAATTACAGGTTTTATTCTTTTGGCTAAATTATCTTTTTGGTCCTCTAATTATTTATTTGGTATCACATTGGTCCTCTAACTAAAAATTGATTTATTTTCGTCCCTTAAGTTTCTCACCGTTACCACATTTCGTCCTTTCTATTAGTTTTATTCGAATTCTGTTAAGTGTCTGCATAGATGGCAATTAAGGGCTGATTTGGCAATATGTGAGTCAGCACTATATAATCTTGTGGTTCTTTATTGGTTTGTTCATCTTGTTCCTTTTTCCCCCAAAAATTAGGGTTCCATCTTTATCTTCCTCAAATTCGAAATCCTTCTTCATCTTCATCTTCCTCCAATTCAAATTTCTTCTTCTTCTTCTTCTTGTTCATTTTCGTCACTTCACCATGTCCAGTGCAGGATCTCGATTTAACAGAAGAAGCAACAACAAAAGTGGAAGGGCCATGTACGGATCTGTATGTTCTGGGTTTAGGAGACAAATTCGAAAATGTCAGTGTGGTGAGTTTGCAGTTCTGAAGACTGTTACTGAAATTACAAACCCTAACTGTGGGAAGAAGTTTTGGGGTTGTAGGAATTGGAGGAACCGAAATGATAGTGGTTGTAACTATTTTCAATTTGTTGATGATGATGATGATAAATGTGATGATGTTGATGAACGTGATATGAAGATTGCAAGGGAAAAGAAGAAAAATGGAAAGTTGAAGCATGAAGTTTCTTATCTAAAGGAAGAGTTGGGTAATAGTAGGAGGTGTTGCAAGATTGCTATAATGTTTGGGTTTGTATGTTTTTGGTTTAACATTGTGCTAATGACATTGTTGCTGTCAATGTATCTAAAGTAGTTTAAGTAAGTATGTGTTTAGAGTATGATGATGAGGGTTTAGTATGATAGGTCAAATGTGAATGCAATGAATGTTGTTGATGTAATGTTCATACTCTAATGTAATGTTTATCCTGAATTTGTCAATGCAATGGTCTTTATTTTCTGAAACATATTTCAATATTGTAGTTCCTGTTAAATGTTTAATTTGTTATAATCATGGCTGACAAAGGTGATAAACTTTCAAAAGGCATAGATTAATCAAAAATATAATGGCTGCCAAATATAATCAACACTTAATTTGAAATAAGTCAGATAGATTAATTGATTGAGACAAATTGTAAGATGTTCTCATTTACAGACACATGAATGAATGATAAAGGTGAGACCAATTCAAAAGGCATAACACCATAGGTTCTCAGTTACATATTCTGTCATCATAAAAATGAGACCAAACTCAAAAAGGCATAACACCACAGGTTCTCATTACATAAAAGCATCAACAGAAATGGTATCAAACCATTATCATTACATCAGTTCAAAATATGAAATTAAATAGTAAATAACATCATGATAGCTTCTTCAAACCCTAGGTGGTTTTGTTGCACTTTGTTGACCCCTTGTGAAAGGTAACTTCTGTCTCTTAGTGTTGGTAGTGGTTGTGTTTGCTTCTGAGTTGGAGACAAGGTGGAAGCACCTAGTGTCTTGGCAGCACCTGTTTTTGCAGCAGCAGCTGGTGTCTTAGCAGCACCTGTTTTTGCAGCAACACCTTGTGTCTTGGCAGCAGATTGTGTCTTGTCAGTAGCATGTGTGGCAGCACCTTGTGTCTGAGCAGCACCTTGAATGTTGGTGGATGTTTGAGTAGCAATTGGTTGTGTAACAGGTGGTGGTGGTGGTTGACTGGAAGTGGTGGTGGTGGTTGGTTGCCTAAGGGAACCAACAGTTGGTTGAATGTGAACTGTGGTGGTGGCAGTAGGTTGGTTGACACTAGTTGTGTGAGATTGTGACTCAGGTTGATTTTCAGTAGGTGGTGGGGGTGGTGGTGGAGGTAACTTACATGTTGACTTATTATGGCCAAATTGTTTACATCTGCTACACTTTATACCATTTTTTGCTCTCTTCATCTGTGAATCATCTCTTAGCAACTCAGATGGATCCTTGTTTCTCTTTTTCTTAGGCCTACCTGGTTGTCTTTTAATGGGTGGGGGCTGCAGGTCAGTGTAGCTAGTTCTTTCCCACAAAGATCTACCATTGACAGGATATATGATATGCCTATAGCATGCTTCATGCTTTTCTTTCCTATAGTAATCAGGAACAAAGTCATACATGTCAAGTTTCATTTCTCTAATACAGCAAATAGCATGGACACATGGTAGGCCAGTCAGTAGCCACTTCCTACATGAACACTCTTTCTTACCAAGACACACAGACATTTGATCCCTAGTATTAGAAATGTGCCAAACCTCAAAAAAATCTTCACCAGATCTCCTGTTTCACAAATACATATGAACCATAACAGTCACTAAAACTATCAGTCATTGTTTTATCATAAAATCATAATAATACAGAGGACCAAAATGATACTAATAAATAAAGTTACAGGACCATTTTAGAACTACTCTTAAGACTTAGATGACCAAATTAAAACTATTGTAAATAATTAGCTGACCATTTTAAAACTACTTTAAATAAATAGATGACATTTTAAAATAGAATCACACCTTAGTAGCCACTTATTTGTAAAGCAAGCTTCTTTTCACACATACATATGAACCATAACAGTCACTAAAACTCATTATTTTATCATAAAACCATAATAATGCAGAGGACCAAAATGATACTAATAAATAAAGTTACAGGACCATTTTAGAACTACTCTTAATACTTAGATGACCGAATTAAAACTATTGTAAATAATTAGCTGACCATTTTAAAACTACTTTAAATAATTATATGACCATAATAATGCAGAGGACCAAAATCATACCTTAGTAGCCACTTATTTGTAAAACAAGCTTCTTTTTCCAGCTTTTTCTTTATGTTAGGCAGCACACTATCAGGATAATTCTGAATATTCTGTCTGTTCTTTTCCCATCTTTCCATGATGTAGACTCTTATTTCCTCAAGCATGGTCACAACAGGTTTTGATCTAGGACCCACAATGACAGAGTTGAAAGACTCTGACATGTTGTTGACCAAAGTGTCACACTTAGGGTCAGCCTTGAAATATGATCTGCTCCATCTCCTTGGTGGTATTTTAATGAGATACTTGAAAGCTTCAGCATTGATTGCTTTTATTTCCTTCATAGAATCCATCCATGCATTTGGATATGTAGCTTTGGCAGCTTTCCACATCAGTTCCTTCAGTTTCTTTCGAGGGTATTGTTTCCTGAAATTATTGTACAAGTGTCTGACACAAAATCTGTGATCCACATCCTTCAGCAATTCATCCATAGCTGGCAGCAGTCCCTGCATAATCATTATTTGGTTTCAATTATTAAAATGTATATAGTTATTTAACAAATGAGTACGTAAATTAGAAAACTACTTATGCCCTTACCTTTTGTTGGTCACTAATGAAAGTGTACCCTCCACACTTATCTGGACCACCAAGATCATTCACTAGCAGTTCTAGAAACCAAGCCCATGTATCTTTTGTCTCTCCTTCCACAACAGCATATGCAATAGGGAGCATTTGATCATTTGGATATGTGCCAATAGCTGTCAACAGTTGACCACCATAATAACCTTTGAGGAAGCAACCATCTAATCCAATTATGGGTCTGCACTGTAGGAAACTTTCTTTGCATGCTTTAAAGCATATGTACACCCTTTGAAAATGAGGATTCAGATCAGCAGTTGGATCTTGTAACTCAGCTTCACTAGGTAAATATGGTGTACTAGTTATCTTAACTGTTGACTCTGGATTTGACCTAAGCAGCTCATGACAATAGTCATGCATCCTGACATACTGCTCCCTGAATGAACCATCTACTGCATCAAAAGCCATGGATCTTGCTCTTATTGCCTTTGTCTTTGTTTCCTTGATATTCCACTTTTCATTAGTCTTGTTGATTATGGTATCAATTTTCAAACTAGGATTCTCTCTAACATTAGGCTCAAGTTTAGCACTTAGCCACTTAGAATTCAACATCTTCACCTTGAATGTCCTACTAAATGAATGATTGGGACCAATTTTCCTTAACTGCCAAGTTTCCTCATTTGGTATTTTGCAACAATAAATGTACCACAAACAGTTGCCCTTACCTCTGCAAATAACCCTCACCCTGATTTTATCATTCTTCTCAAACTGAATTTGCCTACCAGAATGAATAGCATATGTCCTCATTGCATGGATAAACTCTTGTTTAGTACCAAAATATGTACCAACCTCCCACTTATAATCAAACATCTTGGCTGGTAATTTGAAAGTTGGAAACTTTTTCCTACTGGACCTATCTTCCTCACTATCACTTCCACTATCAAGGTCATCTGAGTTATACCCCTCACGGTCACTCAATCCTTTCTCTTGTCTCTTGCTTGCTTGACTAGTGTCCTCCCTACAATCCAGTTCATCATCATCATCATCATCATCAGGTACAGCAGATCCAGGCACACTGCATTCAGTTGGAACATCTTCTTCATTCACAATATTATCTGTTATAGATGGCTCAACATTCTCTTCCTCAGCAACAATTTGTTTCCTAGGTCTGCCCCTCTTCCTCTTTGGTGGATCTGTAACAGGCACCTCTGCATCAGCAGCCCCTGCATCTACATTTTCTGCATCTACAGTCCATGCATAATACACATAAACAAAAAAAAAAATTATTAATACACATACAACATACAAGTACAATTATTAATAAACATAAAACATAAAAGTATGTAAAGTGCAAAAGTAAGTAATTAATACCTTTTGTAACAGAAGCCTCTGCAGTAGGTGGGTCTGCAACATCTGTCTCACCAACCTCATGTCCTTCATCACTCTTGGCAGCATTAACTCCCTCTTCACCAATACCACCAATCTCAACTCCTCCTTCATCACCATTATTAGCATTAACTCCCTCCTCATCAATACCATCAAAGTTGTCATTGAGCATAAATTCATCATCACCCTCAAAATGAATTCCATAAGCACTATCATCACTATCCTCATTCAACTCAACACATAAATCATCTACTTCTACAGCAGGAACTTCCTTACCCTTATCTTTTACCTTACTAACACTAGGAACTTCCTTACCACACCCTTCTAAATTATTTTCTGCAGTAGGAATGTTACTTGCACCATTCTCATCTAGCTCAATGTCATCTGGCCCAACAGTTGGCCCAGCTTCTTGTTCACCCACATGTGGCCCATTATCAGTGGGACCAAATGTTTCTGTCTCCACACCAGCTTCACCACACCCTTCTAAATTCTTTTCTGCAGTAGGAATGTTACTTGCACCATTCTCATCTAGCCCAATGTCATCTGGCCCAACAGTTGGCCCAGCTTCTTGTTCACCCACATGTGGCCCATTATCAGTGGGACCAAATGTTTCTGTCTCCACACCAGCTTCAGTAGGGCTCACTCCAACATTGTCCCCTGCCACATCATTTGCTTCTTCAACAACAGTGGGCCCTACATTATATTCCAGGGTCTCAATAATTTTTGGTTGTGAGACTTGGTGAATCACATAAATATGCGCCTTTCCTTCAGTTTATGCTATAGATTGAACCCTCCTAGAGCATGCATCATTTTCATCCAACAACACCATCTCTTCAGCCATGTAAGGGTCATAATACCAAACAGAGTCCACATCATTATACCCTAAAACTTTAATATTACCCATTATTTCAAAATAGGACCAAAAATCTGGTTCACACAACCATGTAATCTCCTTACCCTCATATTGATTATGCTTCAGCAGTTTAAAGTACCCCTGGTGGTGTACCACCACCTCAAACTTATCATCCATCACAGCTCACCCACAAATCCTAATAAAAACAAATATACACAAATATCAACACAACAGGACCACCACTATTTAATATTCTATACAACATAAAAACCCTAATCCACCAACCACATACAACAAAGGTTAAAAAATTGCACTTTTTGAAACCCTAAACCGAACATAAAACCCTAAACCAAAAACCAGAAACAAAAATCCCTAAAACCAGAAACCAGATTCAAAAACCCTAACCCAAAAAAGTAACCCTAAGATCAAAATTTTAGTTTAATCAAAAGAGCAATACGAAATCAAATCAATGAGATAGAGATTAAAACAGAAATCAGATTCAAAAACCCTAACCCAAAAAAAGTAACCCCAAAAAAAGTAACCCTAAAATCAAAGCATAGAGATAAAGTTACAAACCTGGTTTTGATCGGTGAATCGCAGTGAAGAATACCTCCTGCGTTTTCCTCTTCGTTCGTTTTTCGTTTTCTTCTTCGCGTTTTTCGTTATGCTTCTTCGCGTTTTTCGTTTTCTTCTTCCTCTGCGTTTTCCTCTTTGGAAATGGTTTTATGTTTCTCTCTCTATGGTTTTATGTTTTTATGTTTTCTCTCTCTAGAATGTATAGTATGCCATCTCATCATAAGATTATCTGCCAAATCAGCACTGGTACCCACATAAAATAAACCCTAACGTTTGTATGAATAAAACTAACAGAAAGGACGAAATGTGGTAACGGTGAGAAACTTAAGGGACGAAAATAAATCAATTTTTAGTTAGAGGACCAATGTGATACTAAATAAATAGTTAGAGGACCAAAAAGGTAATTTAGCCTATTCTTTTTAATATGAGTCCATCAATGTTAAGTTTTATGCATAGTTTAATTATGTCTGAGTAGATTTTTATAGAGTCCAGAATGTGATGAATGTCATATCAATGATGCTCTGTTAATTTGTATGATTAGTAACTGTGACAAGAATTATTTTTAAGCCTGACAATTCTGATTTTTAACTACGAACATTCACAGTGAACTGGAATAACGTGATACCGGTTTCACATTGAAAGAGTGAAACTTGTATCTGTCTGTAGAATTTTTAGGAATTGATTTTAAAATTCAGCGAAAGCATTTTCTTTAATTAATTTAGAAATTTATAATTTTCAAAAATGCTATTTTAAACTTGTGGCCGTACACGCGAAAGCTGGCGTCTGTAAGTTTAAAATACGGTACCGGTTATGCGAAAGCTAACAGGACTTTTAAATTAAAATTTCTACTAAAAATAACTTTTCAAGCATAAATTGATTATTTTTCAAACGGAGTTTTGAAGTTGTAAGGCGTATGCGCGAAAGCGGTCGAATAGATTACAAAGTCAAAACTCGGTGCCGTACACGCGAAAGCTGGCGACCCCTTTAATTTAATCCTTTTAACGCGCGAGAATATTTTTCTGTTACAATAATAAAATACAATTTAGCGAGCATCAACGGTCGACGCGAATTATATTCCGGTCTCTTGTTATTAAAATTAATTAAAAACAAAGCTATTTTCCAATTTTGCAACTAATCTAATTAGCATCGCCTTAGATAAACAACGTGATGATAGATAATGGTACTTGACATTGGTCTCTGTGGATTCGACATCTTTTATACTAAAACCGATATTTCCGTGCACTTGCGGACCTATCACAGACAAAGCCTAAAACTCAGTCAAGATACTTATAAGGGAGCGGATTTTTTTTATGGTGTCATGCTACGACAACGATGAAGAAGCACTGAGGAACTTCCTAATCTTGCAAACAAACTGAATGATTCATTTGGTGTTTAAATTTACTTGGTTAGTATTTTATTTTTCTTTAAATTTACATAGTGAGCCTACTCCCACTTGGTTTTGACCAATAACCCAAGTTTTTTTCATTATAACTATTTTAGATAAAGGATATTTTTGTAAATTTGAACAAATTTAATTTTTTTGAAAAAAAAAACAGCAAAATTGTTTCCGCCAAGGTTAGTTTCACGCGTAACAACTTTTCTCTTATTAGCTTCAGTGCAGAATTTTCTTGGTACTCCTTAATTAGTCTCTAATTAGTTCTCATTAAACTCTTATCATTTGATATCTCTCAAAAAAAAAAAAAAACTCTTATCACTTGATTTCTTGTGATATTCGCATGGTCCGTAGTTTTTTTTCAATCTGTTTAATTTATACAACACCAAAAAAATTTGTTTTATTTTGAAATTGCCAAAAAGAACTATAAGGAGTGAAGCTGCTGAGTGATGAGGTCTACACTTTTTAGTTACGAACGAATCCTCACTGTATCAGTTTTGTGGTTCAGCGGGTCGGGTATTTGAGGATCTATGTCTATGGCTTAATTTTAGAAACAAATTGACATAATTAACCTTTAGTTGATGCTATTTTAATATAGTAGGGTTGGTATTTTGGTAAAAAACAAATGATAGTAGACTTGCTAACTTACTGCTAACAGCCCCATATATATATATATATGAAATATTTTTTACACTCTAATTTTCGCCCTTGATTTTATCTTAATCTAATAGAGGACATTTAAGTCTTTTTAGTAATAATGTTTCTCACCCTTCTTATCATTCTAACAATGTTTAGGTTTCCTTTTTCATACTCAATAAACATTTATGTTTCATTAAGGACAAAAATTAGTCAATGTTTTTCATAACACAATTAATAATAAAAAAATAAAAAAAATGTTCTTACGCTTCATCAAATGTTAAATTATGATTAACGTTCTTAAAATAAAACTACGCTTGTAAATAAATATTTGTGTTATGTTTTAGAAGAAATTTCAAATTTTAAACCTCTATTAACTAAACAATTTATTTATTAAAATTTATTCAAAATTTACGTTCTTAAATTCGTTAGTTGTTCATATTAAACATACTATTATAAATAAATTGTTTTCAAGTATATATATTTATTTATAATAAATAATAAATTTTTGATTGGTATATTAAAAAAATCTTGTATTTAAAAATAAGTGTGATGGTTTTTTATATTTTAAGGCTAACTACAGTGTTTTTCTTTTTATTGATATTTTTAAGAACGTTAATCTAATTTAACAGTTAAAATTTATTCTTAAAAAAAATATTTGATGAAAAAAAAAGAATAATTGTTTTTACCATTTATTAATTGTGTTCATGAAACATAAATGTTTTTTTAATTATTGTTTTTACCATTTATTAATTGTGTTCATGACACATAAATGTTTCTTTTTTAAAAGAATGAAACATAAATATTGATTTTACTCTTTATGTTGATTTTTTTCAAACAGATATTGTTGCTCCTTCCCAAAGCTTCAATGACATGTTTAATCTTTTAGCTTTGAGATATTGAAGAAATATAAAAAGATAATCTAAACATATGAAATTGAAGAGAAAGATATTAAACAAATGAAATTGAAGAGAAAAGATTACAAACTCCAAATAAACGTGTGTGGATGAGGGAATATGAAGATTGTGACAGCAAGTTCTTCATTGTTAGGGCAACAAGGGAAGGGGTAATTGTGAGCATGTTCTCGGTTCTTAAGAATCTCACATCGACTAACATGAAAATTAACCTAAGGAGCTGTCATATATTTCAAAGGAGCTGTCATATACTACATCCGTCTCTGTATGTAAGCACTCTTTGTATTTTTGATACGTAAATTAACCTAAGGAGGTGATATATAATAAGATGAAAGACACTCACAAGATGAATGATAATCACCAAACTATTCTTTCATGAGTTTGTAGCTTTAGGAGGCTGTAATGTCGGAGAAGCTATCAATGTGGATTGACTCCCTCTACGTTGATGTGCAGGTTCTCCCATTGAGAACTTCGTTGAGAGCTTTCCTCCACATCTCACATCTCAATGTTGACCCTCTAGGATATTAGTTTAATTTTTCTCTGTTTTATACTATTTACTAATCTATTTTATTCAATATACTGCTAATCTATTCTTATTAGCTTATTTAATAAGCTTATATACCTCGCTTAAGAGCGCTTATTAAAAACAAATTATGACATTTCCATAAGCTTTTCATGATTATTTATGAAAATGACTTGTAACTTAAATGACAAACAGTTTGCTTATATTTTATCTTATATTATAGATAGATAAAACTTATACATTAGCATTTATACTATATAAGCCTTTAACTAGGTTGTTTATTCAAAAATGGCCTAAATCAGATCATTTATATTTACATTTTACAGAATCAACAATGTGTAATCAAAACCACAATAATGAGGGATTTAATCTACTCCGCCAGAATTTAGCTACAACTGTCTCTACAGATACCAACATAATAACTCAGAAACACCCCTCCAATTAAATAAGACTAAACTCCTCTATCCCTCACCAAGTATACCCTTTTATCCCTACAAAACTGTGGACTGCTTAGTCTACATATATCTGAACAGCCTAAAAAACAGATTAACCTTTTAATCAAATAAACATTTGTGAATCACAAGAAGTGCATTTGCAGTCAATTCCCCTCTATCAAGCTCTTCAGTCTATTACGAGCCTCTTCAGAAATACTGCAAGCTTTGAATCTTCGCCTTTGGGGCGGACATGATTCAGCAAATTTTTCAACAGGAGACAAACATATAACAATTGCAGTAAGATTATCTGATGTATTTAGACGCAATGCTTCCTTGACTAGATCTCTGGCACTTTGTTGTGGGTCGCTGTGCCTTCTTAATCCACGGCGAACAAAACTAACAGCAACTTGGCTAGACATTACATCCCAAATCCCATCACACGCAATGATCAAGAACTCATCCTCTTCTGTTAATGTAACCAGTTGAACGTCAGGTTCGGCAATAAGAGGAGATGCATCACCAAGTGGAAATTTTAAGTCCCAATCCCCAAGGGCACGGGTTACTGAGAGATAACCATTGAGATATCCGTCATCAATGAAGCCGCCTAACTCCTCCACTCTCTTTCGTTCTGGTAAATAACTTGGCCTGTGATCTTTAGACATTTCAACAGCTGTACCTCTCCTACAAAGAACTGCTCGACAGTCACCAGCATTAGCAACAAGCAAATGCCTTCCAAGTACAAGTGCAGTCAGTGCTGTCGTCCCACATGAATTACTAACACTCTGCTCATCAGCCAATGCAAGATCCGCCCGTATAAAAGCTCTCCGGTGAGAATCCTCCAACTTCTCTAGAAAAAACTCATCAGTATCATATGATTGAAGCATGTCAGCATCTTCAAAAAATAATCTCATAGCATTCCTCTTAACAAAGGCAGCAGCATCAGGCCCTCCATGCCCATCAAAAACCGCATAAAACGCACTTGGCAGTGGGTAGTTGGACACAAATCCAAGGTGGCAAGCTAGATCATCTATCTGAATGTGTTCATCATCCATTGATCCCCGTGGTCCGATATCAGTATAGCTACCAGAATGCACGTTCGGGAGAAACATCTTTGCAGGGGTCTCCAATATGGAATTTTCAATGATCTCAGGGCAACTCACAGCCTAATACACAAAATCATGCAGTCAGCAAAACATTAAAGCAATCTACTAAGAAACAGTTTGGAATCTACTAACAAATATACTAAAATTGTAGCAAGCTGATTCGATTGAGATTGATGCCAACAAATGAATACAATATAGATTAAACTAAAACACCTAGTTCAAAACTGTAGTTGAAAAATTCTGGTTCAACAATCTCAAAAAACATCATATAAGTATTGGTTCTTCCCCACAATTATCAAATAAACAAAAATCATAAATCCTAATTCATAATCAAAATTAAAACTAGGGAAAATTTACAGCTAAATTTAGATTGATTAACACCCAATTCATAATTCAAGTTCCAAAATTCAATTTCAACAATCTCAACAAACATCACATGAGTATATAATATATTAGACTTCCCACAATTATCAAACAAATTGAAAATTGAAATTAAACTAGGGCAAATTTATAGCAAAATCCATACTGATGATTAACAGAAAATTACCCACGAATTTAAGATCAAGCTTCAACTAATAACCTAAAAGGATCACGGAAAAACAAATTCTTTAACCAAATAAAACAAAACAAGAGTATGAATTGAAATAGAGAGAGAGAGAGAGAGAGAATAAGAGAAAAGGCTTACATGGGCAAAAATTGGAAGAGAAGAGGTAGGAGAGGTGGGTGAAACATCAACCTTGACGTTGTGTTCTTGAGTAACGCAAAGGTGATACTTTACATCTAACATAGAAATGTTCTGTTGACATATAAATTCGGCTTCTGCAACCATCTTCAAACGCCGTTTTGCAAAATCACTTTCAGAATACAGAAGCTAGAGTTTGAAATTGGGAAATTGAATGAGTAAGAAGAAATTAGGGTTTGTGTTGAGTTAGGTGTGTGTGGGGGAAAGTAAGAATAAGAACAAGTACTTAAAAGGGTGAATTATTATGAGTTGAAACGCGCTTGTGTGCAAAAGTTAGTTACGTGTTTAAGGAAATGTCTAGAATGCCCTTTATTAAATATATGTGGTCGTTGTGGAACGAGAGGGCAAGAACGGGGAATCGACACGCTTCTTTCTGTGGGCCAAGTAGATTAAACCCCGGTTCAGTTCGGTTCGGTTCCGTCTAAACTGTTTTTGCTTATTACCAAAGTTAATTAACTAAAGTCGCCAACAGATTAACATGATGTACTACATTTTTACTCTTATTTTATTTTTATGTTGCTTTTGAGGGTAAGCTGTAGACACTTGTTAAAGATTTGAAAATAAAAATGATTGATAAATTTTATGTAGATTTTTGTTTTGTTTCATTGTTATGAATACACAGTTTCTTAAATAAATATTTTTAATTTTAATTTCGAACGTATTTGTTAGCATTTTCCTATAAAAAAAATCCAAGTATTTATGGAGTGTTAGATCTTAATAAAAGTTATATTTGGTTAAAAAAAATACACATTAGTGTACTGTGAATAAATAAATACTCACATGCAAAGGAGGAAAATAACACAAGGGCATTATTTATGTTGCCTCTCTTAGAATGGTTTGGTGATTATTGCAAACAAATGGTGGGTAAAACCGGTTGCGGAAAGAGGAAAAGTCACGAGGATTCAAGCCAGTAAATGATTGCTAAATTTTGTGCATATTCCCTTTTAAGTTCAGCAGTTACTTCGTTTCATTATAAATAAACACACACCGACACAAGTAGGATTAGTATATTAGTACTTCATTCATTTTCAAATTGTAAAACAAATATCTCACGCCAGCAAAGAATAAAAATTACTACTATTATTCAATAATAACACTTACATAAGATAACAAGAGATTTCTTCAAACGTAATTAAGATAGTTATTTTTGAATAAGCGTAATTGATGTCTTATCTGACTGGATGAATATTTTTTACAACTGCACACATATGATATCTGATTCGCAAAATAAAATTGATTAGATTTTGCCGTTTATAAAAGTTTAGCGACACAACTTATTGTTCGTTTGCCTTCTATTCAAATGTAAATAATGGTTTATGTATATTCAACTGTGATTAGATTTTTCAAATTGACATTCATAAAAATTTGTATCATATTATTCAAAAAGAGAAATTAAAATAGTTTTTTAAAAATGAAATCCATATTAATTGAAATACATTTAGAATTATATAACTAAATATAAAGTTAGTTAACGTTTGTTTATATATACCATCAATTTTAAATATATTTTTTGTTTGTATTCAAAACCAAAAGGAGTATAGTAGTATATTTAATTGTAGGCGCAGCACTTTAACATAAAGTGGTAAAAGTTTTTCATCCAAACCAAACTTCAAAGTTAAGTTTACTAACTTACAAACCTAATATGCTTGTTCCTCGTCAAGCAAAGGTGGCAACTTTTATGCGTATAATCACAATATTTTTGATTATGTTTTCTCATATTGTTGATTATGATTTCTAATATGATGATATGGAATATCTTTCTTCTTGTAAAAAAAATAACTTATTTTATCTTGTAGTTGTAGTTTGGTTACGTGTTAAACTAATATTTGATCACATCTTTATCGTCGTTTCCCAATTTAAATGTGATTTTGACTATGAGCTTTAAATTTGAACTACACTAATTTATTCAATAATAAAATGCCCAACACCTCAAAAAGGCAAAATAATAGAATTGCTCCTCATTTAACCCCCAAAACATCTATGTTAAGTTAAAAATAAACACAACCTCTTTTTACTTTATTATTGAAATGAAATGAAAAAAGGAGCAATGTGAAACATACACGTAAGTCTAAGCATGACTGATTTTAACCCTTTTATTCACATACCTTTCCGTTAGTGGTACGCTTGTCATGATCCGTTTGCGTACAAGGCATTAGTTTTGCTAATGATTCTAGCCACTAATTGTCAACTATTAAGATTGAGAATAAAAAGAGTAGGTGATTACACTACGATTTCCATTCAAATGCTTGAAGCCAAAACCAAAACCAAGGTTTGTTCCTAATTTTGTATGGTAGTAATATCTTTTAAAGCCACGGCGTGAGTCACCTTCTAAACTAAATAAACATGTGGTTCTGCTTGTTTTCTAACCTCCACTGCATACATTTGAGGGGGTTCGTGGGTAGGTTTGAGTTGGGTTTGACCAAACCCAAAATCAAATTAATTAGGGTATTTTGGTTTGAATGAGGTAAAATAACCACCTGTTATATTATTGGATGAGTTTGTGTAAACCCATTAATTTTTGGGTTGGATTGGATTGGGTAATGAGTTACCCAACTTATTTTTTATTATTTTTTTAATATTAAATGACTAAATTACAAGTCCTCATAATTTTGTTTTAAAATAGTACTCTACTTTTTTAATTTTCTTAAAAAAAATGTTTAACTTATTTTACGGTAATTTTATGCATCATAGAATATCTAATAATAAACTCTATCATAAAATACTTGCAAGAAACTAAAAGTTGCATGACATAAAATTGCATTAGTATCAAAATAACTAAAAAGTGCAACATATTAATTTGTAACTCCAGTATGTTTTGATTTTCAATATATAGGATACAATGTGTATGTTTTAGAAATATAACTTTCTTCTACCCTATGAAAATAAAGATACAAAAATATTAACATTTTTGGGTAAGTGGGTTTTTGGGTTTGGGTCTAGTTTTACCCGAAACCCATTTATTTTCATGGGTTTTCCATTTTTATAAACCATACTTACCCAATTACCCAACCCAACCCATTTTTTTGGATTTGTTGGATGGGTTTGACCGGGTTTTATGAGTTGACTCAACCCATAAACACCCCTACATGCACTTGAAGTTCAGGTACGCTCCATTTAGATAGTGCTTCATTCAATCTGGGTTTGGATGCAAGACATGTGGCAAACAAACATTCAACGGTTGTGATTTAAATAAAAAAATAAACATTTATTTAATTAATTATAAAAACATAACTTTGTCTCTCTCCCCTCAAACACATAGCTTCCTCTTCCTTGTCCACCACCGCCCCTCTTCCCCCTTCTCTGTCGCCGCTCTCCTTTTCCGCCGTCGAAACCATTTGTATCATCACCGTCGCAACCGCTTTATTCTTCATCTCCAACCGCTTTATTCTTCATCTATTTCTATCACTCTCTCGTCATCTCCGTCGCACTCTCTTTCAGCCACCGCAACTAAAAAATGGCAAACCGGAAGCGAAGAAGGTGATTGAAGATTGATTGATCAAAAATCCAATACTATCTACAACTACAAAATATTGATAAAAAGGGTTGAAAAAGCTATGGATTATGCAAGAAACAAAAAAGGGTTAGATGTTAGATTTTCAGTTATGGTTGGTGAAAGGAAGAAGATGGAATGGAATTTCTCTCACTTGAACTTATCATGGTAAGGCGATGAAGATGCAGGTTTCAACAGTGGTGAATGGCATGGAAGACGGCGGTGAAGAGACAGTGATGGGAACAAAAAGAGAGATACTCTCTCCGTCTCACAATAATAGTCTCTTTAGCATTTTTCTTTTTTTCAAAATAATTGTCACTTTAGAGTACCAATGCAACATTTATTATTTTTTTCCATTATTATACCCTTATCTATTGAATTTCATCCAACTTAACTACTCCACTAACTACAATTAATAAGGGTATTTTAGTAAATGATATTAATTTTACCATTGAAATCAACACAATCAATCATTTCCTTAATAATTGTGCACAAACCTTAAACGACTATAATTTAGAGACGGAAGGAGTAATTAAATAAATGTTTATTTATTTCTTAATTTAAAATCACAACCGTTGGATGCTTGTTTGCCACGTGTCTTGCATCCAAACCCATAAATAGATTAAATGGAGCACTACCTGAAAGGAGCATATTTGGGCTCATACACTTGTATATCATGCGGAGAGACTCAGAGACCAATGTTCTGCAGCAATTATGGTCAAGTTATAACCACTAACAAGGGATGATAAATTCTTACATCCTCCCCCATAAAATAATTTCTTACTTCTAAGATTTTCCTTAAAACAAATACGCCTTTTCTTTTTACGGAATAAAATGCATATGTCTAAAATGTTAAGGATGCATCTCAAATTAACGGTAACATGCTTCATATAAATAATTACTAACTTTAGATATATACATCCTTAAAAATTTGCTCAAAAAAAATCCTTAATAATAAACACCAGTACTTTTTTTTACAAGAATAAATAATAGTGGTTGATGCATGTAAAACCTGGATTGTGATTCTCTCAAGTGATTTTTTTATTTTAAAAATAATGTATTAGATCTAAACTCTTGCAATATAAAAGAAGAGATTTTGGTATTAAAAAAAAATGGAGAAATGTTAGTTAAGGGTTGAGATTAAATACTTGAGAAAACATGAGAGATTTTGTATTAGATCTAGTAAAATAATCATAAGACCGCAAGGTTTTCACAATCAGCTCAACTTTTTTTATTATTTTTAAGATTAAATATATTTTTAACTCCTTTAAATATACCATTTTTTAAAAGGGCTAAAATGAAATATATTACTGCAAAGTTTCCACCATTAGCTCAACTTTTTTATTATTTTTAAGGTTAAATATATTTTTAACTTCTTTAAATATACTTTTTTTAAGAGGTTAAAATGAAATATATTATCAATTCAAAAGAGTCCTTCCTAGCACAAGATGTATTGAGGGTAGAATATCAAAGTCAAACAGTATTTACATAAAGAACTTGTACAAAGGAAAAACAAGAAAAGAAAAACTATTAACATATGCCCAAAATGGCAAATAGACTAAGCCGCCACCCATTGGAAAAGAAACAAATTTTGCCTTCAACCACGCAAAAGTAAGAGACTTAATCTTATTTACCACCTGAATAACCGATCATTCTTTGACGTTAAACAACCTGTTATTTATTTCCTTCCATATTTCCCAAATTGTAGCAAACCAAATGACCTGAAGAATAGAGCGGCAGACCTTTGAGATACCACCACTATAACTGAATTGATTAAAATAGTCCGTCACACGAAACGGGACAGCCGCTGAAAATGCCTAGCTATCTATAGATTAAATATCAAATGGACCCAAAAACATTACAATGTAAGAATAAATGATTTGATTATTCCAAAGAATCACACCCAGTCACACACATCACTCCTTTAAATATACTAACTTTCAATTTTAGTCTTTTCAAGAATTTCTTCAATTTTTTTTAAGGAAGAATTTCTTCAAATTTTAATCACTTTAAATTTTCTGTTATCAATTATAGTATTTTTTTTTTTGCCAAAGTTTACGTCCCATGATTCAAAGTGATTTTTTTATGACATTATTAAGACCTTAAAATATTATTAACTTATAAACTTAACTATTTAATCTTTAATTTAAAGTTATAGATAAAATAATAAAAATTTAATAATACATAATAAAACAAATGATATTTTAAAGTCATACCAGTGAACTATAGGAAGAAATGTCATTTAGAAGATGCAGGGGTGAACTATAGTAAGAAAGCAGAAAATAAAATTGTCAACTAAATTTTTTGAGGGATCAAAGGTTTAAATGAGGAAATAAAAAAAAAGGTTACTGCTTTGCCCCTACACAAAACACTTCTGCCCTGCAGCCAAGCCTAAATTACTCCTGCGCTAGTTAACTAACGCAAGTGTAAAACTATACATTAGTTAACTAACGCTGCGTGACTTAAGTCACACAAGTGTTAAACTCAACGTGACGTACCTCAAACAGAGAGATTAACACATGCGTGAGTTAACTCACGCTAGTTTTAAAACACCCTTACCTTCTGCTATATGCTTCAAAAAAAAGGTTACTGCTTTGCCCCTACACAAAACACTTCTGCCCTGCAGCCAAGCCTAAATTACTCCTGCGCTAGTTAACTAACGCAAGTGTAAAACTATACATTAGTTAACTAACGCTGCGTGACTTAAGTCACACAAGTGTTAAACTCAACGTGACGTACCTCAAACAGAGAGATTAACACATGCGTGAGTTAACTCACGCTAGTTTTAAAACACCCTTACCTTCTGCTATATGCTTCAGCTGCCTCTTGCTTTGTTCCACTTGTTTAGAAAAAAAATCTATACTTTTCCCTTTCAAGTGAATCACCGCTCTCGTTCCTCTTTTCATTCTTGTTGTAGTGTGTAGCTACTTGTTGGAAGAAGATAAATATGCAGTTGTTACTTAATCATTGGTTTTGTTTGTTCATTATTAATTACTGTAACGCCCCCTTTTTATTTAATTATTTTTAGTTAATATTTGAATACTTTTACATGATTTTATATTTGATAAGTGATAATATGTTTGTTATTTTGTTTAGAAATATATTTGTTATAAATATGTTTGTTATTTTGTTTAGAAATATATTTGTTATAAATATATTTGATATTTGTTATGGAAGTAATTTATATATATTTTTAAATAGAATATTAAGTTGTGGGGCTGTTTTTGAATTAGTTAGAATTATGAGGGAATAAGTGGAATAAGATAAAACAAATAGAAGAGGTATAAAAGGAAAACTAGGTTAGAATTGTACAGAGGGTACAATTCAGTTTTTGGGAGAAAAAGGGAGAAAAGTGAGAAGTCAGAGAAAGAGGAGAATCTTGTGAAGAGGAGCAATCTCGTAGAGTCCGATAGTCTAATCTAAGGTAAGGGTGGGATTTCCTTCAATAATCATAGTATATAATTCTGAAATTTGATGAATTGTTGTGTTCTTGAGTTAAGGTTAGAAAGTTTATGTTAATTGATAAGATGAGATGAATTGTGTTGTTTGATGCATGTTCCTATGTTGTTTTGATTTCTATATTGCCTATTTGACCTGTAAACATCATTGTAAATCATTTTGGGTGATTAAGGGATCAAAAATTGGGTTTTTGGAGTGAAAATTGTTCTTTCCCGTAAGCGAATTCGGCCACCGATTTTCTGAAAGCCAAAACTGGAAAAACACTCACTTTTCACCCGTTTCTGTTTTGAATTAGCTTTAGGTGTAAACACGAAAGTTGTAGGTATGGATGTTAGCTTTTTAATGTCGTTGGTTTGACTTCTAAATGATTTATAGAACTTGAGTTATGGTTAAATTAATGCACGTAGGTCACAGTGAATACTTATGAATTTCAGCACAACCATTCCCGAATTTGAAATGAAAACTGGGATTGATAAGTACAGAATTGGTCTTAGGTGTAAACACGAAAGTTGTAGGTATGGATGTTAGCTTTTTAATGCCGTTGGTTTGACTTCTAAATGATTTATAGAACTTGAGTTATAGTCATATTACTGCATGTAGGTCACAGTGAATATTTATGAATTTCAGCACAACCTTTCCCGAATTTGAAATGAAAACTGATATTGATAGGTACAGAATTGGCCTTTGGTGTAAACATGAAAGTTGTAGATAATTGTGTTAGCTGTCCGTTGGCTTTGGTTTGACTTGAAAATGAGTTTTGGTTTTTGAGTTATGATGAAAATACTCCAAGGAGGCTTTAGTGAATTATTATATGAATGTATATGTTGATGATAATATATGATGTTTTTCCATGATTAATGGATTATTATAAGAATGTGTATGTTGATGAATATGATGTTATATGATGTTGTTCATGGTTGATGAATTATTATATGAATGTATAAGATGTTACATGATGTTGTTCATGGTTGATGAATTATTACATGAGTGTATATGTTGATGAATATGTTGTTTCATGACGTTGTTCATAATTGATGAATTGTTGTTGTTAATACGATGTTATATGATATTGTTTATGACTGATGAATTATGATATTATGATGCGAAGTCGTTGTCATTGTCACTGTTGTCGTCAATGTCGTTAAAGTTGCAAGTGTTGGTCTAAGTTGTCTGAGTTGTAAGTGGTTGTTCCAAAGTATTGAAGTCTTATAAGTTGTTGACGTTGTCTATGTTTTAAGTTGTTGAGTCCATGCATACTCATTTCAGTTGGGGGCTTGATGCCCTGTGAGTTTTTACTCTACACGTTGGGGGCTTGATGCCCTGGAGCTTTAGCTCATTTGCGATGAGGGCTTGACGCCCTGGAAGTATATTAATACTTATTACGTTGAGGGCTTGATGCCCTGAATTGGTACCACATGCATGAATAAGATGTCTAAGTTACATTGTCGAGATGAAGTTGCGTAGTCGATGTCGAAGTTGCTGAGTTGTCTAAAATTGTCGAGTTGTCTAAGTTGTCGAGTTGATAATTATCAATGAATCGTTAATGAAGAGTTATATGTTGTTGTTTATGTTGTTTATGTGAAGTATCGTTAAAGATGATTTGAAGTTGATTGTTGTTTATGTTGCTTATATTGTTATATGAAGTATTATTAAAGATGAACTACGTGGTTATTTGTATTACTAATTGATGTTGTTATGATGATTACATGATGTTGCTTATGAGTTGTTAAAGAAGTACTATATGAAGACTTATTATGATTAATTGATGATGTCCATGTTGTTAAATGCATTTGATGAATTATATGCTTATTATAGTTGTTTGTGAAATCTCACCCCTTCTGTTGGAATTGCCGCCTTGTGGGCAAGTGCATGTGATTAAGCTTAGGTACGACGATGTGAGAGGTCCTTGTGGTGTCGTAGGAAATGCTCTGATATGTAACGGGATGGGGTTTTATTGAATTCTATTCCTTTATGTATCATGTTGAACTAATTATGATGTTTACGATCTATCTTTGAATTTTTGAGATGCTTGTAAGGTCTTTGTGCCAAGAACTAATTACTTTAAGGATTTTTGAATTATGATTCCGCTGTGAAGTTTTTGAAAAGATTTATGTTAATGAATTTTGAAGGATAAAGAATTATTATTCTTTTTATTTTAAGAATTTTTATGATGTGTGACATCCCATTTGTGTTATACTTTGATAATTATGTATGAATTTTTATGTTGGAAATTTGGGGTGTTACAATTACCCTGTTAATTAGTAACTAATTGAATATACATGTATTGATTTTACATGAATGAAGGGGTGGTTGTTGGTTGTGGATGACAAGCTTTCGCTGCTTACGTGAATGTGGGTTGTTATTATATACTACTCCGGTCTCAAATGTAAGCAACTTTTTACTTTTTAGGTTTTTTCAATAAATGATGTATGTGGTCTATATTATATACCACATACATAATTTTTTGAATGAATCTAAAAAGTGAAAAGTTTCTTACATTTGAGACCGGAGGGAGTAGTCGGTATACCATTGGGGGCGGTTCTTGGCTTTTGTCAAAATAACTTGCGTGAGTTAACTCACGCAGGGTTATATACTCTGCGTGAGTTAACTCATGCAGCGTGACTTAAGTCACGCAAGCGTAAAACACGAAATTTTAAGTCAAATTAATTTTACACTTGCGTTAGTTAACTAGCGCAGAGGTATTTTAGTCAGTTATGTTGGGCGCGAACGAAAAGTGCAGGGGGAGAACAGTATTCAAATAAAAGTTATAGTATACAGAGATTAGAGGAACAAGTACTTATGGTGAGTTTATTTCAAGTTATATTCGTAGATTCCTGGGAATAAAACGATAGGAATACACATTTCTATGTTTGTTACAAGTTTACTGAATTTTATTCCCGGGTATAAAACGTTCCTGGGAATAGAAAATTTTCCCAAAGAAAAGGGTGGAAATAAAGTTCCCATTGAGATGGGAATGAATTCATGAGTAATTTCCTATTATAATTCATATTTTTATGGTTCCTAGGAATATTATAATGTTAAGCAAACATCTTTTTTCTAAGGGTTAATTAAGTAAATGGTCCCTATAAATATTCAAAATTTTGTTTTTAGTCCCTACAAAATAAAATCACATTTTTTAGTCCCTCTGACACTTTCCTTTAGTATTTTAGGGACCAGAAATGTTGACGTAAATTTTTTACAGGGATTAAAAATGTTGATGAAATTTTTTACAGGGACTAAAAATAATGACGAAATTTTTTACAAGGACTAAAAAGTCCGATTTTATTTTGTAGGGACTAAAAACAAAATTTTGAATATTTATAAGGACAATTTACTTAATTAACCCTTTTTCTAAATACTTTGAAATAAAATTTCCATCTTTATGTTCCAAGGAATATTATTCCTAGAAATATTATTTGACCTTTTTTATAATCAATTTTTTATGAGACCATCAGCTCAATTTTAACGATACTAAGTACTCTATTAAATTAATTAATGCACAATATAGTATATAGTATAGTATATTAAAATAATAAGCTGTGTTAGTTTTAGCTTTTAATTAACTTTTCTTCGAAAAAATAGCTTTTAATTAATTACTAGAAATAACAATATTAATCCGTACAGTTTAAGAATACACATACGCTATTCACATAGCTTATTTTAATTTTATTTTTTTAACTTACTTTACACATGGTAATAAATTGTTCATTTCAACCTTTTATATCATTTTAACTGATCTTCTTTTGACTTTGTATGCTTGGTCACGACTCAATTCAACACCGTGTTTTTTAAGGCTCAACAATTAGAGCTTTCATGAACATGTCACGTCACTTAAGAGGAGTACTATCAACACTCTTTTTAAAACCCTATCTAACACATCCTCTTATTGGATAAAACTCACCAGGACCTCACACTTTGAAAATGGATCTCACCTAAAGTGGTGAGCACATGAGTCTTATCCAATAAAAGAGTGGATGTTAGAGAGGGGGAAAGAAAGAGTGTTAGTAGCATTTCTCTTTCACCTAATATATTGTCACATCATCAAATTGTATGATCAAAATATCATAGGTTGGTCAAATAACTTGATACAGAGGACCAAAACTGCATGCCAAAATTTTAATATTCAGTACTAGAAAATTAACTGAACATATATGACTGGTGTTTTCAAACAAAACCGTTCAAGTGTGAAACTAATTCGTTTTACTTAAATGGTTAGCATGAATGAATAAATCAATGAACAGTAGAATACAAAAAATAAGATGATTAGTAATTACAACATATTAAACTACACATTTAAATACAGCTCAAACCTCATAATCAACAGAGTTATAAATTATAGCTACAAAACTTTGATATCTACTCACAACATTCTGGTTTGTGTTCTTTCTGCAGTTTCTCCCAAAGGCATAACACCATCCTTGGATTTTGATAATGAGCAAGTACATAATTTGAGTCACATCCAGCATTGTAAAACCTCTCATCATTCTCATAGTGAACTTCTTTTCCACCATTCCTAAATTGTTCAATCCAAATGCCCATGGCAACATCTTCTAATTTAAAGAACTGTGAATAAACAAATAAATAAAATTGAGCAGTTGATGGAAGGTAGAAAGACATATAGCAAGATGAATAGGAGAAAAATGCAATGATGGCAATTTAGCTTTTTGCAGATACACATTTAAGAGGACACTTTGTGTACATCCATTTAAGTTCCGAATCATTTAACATAAGTGGTTCCCAGGAAAATTTGTGATATTGAAGTGTGATTTTAATCCTCTTAAAAATTTGGATAGGGCTTAACTCAATCCTTACAAAACCGGCTTGTAAGATGAGGATTGCCTCCATTTATAAATTCATTTTCAAACCTTCTCATCCAATGTGAGACTCATAACGCAGATGTCTCACGCCCAGGGCTGGACATATGGAGCGTGACCCAAGTGGTTCAATAGCGAGTGTCCCAATAGACTTTGGTTAGGCTTTAATACAATCTTAGAATTTGGGTTGGGCCTAACTCAACCGTTACAAAATCTGGCTTGTAAGGTGAGGATTACCCCCACCCCCATTTATGAACTAATTTTGTGGACTTATCTCATCAAATGTGGGACTCTTAGCTATTCCCAATCCCTACAATCAAGTAAAGGGTGTGGCGACCTTTTGACACTTCTAATACAAGAAAACTCTTGAGATATATCCTTGAAATATCCAACAGTTTGCAACAAAAAATTTCATAATGGGAAAGGAGGAATTCTTCTTTCTTCTTACCTTGAGTTTTCTTTCCTGGTGGCCAAAGACAACGAATTTTGCTATGTCACGGGATATGACATATCCAGGACCATGTGCCCATGGCGGGTATGTATCATGTGGCCATTCCTAAAATAACAATATGATAATGATTAATAGAAAAAGTAAAAATTAATGGAAGGATACTAATTTAACTTATCAATATATAGAGGTTAATACCTCGTCACTGATGTGCCACTTGCTGTCCTTATCCCTATCAGGAGATGATTTAGAAGATATTAGACCGTACAAGAGGCCTTCAGATGGCTTCCCTTTGAGGCTGGAAAGCACTTCATCAATCCTTATGAAAGCATCATCATCTGTTTTCATGATGTATTTGGACGGAATGATTTTTGTCTGCAATTAAAAAATTAAAATATATAAATAAATAACATTATGGTCTTTAAACTAGTACAACATAACAAACTTAATGATTTGATCACTAAATAAAAATCATTGCTTAGATTAAAAAAATAACAGTACACTATCAAATAGTTGCATAGAAAAGAAGGTTGCTACTTGCTAGAACAAATACTAAATCAATAAAATTTTGTTATTCAAGTATTCCTATGGGGAGACAGAAGAATATCAAAACAATTAAGTTCATCTTTGCCAAGAGTCCTGCGTAGTTGTACTGTTTAACTGGTTAGTTGGAGATTTGACAAGACACGCAAAGAACATGAAAGTGTCATCGGCAAATTGACCAGCATTAACTAACAAATAAACAACAATAATCACAATATCTTCTTTTCATATGATGATAATCAACTTACCCCCAGAATGCAAATTGCAATTGTCTTCAAAGAAATCAAACTATAATAATCAACAAAAGGCATTAACTGGACATCTCCATATGCTTGAGCTTCCCTCCATAATTCAAGATTAACTCTATTATTCTTATGCTGCAGTCAGATGAAATAAAATATCACAGAACAGTTTTTATTTTTTAACAAGAGAGAAAAATAATTTAAAGGAAGAAAACTCTGCTATATTATTGAATGCATGGTTTAGTCCACACAATAACATTTGGTGGGTTAAGACTGTTAAGAGTATGGCAGCTTTTAATTCAGTTTCACCTATTGCCATTTTATTGTGTTAAAAAAAACATGTGATTCTTTTGATAATGAATTTCAGCATTCGGATATCACAAGTCTGAAGTCTGAAATACACGACTTACAAGTCCAATGAAAAATCTGACAGCAACTTCACCAGATCGTACAGCCTCATATTGCATCCAAGACCTCCTCAGAGCCATTCGACGCTCAAAGTTATTTCCGGTAGAGAAAACTCCGATCAATAAAACAAGCCTTTTTCTAGGGATAGTTGGAGCCTTCAGGTTCTCTACATCAACAACTATATCATTATCTTCCGTAACGGGCAAACCTTTAGCCAGAACTGATAACAGACTTAAACTGCCTGCTACTTTAATCGTGTTGACTAACCATGGTTCAAGTTTCTGCATCCACAAAAATATAAAATGTTGGAATGGCCATTCCAATTATTTAATTTTTAGCAGTATTTATCTTCCTATATCATACCTCCCTATATGCAAAAGATGTTTCATGCCTTCCATTTACAGTCATATGAAATCCTTCTGACCCAACCCACAATGTGGCAGTGAAAGGATTAGCCTCAGAAAATGGGAAATTAGCAGTTCTATGTGCACCTTCTGAGGAAATATTAGAAGGTATATCGCTAGTAGGTTGACCGACATTTACACTCTCTTCGTTGTTACTTCTGACAGCTTGTACATTGCAGAGAACAAGCTCATCAACTACATCATAGAGTTGGACAATTTAGAATTCACCACTAAAAGCTTCCCTCATAAAAAACTGCACTCAAGAATAAAAGGAAGCAAGATAGCATAACCTGAGGTGTTGCTATTGTAGCTACTACAGCCTACTAAGGAATGAAAATGGTATTTAAACATGACATAATCCAAGCTAGGTTCCAATTAAAAATCAATAGTTTTATATCCTCAACATAAAAATCACATATTTCTAGTTGGTTTTACTTTTTGTCCATTATAATTGCATGTAGACGAATTTAACATGTAAAGTTCTATCAATGATCATCACTTCTAAGTTCTAACAATGAAATACTCGTGAATATATGATAATTATGCTAAATATACCTTTGTGGATGTTAGCAGAACCATGAGTAGGGCATCTTTCCTCTTTCCCCCACCCAAAATCACTAGTCCATGTATTTTGAACAATATACGGCATCTCTGTCATGTTTTCTCCAGGAAGACTCACATTATAATGCAAGATAATTGGGGGATTTGGCTCTTCTTCTAGCTCTTGTCCAGCTAGCTCAATCTGAAAGCTACTGTTTTGTCCATTAGGGATGCCAATCAGTGTAATAGAAGAATCTACGACCAAACCACAAGGGAGATCCAGTGTGATTTCACTATCTGTCATTGTCTTGCCAAGTTTGGTCACAGAGAATGGACAGTTTTGATTTTCTGAGCCGTCTATCTTACTAATCTTCGAGGCTTTGTCATTTTCAACAGTAGACAGCAACTCTTTCCAAGCTACAGAAGCCTCTTTAACTCCTTGAGCTATTTCGGGCAAAGCATCTGACCTCGACAGCAACAAACGCAAATGTGTCCAAACAAGTACAACATTCATCTCTTGTTCAGATAAATTTTTCGTGTCATACAGATCATCTAGCCCTGTGACATGTATCAAATGTGGCCGTTTCGTTGGTTTCGGTTCCATTTTCTGATCTGCATCGAAAGAGGTTACTACTGCAACATTGCTGTTTTCTTTAATAGAATCATTTGGCGGTGAATGGTTATTGAAAAAACTGTATGCTGACTGTTTTGTTGACTGCTTTTGTGGCTGAATTCCTTTAAGACTGTACAGTAGAAACAATGTCATACCCAAAGCCATGATAAAAAGGCCTCCATACCACTTCTTCATTTTCATTAAACCCTGAAATAAATATAACCGTTTCTGCAGACAAAGAATTTGATGAGTCTCATCATAAAATGAATAAAAAAGTCATCTAGGAGTACGCAACACCGACACTTCAGATTGAAAGCGTGTTTGCTGTCCAACACTAATACACGTTGTAACATTAAATCACTACTATTTTCTTAAATTATTACTAGTGTATATGTGTCAGTGAGTCCGATGTTTGTGTCTGTGCGTCAGTGTTTCATAGAGCCACACATACGTAAAGGCTAAAATGACATGATCTAAATGTGGGGCATGGTGAACTAGCATTATCCTTAATCTTATGCCTCTCCACAAATTGCAACAAATAATGGAGGAAGGAGCCATGTCTAGGATATTCAAACCTCGCAACGGGGACTCCTATATCATAATAAGGCATTATATGATGAACATGAAAGTAACCTATTCTACTTCACATACTTCATACTTTTTTTTAATTAATGTTAGTGATTAATTATGTATTATGAACATGAGCATGAGTAATTGTACACTCTAGAAAAATAGATAGAAAACAAAATAAATGAATCAAAAGAGTTTACATTATTGAATCTAAATTGACATGGTTTGACCAAGAAACAAGAAAGTTTGAATGTAAAGTTGCAAAAAGTAAAACAGTTGAATGAATGCAAGTAAAGTGTAGTGTTGTTTGATGAGTTCATACCTTGATTTTGTGCTGAATAAATCTAATTCAAATGTTTGTTTTATTTGAGTAAAGAAAAGCGCGAGATCCGCATGTGTGAATTTGAAAGAGAAAAGAGCAGTTCAGAAACAAAGGAAACTCACCAGCTCCATTCATCACCGTATTCATAACTCCGATTCAACAAATTAGTAAGGAAATAAATACTAATGTAGTTGAAATTTTTAATAATCCAAAGAAAAACTCAAAAGGATTTTAAATTTTATTTTCAATTACCATTTTATTTATGTTTAACTAACGAAGTCTTTTATATTAGTTTTTTTTTTAATGAAATTTCGATTTTGATTAAAAGTAAAATTATAAATGTTTTTTACTTTCAAATTATAACAAATTAAATTAATCGTCGTTATTTATTTCAATTACATCAACAACAATCTTTAATATTGAAAAAAGTTGTTTAAGAGTATAATTAAGATAATAAGAAAGTAAGAATATATATACTCTCTTAGTTTAGATTTTTTATTAGTTGAAAGCAAAATGGAATGATCTAAAATAGATTTTTTATTGGTCTAAAGATATAATTGAGATAATGAGAAAATAAATATAATTTAAAATAGATTTTTTATTAGATTTTTGAAAACTTATCATAAAATAATTGTATAAATATGATTACTCGATATATTTTTTATGGTTTGTGCAAATTTTAGGATGGTGCACGTTAACTAGCAATAGCAATGGGTGGGTTGTTGGATTGATCATGTAATATATTTGCGTGTAATTTCCGGTCACTCAGTAATCAATTCTCATATTTTTGTCCAAATTAAACAGATATTTTGTTTATTATAAGAATCATGTATGAGTTAAACTTTTGTAGACTCGCTATGGTTATAGTAGATTTTAAGGCGTAGCCAGTGTAAATATAAGTATTTAGAAATCACATATTAAAAAAAATCATGTTATCATCAAAAATTGAATCCACGTCATCGCTACATGAGTCAATTTTGTAAAAAACCAAAATAGATTTTTTAATCTACTTTTTGTAAAGTTGGTCCCTTGAAGACATCACATTTATAATACGATCATCGTGATATTGGCAATCTAAAGAACAATTTAAGATGAACATGATAATAATGCTATAAATAAAAACTAAAATCATCCATCCAATGAAGACCAGAAACTAACACTTACATTTTTCGGGGATTAGAATCAACAATATGAACCAACAAAAAAAGAAGAAGAAGGAGATATATACGGCATGAAATATACAAGTACCAATGCCCCTTCAAGTTTTTCATCCTTTATACGACTTTGTTCCTTTTTCTTATTTTACCGACGAAGCCGAAGACCAACTCCGAATGTGTTTTGCGGTGAGTTGAGAATCTTAAAATGTGGAGGCGGTTTAAATTTGGTGTAGGTTTTTTTTTTAGGAATTACATTTGGTGTAGTTTTGAGATATTTTTGCAACATAAAAATATTTAATTTTGTAAACATAAAATTATTATGGCTAAAATGCACTTTTGGTCCTTTTTAGCCCTCCAACTTCACCCCTTCTTGTAACTCATAGGCCCCTTCTGATTTTGACCGGGTCAAAGTTCAAGTGGCCACTCAATGGACGCCACGTGGCTAATTTTTGAATTGAAAATAAAAAAAAACGCCACATATTTTTTTATTGAAATTAAATATTTAAAATAAATTAAAAAAAAACACAACAAACCCAGCTCTCCCTAACCTTCAATCTCTCTCTCTAACCTTCGACCACCACCATAATCTACACTCTTCTCTCTCCCGCCGCGATGAACCACCCTCTCTTATTCCTCCTCTACCTCAACCACCTTCCTCGAAGGCTGCATCAACCTGCCACTGCGAAATCCAAATTCACTGCAAACTCATTCCTCCTCTCTCATTCTACTCTTGTTGATGTATGGGTCGTCGGCATCTCAAACTTAACCGTGGTAATCTTTGTCATAAAGATTTGCAAGATGTTGTTACAAAATCTAATGGTGTTTTGAGTTCTAATTGGCATTTTTTTTTGAACTATTAGATGTTTTGATTGGACCTAATTTCAGTGCTAAGAAGTTATCAATTTCTTCAACGGGGGCGGCGACACTGTCGCCGTTGGTGGCTCTTCCGTTAATTCCTCATCGGAAATTTGCTAATTTTGGTTATTCTACTGAGAAGAGGAGTTATTCTGCAGTGGCTGCGGCTCCGGTGATGGATGAAGGGTATTCTAGGAGGAATTATTCTACAGTTCAGTTGGTTTGAAGAGAAGCATAATCAAAGATTTCTTTTGCGATAAGAGGATCAGATTGGGAAACAATGAGTTTCTCGACTCTGGTTGGAGAACCAATTGGAGAAGAAGAAAGGAATTTCATGGTGTTTCTAGGGTTTTTTAAAAGGGGGATGAAGGATGACGATGAATATGTGAATTTTGCTTTTTTTAATTTGAGTTTTTTGCTTTTTTCTTTTATTTTTTGGGTGTTTTTTAATTTATTTTAATTATTTAATTTCATTAAAAAATATGTGGTGTTTTTTTAAATTTTTAATTAAAAAATTAACCACATGGCGTCTATTGAGTGGACACTTGGCTTTGACCCGGTTAAAATCAGAGGGGACCTATGAATTGCAAAAGGGGGTGAAGTCCGGAAAGTGGTTTTTTTTTAATAGGGGGCCAAAATTGTTACGGAGCCAAACATAGGGGTCAAAAGTTCATTTTAGCAAAGAATCTTGCTCTCCCCCCTGCAAAATCCACTCCCGCCCTACAGGCAGGACGAAAATACCCCAGCGCAAGTTAACTAGCGCAAGTGTAAAATTGTGCGTTAGTTAACATGCGCTGCGTGACTTAAGTCACACATGTGTTAAACATTGCGTGACCTAAGCCAGACACTGCGCATGTCAACTCACACACAGCTTTAACACATGCGTGAGTTAACCTGCACATTGTCATAACGTGCGCAGGTTAACTTGCGCATAGAGGAGGTTCTATTTACATATTCTTTAAATTATAATCCTTATATTTCTAAAACCTGTTTTTTGATCCCTATGTTAACAGTCAAGATTTTTATTTTTCGTTATTCATTCAAGCACGTGTTAACTCATAAACAAATTACGAAAAAAATAAAGGACCAAGATAAGGGAAAATGTCATAAAAATGCTAAAAAAGCGCAAATGTAATATACATCCAAATCTGACAAAATATCATAAACAAAAACTATACAAGTCATAATGCCTAAATCCTACTGCTGTGGACTCCTGCTCCGTCGTCGTGGAACCTGCATCTGCTCCAGCATGCTCCACTCAGACTGTATACCCTGCATCATGCGAAGTACCTCTGGGTTACCAAACACATCAGGATGCCTCATAGCACTATCCACTCTGGCTCTGATGTTGGCGATGATCTGGTATGGGTCGGGAGGATGTTTGGCCCACTGCTGGTCAACAATAACCTCCTCGTAAGGAGGGACATGACGAGGAGGTGCCTGAGCTGCGTAGTCAGGAATGGCCGCAGGGGGTTCACAATAGGATGTGACACTCTAAAGAACCATCTCATGTACCCCCTGCTATGAGCCCACAGTTCGTCCTCTAGCACCGGATCACCCCTCTGCTGCTGGCTGAGGACATGTAGAGCAAACACCATGAAAGCCTGGGCCGCGACATCTACCGTAGTAAGCTCAACATCCGTAGGAGACCTGAGCCTTGTTTGGACATACCCGTACTGCCCAAGAACCCGCTCATGCTAGTGACGGAACATCCTGTCTCTGCCGGCCATGATCCATCCGGAGTACCAGCATATGTCATGGAAGGACGTGATGTGTCGCCGTCTCTCGTACAGCCTTCAGATGACGTGAGAGTGATCCATCGCATCAATGACATCTCTGTAGTGTCCAGGGTCCGTAAAGCCCCTAGGAGGTCTCCACTGGCTCACAAGCGGGGCTACTGTCGGGTCGTACACATCACTACGAACTCTCGGAATGAGGTTCGTGAAGTGCGCCAAAGTCCATCCCTGCAAACACAAAGAACCAAATATATATCAACACAAATATTATACAAACAAGGTAAAATAGAAGAAAAACAAGTTAAACAACGCACAAATTTACGATCCAATAAGTTAAAAAGAAGAAAAACAAATCATACCACAAACAGGGTCATGTAACCACCACAGGCGACCAATGATGAATCGGAGGTCAGAGAGAGCTGCTCGTACAGGAATGCTAGCCTCATCCCACCCCATGACCAATCGTCCAAGTCGTCCATATCTTGCAGCGCAAGCATCCACAACAGATTAATGTTTTTGCTGTTCTTGCGGGAGAAAATGGTCCATCCAAGCAAGAGCAACATAAACGCCTTAGCGCAGGCCAGCCTAACTTGAAAGCGCTCGTCTTCCTCCTCCTGTGTGTCAACCTCCACCAGCTGATTACACCTATTCAGGAGCTCCTCAATAGCGCCTCTTCAACACACCAAAACTAATATACGGACCACCATGTCTGGTCAGCTCCCTAGCGGCATCCTCCTTGGAAATAAGCAGGTCCACCGACATAATCTCCATTGCCTCGGTACGGGTGAGCTCTCTCTCATAAAGGAGCTTCCTAGTGATGGGGATGCCTAGGAGACACGCCACATCATCCAGTGTGATGGTCATCTCTCCAACGGGTAGATGGAAGCTGTTGGTCTCCTCATGCCATCTCTCTGACAGAGCACAAACGAGCCCGTGGGAGATGTTGTAACACCCCGAAATCCCAACTTAAAAATTCATATATGAAATCAGAGTATATCGCAATATTCAGGATGCCACATTTCATAAAATCTTTAAACAAAATGAATAATAATTTATTCCTCATCAGTATTCAAAACGTAGCAGCGGAATCATAATTTCAAAATCCTTAAAATAAATAATTCTTGGCACAAAGGCCTCACAAACATCTCAAAATTCAAAGATACGTCGTAAACATCATCATTGCAATATCATTCAAACGTCATTCATATAACTCATTTAACAAACATATAAATCATAGATTAACGCCAACAATTAAAAACATCTTACATCATCATTCCAGATTCGATTACAGGTCTTAGGGCATCTCTATTACTATCTACGACCCTATCCCCAAAGTCTCGTCCAAATTAGAAATACAAAACTCAAGATCTAAGAATCATTTTCAAGTCAAACAAAGGCCATTAGAAAGTTAACTCAATTGCCTAAAATTCTCATGTTTACACCAAAGGCCAATTCAGTACCTATCAATACCAGCTTTCATTTTAAATTCGGAGAAAGTTGTGCTGAAATTCATAAATATTCACTGTGACCTACGTGCAGTAATATGACCATAACTCAAGTTCTATAAATCATTTAGAAGTCAAACCAACGGCATTAAAAAGCTAACATCCATACCTACAACTTTCGTGTTTACACCTAAGACCAATTCTGTACCTATCAATCTCAGTTTTCATTTCAAATTCGGGAATGGTTGTGCTGAAATTCATAAATATTCACTATGACCTACGTGCAGTAACTTAACCATAACTCAAGTTCTATAAATCATTTAGAAGTAAAACTAACGGCATTAAAAAGCTAACATTCATACCTACAACTTTCGTGTTTACACCTAAAGCTAATTCAAAACAGAAACGGGTGAAAAGTGAGTGTTTTTCCAGTTTTGGCTTTCAGAAAATCGGTGGCCGAATTCGTTTACGGGAAAGAACAGTTCTCACTCCAAAAACCCAATTTTTGATCCCTTAATCACCCAAAAAGATTCACAATGATGTTATACACTCCTAAAATCGACCTGAACACAATCTAATACCATTTCTTTGGTTTCTACACATATTCAATTCGAGAATCATTAATCAAACCCTATCTTAAGAACTCTCTCAAAACTCTTCCCAATCCTTTAGTTAATCATAAGCAATGAATGACATGTTAATATAATCGAAGCTAGGCTCACCCTTACCTGAATAAAATCCTGAATCAAAGCTGCGTTCTTCTCTCTTGTTCTTGCCTCTTCTAGGTTTCTCCTCTTTCTCTCCAAAAACTCTGACAACGCTTACTATGTTTTTCTTAACCTAATTCCCTCTTTATATAACTTTTCTCCACTTGTCTTATTTTTCCACTAAATCCTCAGCTTCTCTAAAATTACATAACAACTCCTCCAAATAAAATATCCTATTTTATTTTACTTCACTAAACTCTCTTATAATAATATTACTACGTACCTCTCTTATATATATATATATATATATATATATATATATATATATATATATATATATATATATATACGCAACTAAGCCAAATGATACTTATGCTAAAAATAATAAATCAAATAAATATCAAATATATTCTTAAACAAAATAACAAATATTTCTATAACAAATAACAAACATATTTATAAAAAATATATTTCTAAACAAAATAACAAACATATTATCACTTATCAAATATAAAATCATGCAAAAGTATTCAAATATTAACTAAAAATAATTAAATAAAAAGGGGGCGTTACAAATGTTCTCTTACCCACTATTCAGGAGGGGAGTTAGACCGGACGCATTCAGTATGTAACACCCCGAAATCTCGACTTTAAAATTTCATTCAAATAATCAGAGTATACCTCAATAAATCAGGATGTCACATTTCATAAAATCCTTAAAACAAAATGAATAATAATTTATTCTTAAACAATATTCAAACATAGCAGCGGAATTCATAAATGTCTCAAAATCTTAAATAAATAATTTTTGGCACAAAAGCCTCATAAAACATCTCAATCAAGGTTACGTCGCAAACAACATCATTAGTCAATATGATACATAAAGGAACAGAAAACAATGGTAAATCCCCATCCCGTTACGTATCAGAGCTCCTAAGACTCCACAAAAACCTCTCACATCGTCGTACCTACGCTTGGTCACCTGCACTTGCCCACAAGGCGGCAATTCCAACAGAAGGGGTGAGATTCACAACAATTATATTAACATATAATTCAAATAATCATGCGTAACAATAACAACAATATTCGTCACATATAACTGAAAACATCTCAAACATCTACGTATAATAAATCATCTTAGAATATCTTCACAAAACAACGTCTCAAAACATCTCAGACACATGACTCGACAAATGCAACTCTAACATCTTAACATCATGCATGTGGTACCAATATTCTAGCTTTAATAAGCTTCACCGTTGCTTTGAGCAAATGCTCCACCGTCGCTTTGAGCATAAGCTCCACCGTCTCAAAATTATGCAAATGCATGAACTCGACTCTCTATACTTAAACAAGTTACACACAACATCTTAACATCAAATACGACTCTTTATCGACACATGCAATCATAATAGTACATGACAGCAGCTCAGCACACTTAACATATGTATATACAACACAAATTTATCATCGCAATCATCATAAAAACTTCATTCATAAACTTCACTTAATAAGCATTTAATCATAGATTAACGCTAATAATCAAAATCATCTTACATCGTCATTACAGGTTATAATTTAGGTCTTAAACATCTCTAATACTATCCAAAAGTCTACCCTCAAAACCTCGCTCGAAACAGAGTTATAAAACTCAAGTTATAGTGGTCTGAGACCACATTGCTCGCTATGGCGAGTGGTTCTGCTCGCCACGGCGAGCTGTCAAGTTTGCATTCTGCCACTTGCTCGCTACAGCGAGTGATGTTGCTCGCCTCGCGCGCACTAAAGAGGTTGCTCGCCACGGCGAGCTCAGCTGCTCACCTCGCGAGTATATACCTAACTGCTCGCCACGGCGAGCTATCGCAGAGGGGTTACGGGTTCGCTCGAAACCCCGCCAAAATTCGTCCAATTCCTCATGTTATGCTTCTAATCTATCAGAATTATAGTCCTAGTGATTAATTTAGGTTCTGTAACAGGTTTCTACACCAATTCACGTCATTATAACATCAATTCATCACAAAATTGATTAAACCCTAACTTTGGGACTCTCACAAAACTCTCTCTAAACCTTAGGTTAATCATAACAGATGAATTACAGTATAATATAATCGAGTTAGGCTCACCCTTACCTGGTATGTGTGCAGAATTGGGGTTCCCTCTTCTCTGGCCACTTTTCTCCCTTTTTGCAAAAGTCTGTAACGTACTGACTGTTTCTCTCTAAACCTAATTCCCTTTTATAATTCTTTCTATTCTCACTCGTCCCCACAGCTCTATCTTATTTATGAAAACAACCCCATCTCTCAAAATATTTGTTATTATATCACATCTCAATTTTAATATAAATATATATATATATATATATATATATATATATTATCATCACATATTTTATTTTATTAAACAATAAAATAAACATCACACCACAACATCATCTCATACGTCACAAACGTCATTAAAATCATATAAATATACAATAATATACTATATACTCTAATAAAATAATTAAATAAATAAAGTGGGCGTTACACAGTACATCCCAAAACCAATTATTCTGTGCTCCCGGCTGAGGCACCGTCAAGTTTTTCAGACTCAGCTTCTTCCCGTGGGAGATACCTCTCATCCTATGCTTTCTCCGAAACTGAAATTCAAAAACAAAAAACAACAAACAACACCATTAAATATAAATAAGTTGTAAAATTACCATTAAAATAAAAAAAAGAAGTAAAATAAACATTAAAATATACTTACATCAGCATCGACCCATATCCTGCATGCCACATGTCCTCCAAAGCGAGGTAAAAGCGAGAGGTTAGAAGGCCCCCTGCACAGCCGTCCGGTCCGGCATCGTACACCACACTCGGCACCCCTTGAAAACGAGCCCCAACATCATCATCCTGTTGAGGCTGAGCCTGAGCCTGAGGCTGCGCAATATCTTTCTGCTGCTCAGGCTCCTCAATATGAAGCTGCTCCTCCTGCTCAACAACATGCTGCATATGATGATGTTGCTGATGCTGAGGCGCCTCAAACTGATACTGGTGAGGCTGAAGCTCCTCAAAATGATACTGGTGAGGCTGAGGCTCCTCAAACTGATACTGTGTCGGGTCCATCGTCTGAGATGGACCGGTCTGTGATGAAGAGGCCCCAGGCACAACATCATCATCATTGGCGAGTCTTATGCCCCCCATTCTCCCTTGAGCTCGACCATGTAAAGGAGGGACTACTGCTTGCTTCTCCCTTCGTGCACTACTAGTAGAGGTAGGCCTCCCTAACGTAAGTCTGTCACTCCTCTCGCTCTGAGACATATCTGCACAACACATTTTAAAAATCACAAAATCAATGACACATTTTCACACGGACATTGTGTCATTTCTAACAATTCAAGAACACGAAAGTTTCGACAGTGTCATTTCAATCCGTAATTTACCAAATTGTTGTCAAACATACTATATTCTAACTAATTTCATCATTAACAATCCAAAAAACACAAATTTTTCATTGACACATTTTACCAAACACCTAGAGTGCAATTTTCAATCAACATAAAATCTAACAATTTCTAAACCCTAAACTACCATAATGCACTATAAGCAACATCTAAACAACAATTCCTAAGTTAAATCATCACTAACAATCATAAAAACTAACATGCGAGACAAATTTTAAAAAACTTAAAAATGTCAATTTTCTTTAAAAATTCGTAAATTTCAACCAAAAAAATACAATGAAGTAGGATAATCATCACTTACTTGATATTGTAAGCGAAATTGGCTTGGAATGATGCAAGAATGGTGAAAATCGCACTTGGAGGGGGGGAATTTTCGGGTTTTGGAAGTTTAGAAAATGAGGGGTTTGTGTTTGTGTTGCTGTAATATGACTTAAGTCACGCTGCGCAACTTAACATACGCAGCGCAACTTAAGTTGCGCAGAACACATAACTTGCGCAAGTTAAGTCACGCAGCGTGACTTAACTTGCGTAGGGGTATTTTCGATATTTTGGCTGGACGTGAGTGTATGTTGCCGAGTGAAGAGTGGTATTCTTATTATTGAAATTAACATGGGAGAGACCACCAGCATAAAAGTATAAAATAAAATATATATTTTTTGAAAAATATATGTTAAAGAATGATTTTTTTTAATAGAAAGTGTTAAATAATGGTTGAATATAATGAAAATACATGTGTATTATGTAGATGTTTTTGCTATTTAAAACTTTTCATATTATTTATTACATTCAATTCTTTCCATTTATAGAAAACTAAACACAACCAAAGTTTTTGTCCCTACAATTTATGAAACACCTTTTTTTACACGTATTATTGTTGGTGGTATATTATATGATTTATTTTTCTTTCTAAATTGGTAATGAGTTGGCATGTTTTGTGTGAATTCTTGCTCAGCCGATACGGGAAGAGACCACTCTTTATTTCAGGGTAAAGTCCTAACATTTATTAATGAAGGAGCATACACAATCATTCAAAAAATGACATCTTCAAATGGAGGAACGCAATTATGATAAATTGCGAGGTCATGCAGAGCAGCCACACATCATTGAGTTTTGCTCAATATGACAATATATCAAAATTTGAAAAGGGCATGGAGGTGGACAAGTAAAGGTCCTTACTATGAGCTGTGATTTTTTATATGTACAATGAATTTTTTTTCCTTCAATACTATACAAGAACTATTGGAACAGAGGACTAATGCCTACTCCCTAAGAAATTCATTGATTTAGAATCAAAACCCTCCCCCCTAACCAATTATTATTGGTTCGGTATATTGTTCTGGGAACTGACATTACTATCTCAGTCCTAGTGATTGGAATTGCTTCCAAAACTCGAAGAGAGAGGAACTGATCCAGGCATCTGTTGTGGGGACCAGGGGCATACGCCTTCTTTTGGGGTTACATCTACACTAGGACCATCAACAAGTGGTGAATATGGCTTGGTTACTTTATTTTTCAGCATTCCCTGAATATCAATGGAAACTAAGTCAGAACTGATTAATATTATGTGTAATATTTGGGAACAACTATATGTTCATTAGGCATGCTTATGCATTTGAGAGTCATAGAAAAGTTTCCAAAAGTCAGTTTAGCCTGGTTCAGTTAATTAAATGTGAGAAGGTTACCACAAGTAATACCTGACGGATAGACAAATGAATGTTAAATGAAGCACGATGAAGGGAATAAAAACATACCTTTGATGCACCTGGGCCATAAATGCTCAATGCATGGTCAATTGAAGAGTAGACTTGAAGAGCTTGATGGGATTCAGGGTTGCATTTTACAATTCGAACATTTTCTTTAACATCCAATGATCTAGACTTCAAATATAAAATGAGACGTGAAGGAGGAGATTTTGGGTTGTCTTTTTTTCCATGTGTCTGTTCCATTGCAGCCAAGTCATCCCACATTATATCCCACGCTATTGAACAAGGATCCTTTGCAGGGCTAAACTTCCTTTGAGCAATAATATTGGACGGTTGCTAACAACGAAAACAGATAGCTGATAAGTAACAGTGGATTGAAGAAAATGGGAATTCATTTATTGTTCAAAATCATGAATACACATACTTGCAGTAATATGACTCTTCTATGGGTAACCATGAGGATTTTCCCTTTTGGAAGCATGAAATGATCTTCATAAGCATCCGATAAAGCAAACTTTCCTCGAACTTTGAACAGATCAACCTGGCCAAAAAATGAACCTGATTCTGCCAACTGCAGTATGACCTTCATGACAAAATATGGCAATTGTTTAAAATTGAGCTCCCAAAACAGTCAAATTACAAAGATCAAAAGATAAAAAGGAATCGAGGCTCATTGATTGCACAACGCGCTCATGCAATATCACAAGTGAATTAGATAGCAATTTTTGTGAGAAGTCACAGCAGTGACCATATCCCCATGGAGCTTAGCATTTGAAGTTGTGTTCCTGTGACTAAAAGGTCACAGGTTCAAGTTGTGAGATTAAACTCTTATAAATACAAGGTCTTAGAATTTGTGTTTAGGCCTAACACAGCCCCCCAAAACCGGCATGTGGGTGATGACCGCTCCCACTTATAAACACTTGTTCAGGCCATCTCTCATCCAATGCTGGACTCACAAGGTAAGGCTCCCTACAATTGAGACACAACGAGTCATGGAGGACTTGGGCTCTGCTATGGTGAGAGCTATCAAGCAATAACAACTCACAGAATTGAAATTTACTCTTAATAGCTGCGCAGTATCTACTGGACAGCATTAAAGTTGGAGGATAACAGCTATTGAAGCTCATAATGGGATTGGGTAGTATAAAAAGCTTTAGGCATACTTGTTGGCAAGGTGTGACCACACACACACTTTCTATCAGAGAATTAGTAAGAAAGGTAAGGGATGAATCTCAAAAGTAAATTTTATTCACCCTACAGTACATAATGCACTAACTGCATTTGTAAACTATTGACTCCATGGTCCAATTTAGTTGGCACAATAACTGACTTCACTGACTGAATCAACTGCAACAACTAACTAACAAACTGTGTTAGACAGTAAACATTGAATTACCCTACAACAATATTTACTAAAGTTAATGGTAAATTATTGAGACATTAGTTTAATTGAATGAGGGTAAATATTCTGTTAATAAGGGGTAATGGGAAATGTGCCAGTGTGATGAGAAATGCATGAATATAGACTTGTGAAAGTTTTACATTAGAGTTATTCTTGGTTCAGGATCATTGGCAACATTAGAGATAGTCGGTAAAACAAAGTAGATCTTCAAATATATTATTTTATACAATCCTAGCATTTGCCCTTTTACCTACAAATGTAGCGTTTGTCAAAATCTGCACATTTCAGAAATGAATTGTACATGTAAAACGTTTGTTTCTTCAAATAAAAAGGTAGTATCTTTTCTTTGATCATAAAAACTGGGTGGATCTAAATAACTCTGCTTATGATTTGAATGAGAATTAGATTTCTTCGTTTCACAATACATATCATATTTGTTATTATAATTAAAAGTTAAATGTTCAAATAACAGAACGAGTTCAGGTCTGTATATTTATAGTTAGTTGAACACATGGTACCTGTCCTTGAGCTTTGTACTCATCATAGAGTTGAAGCAAATTATCACCACTTATAACACGAGGCAATCTCCTCCGGAGAAGCTGTTCATCAGATGTTAGAGCAGAAGCAATTTTCATTCTCATAGCATTGGCTCCTTCCGTCGTTTTTGACAGAAGGTCCAGAACACCACTCACTGGTTGCGCAGCTACACCAATAATACCCCTCCCAACACCCTGAACAAAACCTTCTACACCAGAAGATTTTGCTCCTTCAAGAGGCTTCGTTAAAATGCCAGTTACCCCTCTGAATAAACCTTTAGCGAATGCACCCCCTCCCTCTCTTATAACATCACCAAAATCCTCCACACCTTTACTTTCCTGTCACACGGTTATATTAAACATGGCTATCAGCATCCTATCAAATCACTACACATGACCAGAGATTTTCAAAATTGCAAAATAAGAATAATAAAAAAAAATAAGGGTAAGGGAAGTACTACTTAAGAGTGTTGACTTTTAGGTTTAGTAGTAGTAATATGGCTATCAAAATTTAAAGCACAAGAAAAGAACAGCCTAGACAACCTGTCTCTGTCTACTTTGAATGAACTTCTTATCCATAGACAATGCAGCTACACCTTTGCTCATATGTCCAAGGGCACTACTTGCATTACCCAATATATCGACACCTGAGAGCAGCTGAAGTGGTTGACCTAGAAGATCTTTCCGGATATTTGAGATAGCCATGCTAATCATAGAACTCTGCCTCATGCATACGTTCTCGTTGAACCTCTGGTTTATCCTGACCTGCATCAGCACATTTATCATTAGAAGCGCTTCGTTATATTCTCCAAATCCTAAAACTGCGTAAACTTAAGGCATAGCATATCTTTTTTTTAAAAAAAAGCATAACATCTCAAAATTTATCATGCTTAGGATCTTCAGCATTTATAGATATATCTGCAGAAAAGATAGGTTTCATAAATTGAGATTATTGCAAAATTAGTCAAACAATGTTATGAGCATGGTCAGAATATAGCGTTAGCCAAGCCCTTAATAGAATCCTATAATAGCTCCTGTCAGTGAGGCATTTAGTCATGTTCTATAGAACAGAATCAGTTATAGCTAATGTAAGAATGAGAAACCACATCCGTTCTAATGGTTTTCAGACATCCCTAATATGTATAGGGCAATACCGATCTAACATGTGCATCGGAACTATAAATAAGTAGATCACTGTAATCAGATCCCCTTTTGTATTCCACATTCTCTCAGAACAGAAATATTCAATACATAAATTCTCAAATATCTCTGCAATTTTCTCAGTTCAACTAATTTCTCGATTTTTCACCTGCTCAATTATTAATACACTCAATTCATTACATTCAATGCTTCTCTTTCTCTGTTTCAACATCTACATGAGATATTTTATGAGCCTAGTACCTGGTTGTTATTCTCTTGGAAAATTTTAACCATTTTACAAAACTTACTATTAGAATTTGGGTTGGGCCAAACTCAACCTTACAAAACCGCTTGTCAAGTGAGGGGTGTCTCTCTTTATAAACTATAGTCAGACCTTATCTTTAATCTATGCGGGGCTTAGTTTTTCGAATACTTACATATCACTCTCAAAGTTAGAAAACAAACATAAAAGGCCGACTAAATAACCTTCAGCAAGAAGCTACTAGAGATTTACAGAAGGTTCCTTAAAATAAGGCAACTTAGAGAAAGAAACTAAAATACTTACAGGCATGTTTTCCGTGTTGCCTAATGCAGTCATTAAGGATGCCCAAAATCCAAGCACTCCCCTTGGTCTTTGACTTGGCGACATAGCCATCGACACTTTGAACCGTACTTCCGAAATATTAAGGACACTGTAATTCAAGGTAATGTCATGCAGTTTCTAAAAGCCCAACACAGATAATTACACATTTCCAAGAGAGTATTGCTTACCCAATTTCGATGATTGGATCAACTGATGCAGCAGTAGTTTGAGATTCAGAAAGCCTACCGAGCTTCACCTGCTGGATCATTTCATGAAGGCGCCAAATAATAGGTTCATGGATGTTTATTAAAAAGGCAGCAGAACTTTCCGGCCCCTGCTTACCATAACCAGTCACAAAACAAGTCAAATCTCACGATTCATAAAAAAGTTATGAATTGACATATCTCTTTGCTAAATATTAATTGTCATCTGATAAAACTCACATGAAGACCAATATATGGATAGACACAAAGATCCAATGATCCATCTGACTGCATTGTAATGGAAAATTTCAGGATATAATCAGTTTCTGACACAAATCTCTGAGGCCTGAATAGAACTGGTGTTGGAGTTAATGGTAGCTGGTTGTCCACTTGTAGCCCACACATTCTGAGTTTGAATCTGGAACACCAGAGATATCACAATCTAAAAATTAGAATTTGTAAATAATGAGATAACCAGACAAAAATGTCTTGTATAGTTATTTTAAGTCTTGGCTGAGTTGTACCAGTCAACAAGATATTAGGTATGAACTGTATTTTCACCAAGAAACTTGAGAAAATGTAACTGAAAATATATAAATATCCATTTTTCATGTTGCAAACGAATTCAAAGATGCATATGTTGACTAAATGCAAATCTCACCTACTGATTCCAGAGCCCAAACCAGTCGAATATGCCAAAACAAGATTCTGAACAGATATGTACAAAATTTCTTCCGGTGTATGGTCAATAATAGACACCCCAAGCTCAGCAAGATCAACATTGATGTGAAACTCAAAGTCTGTATCTGACATTAGTTGTTGCTTTTGAGAGTCATTCACTGATAATGAATGTCTTCTGCTCAGAACTCTGATAGGTTCAATTTCAGGCATCCAATCACTGATCTTAACAACATTGGTTTTCTCTTCCTTCACAATTGTAACACGCAAGGCTCTGGTTGGTCCATCTGCTACTTGGAGAGGCTGGTGATCAGAAATTTCATCGATATCGTACTTCAGTGATTTCATTGGGTCAGTTCCATCTACCAAGAGTTCCAATAAACGTCTCCTACCAAGATCTTCCCACAGAAATGAAGCAGCAGAATTTGGAAGCAGCAACTGCCAGGAATCACCGATACCATCAGCTTGACGAATACGAATGGGCAGGAACATCGAAAGATTTTCAACCCTGCCAATAGAAAAGTATTTTAAAAACGGGGAAATGTCTAAACTAACACAATGATGTTGATGAAGAAGTCAAGAAGATTTCGTCTCAAATCATAACCAAAATTTAGGCAACAACAACGGCATAGGTAGATGAAGTAATGGGAAATACACAATCCTGAAATATGTTACTTAAAAATAATACATCACACACCTTATCTTGGTCAAGTTGATCCTAAAGCCAGGAAAATAATTGCTTCAAATGATTTTCACAAAATATACAGGGATACACGTAAATACTATTCTCATTTACTTCAGTGTTAAAAAAAAAAAAGATTAATATCATGATGATTCATAGGGAAGGTAATGAGAGGAAAAAAAACCTGTAAGGACTTGACAATGAATTTAGACGAAAAACAACTTCAAAGCGTGATCTCTTGGCACCACTTCTTACTGCTACCCTCAATTGCATTCTTTCATCTCCAACTTCTTTTTTCAAACTAATGCGCATCACACCTTCATAATTTACACTGAATGGTGTACTCCATTTGTAGCCATCGATACACAACTGAATGCATATAGGATTTATATAAGAATATAGCAGTTTCTCATAAGGAACTCTGTAAGATATAGATAACAAGGCAAATAAATAAGCTAGAAATATTTTGAAAATTAGTAATAAACCTTCAAAAGTTCAACTTTAGCTGACGACTGCCATTCAAATGGTTTTGGAGGATCTGTGGGATGTATCCATACAACTGACTGAGTATCACATTGTTGTAAGCAGAGACTACATCCAATCCTATTGGTGAACATTGTATGTGGCTGGAAGTGAACCACCTGGACATCAAATAGTTTTAGAGTTACTAATATCAAGGGTATGGTATGGGGGCTGACTTGAAACACATGATGTACAATAACCACGATAAGTTAACGATATTGCAGGAACTTAAGAGTATAGACTAAAAAATAAATTAATATATGCAAGTATTAGACTATTAGTATAAGATTCCAACCTTTGTTCTGTCTGAAGTCATTTTCAACAATGCTGAAAGCTTGTAGTAAGATCCTTCAGATTTGAAAGCCTTAACATCAATGCGTTCCTACAAGAGTTTTAATGAACATTATATACTAAGTCAAAAACTATACTAATATACATATGCATTGCCAACAACAGGCAGTTGGTTTGTCCATCTATCATGGTCCGTAAGTTGCAGGTTATAAAAAAAGTGATTTTGATATTCAACAATTTAGAGATTGATTTTTATAGATATTTTTTTGTTTTTTAAAAAGTAGAATTGTTGTGTTTGTTTATCATAATGAAAATCAATGTCATGAAAAATGATTTTCTGGAGAAGCTACTCTAAAGATGTCTCATTTGAAGCAGTTTTAGATATTTTTTTCAGATTCTTATTTTTTTTCCTTCAAAATTTGCGGATGAAAACTTCTAACAGTTATTATTATTATTATTATTATTATTATTATTATTATTATTATTATTATTATTATTATTTTTAAAAAAGTGATTTTTTCACCAAAAAAGCCATAACAAACGAGCTCTTAGTAACACCTTGTTTTCCAGTTCAAGCAGAGATATCCCAGGGCTGTAAACTTCAGAATAGCGCATTGAAACAGAGATGCCCAACCTAGGAGACAGGTATGTGTCTTTCTGAGATTGAAATACCCCACTACGGCCAGCATAATCTTGAGGAGAAAGCATGCTAGGAAATGGACTATTATCTTCAATGGTTTCGAGTACTTGTAGGTTTCTCCTTGAACTAAAATGCCTTCTATCCATCGAGCTAATGGGATTTTTCAAAGCTGTCTTGGCAGACTTGACAGCCCTAGAGAGTAGGACTGAATCTGTCTCTGCATTTTCCAAAGGTTCAACTTCTACCAAACGATATGCCAATGGTAGAGAAGAATCATTGGCAATCCAATAAGGGACAAAAAGTCTTAGGGTTTTTGGTGCAGCACTGGTCCCACCCATGTCATGTTCTATACTCACACGCAATCTCCTGAAAAAATGATCATATATATCATCAATGCTAAAATAAAGATTACATTTATAAAAAAATAATGGGTCAGTGCTATGTAACAAAAAGTCTGTTAAAAAGAATAGTAATTAGCTTATGATTTTGCACAATGGTATTAATTAACCCAAAGGTAGGACTAAATTCAAATGAAGAAACATTATGGAAAATCAGGCTTAAGAAACACATGATATAACTATTAGTAAACTAGAAATTTCAAGGGCATATTACATTTGAGAGCTTTGAGATCACCAAGCTCCAAAAATTAATTCAAATAAAAAATACAGACACAAGAATTTTTTATTTTTTTTTGAAGAGGACACAAGAAAAATATTACTCCCCAAAACACAGCAAAAGTACATCATCACTAAGAATAATATTGAAAAAGAATATCCATTATGATGGGTATTGCGTGAACACAAGTAACTTAAAGAAAATTAACGTGACAACTCCAAAAAACAGATTACAAACCTTCTACTTTGTCGGTGAACCATCCAGAAATATGAGACGTGATTTGAGAAAGAAGGATCCAGTAGAAGAATTGGGTCCTGTACAAGGGAATCAAGGAAATAAGAATAAGTAACAAGATTGCGAAGCACAGGCAATTTCAAATAGAAATATTATAGTCATACAATGATAATACATGCAGGACAAGATTAGTTATCACCTTTTCCATAACCCAACCATGCTGCACAGACAAAGTAAGATACAAAGGTTTCTGAATATCAACCGAATAGATGTGTAAACTCTGACGAGAAGAAATGACACCACGATGTCGCTCGACACAGTTTCCTTCCTTTGTTTTCTCTGAGATTGAAAACTCAGCAGGACAAGGAAGCCGGTTTTCCAATTTCATTGGAGAGAAAATAGATATTCTCCAATCATATACAGGTATATTTAGTTCAGTATTAAGGACTGAGGCATCTGTACCCACACTAAACCATAACTGTTTACTTCCACTGCTAGGGTTACAGCATAGAAGTATATCCTTTTTCTCCATCTCATTTAGCTTCAAAGAACAATTAGATGTCACAGAATTTTGCCTAAAACCTGGATCTAACTGTTGGTCTTTGCTATATATATAACTTGAACCAACAGCTACAGCGTGACCCCATGAATACGAGGGTTGAGAGTTATCAAAACTAGGTCGAATTTGCAAATATTGTTCAGAGTCCTTTGACGTACTTCTCCATGATAAAACGGTAGAAGCTCCAGGGTGCACGGTATTCACTCCGCTCTGCAAGGATTCTGCACCTGGCTCAGAAATTGTTTGTCTAGTACGAATCCAACGCCTTCGACGGACAACATCAGAGGATGACTTCGTTGAAGATTTTGCTGAAGCAGGAGGCCATCTTAAATTTTTAATGTCTGTTTCATATGCCCACCCTTCCTTGTCAACATTCTGAAACTTGTCTATGGACCAACCTGAAGCCCATTTCCACCCAGGAGGAAGTGGAGGTTCAAAGAAGTCCTGAAAAAATGATACAGGTGAATGAAGATTTTAATTAGTGTGATAGGTAAGGAAGTTAACAATTGATAACAGAAAGCCTATAAATATGCGAACCTTCGATGAGTAAGAAAAGTCCCTTGTGCTCCAGTGTCCAGGATTATCAGGGTGTACACCTGGCCAATTGTTACCCCAACCTGATGATAACTGATAATACTGATTTTGAAAGACTTCTTCAATTACAGTATTCGAAGTGTGTGTTCTAAGGGAAGGATCATGACCAAAAGAAGCTAGACACGTAGAAATATTCACATTAACATCTGAATCATTCACTACTGCAACAAGACCCCTCAAAATTACATGCTTCTTCCCATTTTTCATCACAACTTCCATTCCAATATATTCATTTTGTAATGATTTTGGAGCAACTGAAAGTGGAAGCAATGATCGGATACTCTCCCACTCACCCTCTGGGTCAAGGCCCACACAAAAACCTATGTCTCTATTAGTATTTTCACTTTCCAATTTTTGAAGGTTAACAATAGTATTTCTTTCAAAATAAGAAGTTGAAACAGAGAGGCAGCCATCATGCATGATTTCAACATTGCTTTGCTGAGCCTGCAAAAGTGAACGAGAAAGAAGCAAAACATTACAGAAATTGAATAACTTATCGGACGGACAAATCTGGTAAAAACGCTGTAATGTATGGTAACCAAACCATTCTAGTAAGTGGATACGATCTAATATTTTGAACATCATATGGTTGATGAACCATTCTCACTGAAGCAACTTTCTTTAGAGTATTTGCACCATGTCCAACAGAAAAAGAAAGTGCACCTACGACATCCCCTGCATGATGAATACCCATGTTTTGAGGAAAAAAACAAAAACAAGCTGAGTTACAAAAAAAAGAACTCCAATGTGGAAATGATTAATGATAACTAATCATTTGAAGAAAATGTAACATGTGGGAATTTTGATTTAAGAGATTCGATTAATCAGATTGCCTATAAACTTCTATGAACAAAGCCTCACTTAAAAGGGCAGCCAAACAATATACGACATTTCACTAAGGCTCTGTTTGGTAAAAACAAGCTATAAGCTAGCTGATAGCTGAAAAACTAGCTTATAGCTGAAAAGCTCACTTATTAAAAATAACGTGTTTGGTAAAATTAGTTGTTGACGTGACTGATAAATATAAAATGACATAAAAAGACATGTTTTTTTTTTTTATAAATTATATACACATTTTTTTACTTATTTATTTATTTTAAATATTTGAATTTATTTTAAATTACTTTAATCTCCAAAATGATAAATGTTTTTTATGAATTCAATTAATATTTTTTTATTTCACTTAAATGGTTTTACTATTTGTTGCAGATTTTATTTAAAACTTTATATTATATTATATGAATTGAAAGCAAGTAAAAAAAAAAAGGAAAAAGAACAAAGAAAATATATGGTAGTAAGTAGTAACGTGCAGGTGGCTTTGCATCAAAGGTGGGTAGTTTTTTTTTTTAAGATATAAAAAGTGGGTAGTTACATATGAATATGGGTAGTTTTTTTCTAATTAAAAAATAATAAAATAAAATTAATAAGGTTAAAATTAGAAGAGAATATAAAAAGCTATCAGCTATAAGCTCAAAAGCTACTTGAAATAGCTTCTCAAAAAAAGCTATAAGCTCGTGAGAAAAGCTTGTTACCAAACACGTCATGTTTTGATCCAACAAGCTTATAAGCTAATTCAAGAAGCTATAAGCTAGCTTTTCGTCGTTACCAAACACAGCCTAAATAAAGCAGTCAAGAAATACCTTTCCCAGCTTTTGCAGCAAGATTTGTAACCTCTATTTCCAATTTAGCAGGGGCCTGTAAATTTTGTTTCAACAACCATCATAAAAAATACATACAAAATAAAAATAAATAAACCTTATCAATCAATGATGCAATACCTTTCGGGGAACTTCAAATATAAAAAGTTCGTTCCACTTTACATTGCCTTCATCCCAATTATTAATTCTTGATATTACAGGCTTGACACACTTTGTTCTTGCACTCTGGGGAAAAAGCTTTTGCTGCTCTGATGCCTGACTGTCAACAACGAGACGCAACGCACAGAAGAAGCTATGACTGTTACCATCATCATTGATAGGTAAACCCTACAAAATTTGAAAAGAATTGATTTCAATGTTTTGGGTAGGAAGGAAAATCAGGCATTCAATTAGAATTCTGCATAAGCATTTGCACCATGACCTTGGCTTCCAGTATCTGTACAGCAACATAAAAACGTGATTCTCTAGATTCATCTGCAACATTTAACCTATCTGAAAATCGCGGAGGTGGAATCCACACAGAAACACAATTTCCATGATGTAGCATATCAACTGTATCTACATCATGCTCGACTTTTTTGACAAAGATATCACACCCAAGCTTATTTTCTACTATCACAGTCTGCAAGTCATCCTCATCTAGTGCAGAAAATGTTGTATTTTCTCCTTTGCTGTGTTGACCACCAGCCTCCTGCAAATCAAACAGTTAGCAAGGCTTTTAAAAGATAGGAGCTCTAAAGGATAAATGGATAAGGGTTCAGATTTTGACCGCATTTAGCTTGGATGCTTTCTGTTCAAACTCTAACTGTCTTCTCCAGGAATGAACACTTCCCACAAAAGATTCAAGATTTGCTGCACTGACATTTACATTCAAGATGCTAGTTGCAGAAATTCGAATTCTCTTCCCTAATCCGAATGGTGGTTGAGCATTTGTATCAAATGTTTCAAACCTAAACAATTTAGAAAGGAAACATCTAATTATTGGCATATTTTCAACAGGATTTGCACATGAGTGAGGTAAAAAGAACATACTGAATCATTGGTATATATTTTAATTAAAATATTGTACTGAGAAATAACATAACCAATCAATTACTTGAATATTCCATCAAATGGTTCCACGAGGGGTTCCCATGCCTCTAATTGTGCATTGAAGGTTGATGCAACAATGGAAGAAATAAGCACTGCATTCATCCCATGTAGTCCACCATGTGTTGCAAGCTTAATATTGGTAATTGTAGTGTCAAACAGGGGTCTCATCTGAAAGGTAGTTCAAATCAACGTTGAATTTATAAAATGAATACCCCTTTATCAAAAAACTTATCATTGATAAATGACTCGGAAAGTATTGGCATTTGTTTTTGTAAAAGACATAAAAAAAAATACCATTCCACATAAGCTGTCTAAAATCGTCAGGGAAAAATATCGCAGCTTCAGCTCAGCATTTACATTCTCCCGGGTCTTCGGCTTTACTGAATCACCAATTATGTACGCCAAACGGCTAGACGGCTTTTTAAGGTCAGAACGAGCCAGAAAAGTGCATGCCTACATGTATATAACATGATAAATAAACTTTTTGGAGTTTAAAATGTTACAACAGCTCAACGGATATAAGCTTTTCCATAATGTAAATGTTCGTTATCTGAATTATCCTATTCGGATTCTAATGTTATCTTTCTTTTTTGTATTTTTTTCCTCAGTTGCAGTAGATTGATTGGTATTTTTCATAGAAAATGTGGCCTACATATTCAATTTCCATACCTCTTCACACGAAAGAGGGAAACAATTATTATCTTTTCTCCTAAATTACATGGTACAAAGATTTATGTTCTGGTCAAGAAACTGACCCATCAATGGTGAAAACGGTGATGATTACCGCACTAATTCCAACTCCCACAAAAATTAGCATCTTAAGAGAGCGACCTATAAGGATCACACTCATCTAAAATCCCAACATAGAATTGTTAGTTCATAGTGTCCTATAATCACCATAAGTTATGGTTATAACTTGCTATTTTCACTTCGGGGTTGGTTAAATCCAATTGTTTCTAGAAGATTTTATTAGTATTGTATAAAAACATATGTAATAAGATCAATGAGCATAGAAATCAGGTTTCTTCAAAATCAAGTATCAAATTCTCTCTTTCAAGAATTTTATCATGGCATTTAGAGCATGCATTCAATCCATGGGCATGGTTTCTAGTGAATGCCCTCTGCCATATTGTACTCCGGTATCGACGCTCAATTCTTTTCACAAAACAATAATAGAAACAATTACCATATCTTGGCCTCAAAACACATGAATAAGCATTAGAATGAAACTTTTGAAGATCACACACAAGCAACTATATTTGTTTTACTTTAGAAGACATTGCTAAAGAGTGTATTGAAGAGTCCCACATTGGATGAGAGATGGCTTGATCAAGTGTTTATAAGTGGGGGCTGCCCTCACCTCAATCCGGTTTTGTGGGGTTGTGTTAGACCTAACCACAAATTCTAAGATGGTATAAGAGCCTCCGCCAAGATCCGTTGGGCCACTACTATCAAGTTTCAGCTATTGCACCACCCACCATTTATATTGACGCATCAACCCCATTAGTGTTGGGAGTGAGGGTGTGTGTTAAAGAGTCCCACATTGGATGAAAGATGGCCTGATCAAGTGTTTATAAGTGGGGCCATCCCCACCTTACAAGCCAATTCTTGGGGTTACGTTAGGCCCAACCATAAATTCAAAGAGACATTTATAAAGCATTTTTTATTGTATTCAGGAAAGGGAAAGTTAGGGTTAACCTGATTTTCAACTTTCCAAATGCTCCAGGATTGTGGAGCTCTTGAACCTGCAGATCTTGATAGAGGGGCATCATGAATGTTTGCTTGGCTAACAAGATCCATCCTAGGGCAGCAAAACAAATCTGCACGTGGTGCTTCATCTGTTCTCGTGACAACACAACCCAGAGAAACATAACCAGGAGGGGCAATAGGATACCAGAAGAAAACTTCCTCAATCCCTTTCCCTGCAACATGGGAAACTTTGGTAAATTGAAGAGGTTTTGAAGAGATTTCAGGATTGTCATTCTTGAAGATTATTCCCAGCGCAGGAGGTTCTAGGCTGAAAGGCAGGTAAAGAGAAAACATTAATCCCCATTAAACTTTCGACTAAACAATATGTCAAAAGGTTTAGATAAATGGTTTAAAAGATAACAAAGTCTAACCCCTCAGTGATGCAATCTCCCAAGACAGCATAACCACGATGTGCAGTAGGTCGCCAAATAGATACCGGGCGGCGGAGGTCACTACCTTTGTCCCACCAAATCCTTTCAAAGTTTGGTGTAGACATATAGCAGTTGGTTGCCTTTGTAATGGACTTGAGAATATCCCATCCAGATGTATTTGTGCTTTTTGTAGTCTGCTGATTATTATTTTCCTGGTCAGAATTAAAATCTGACACTAGACCCATAAGAGGAGCTCTATTTGAATTCCAGACAAGAAGATGATTTAAGTCGTAGAATCTGTCTTTGAGAGGGAAGCCCGGAGAAGAATACGCAAAAAAAGAGCCAATAGCATTGTCAAGGCGCCATACGCTAAATCCGGAGGTAAATTGATCATTTGACGAGATATTAAATATGCAGTCCGAATACTTTGCTGATGTTACAAGATCAGAACGTAGGCAATAAACAACATGATTTGGAGGTGGTTGGTTCCCAACATGAGCTACGCAACCTAGTGATGTGTATCCTGGGGGCGCAACAGGCATCCAAAGAGAGCAATCACTGGCACCAACAGAATGGCCATCATTTCGACCTCCTTGAATATTCTGGAATGACCCAATAAGATGGAAATCAACAGGCTTCCTTACACGACCATATGTGTTACTTACTGCCATTACTGCCTGTGAGGGAGGAATTGGCCTGAAAAGACATTGAAATATAATATTAATGTAGTCAGAATTCAGATCAGAACCAGAAAGAAGTTTCACAAAAAAAAACTAGCAAAACAAGAATGTCATATTACATTTAGTGTAGAATGTAGATGGAAAAACAATATTCACTGTTTTCTTGTATTCAAGAAATGTTTTGTTAATTAAAATCAATAAATTGTTAAGGTAGTTTGCATCATACAGTACTTTAACTCTTGAAGATGTTTACATGAGAGGTGCTTCTGTTACAGTGATCTCTATTGAATGAATTGTGTTTTCTACATTGTGAACTCTGTTACAGTGATAGCTATTTATATGAGAAGTGCTTCCGTGCCACCTCAACACATTCTGTTGAGGCAGTTATCACTAGACAGCTGGCACACTAATCAACATATAAGACAGATTACAAAATAGCTAAACTTAGTAGTAATATCTATGCACCTCTCTGACAGAGCCATATGAGCTCACATGTAGTGAGTGCCATAGCTCAGTATTCAACCTCCGCACTGGATATAGCAACATTCTACTTCTTACTTTTCGATGAAATCAAATTGCCTCTACTAAGAACACAATGTCTGGATATGGATTGTCTTTGGGATGTACATCCTGCTAAATCTGCATCTATTGTATAGAACAATATCCGAATGACCAATATCTGTGCAGACTAGACCTTTCCTAGGGTACCTTTAATGTATCTCAAAAGATTCTAACCACGACATCACAATGGAAATCGAAAGGGGAACTTATGAATTGATTCACAATTAAGTTTTTGTAGACATTACAACTAGGATTTTGGAATGTTTTCTAGGCCCACTGATTGTGAGCTATGGTACAAACTTAAGACTGAGAGTTTGATGCTGAATAGCTTGAGCGAATAGCTTCCAGCGTTTTGTATTTATAATAATAAGGCTTAAGTGTACTTTTGGCCCCTGACTGTCCCAATGTTGCGATTTTGGCCCCCTATAGAAAAAATGACAAATTTAGTCCCCTATGTTTTAGCCCCTTTGCAATAGTAGTCCTTTTCTCCAATTTTGACTTATTCAACGCTGGCGCGGCATCTCATTAAACCAGTTGGCATGCCATGTGGGTAATTAATGAATTAAAAAAAATTCCACATAATCATTTATGAAATTAAATAAATAAAAAAAGAAAAAAAAATCAGAAAATTGATGAATCTTCATCATCTACGACAACAATCACTCCAACAACAACAACAATCTTCACGGGAAAAAACTCAGAAAATTATCACCAAACCCAACTCCTCCTTTGTTGAATCTCAAACCTAAATCTCTCCTCAATCTCTGCTCTCCAAATCTGAGATTATGAATAAGAAGAGGTGAATATCATGAGATTTAAGAGAAAAGGGTGTGGCCGCAAGAGAATTTGGGAGATTCAGGCAATTACTTAAACCATGATTGGAACTTTCCAAACAAGATTCAGGCTATTACTAAAAATCGCTCATCAATGTAGCTACAACATACAAGGTTCAGGCTATTACTCAAACCATGATTGGAACTTTCCAAACAAAAATTCAAACATGCCAAACAGTGAAAAGTGAGGAGATAATTTCTTCTCTCTTCCCGATTCTTAGATTCTCACTATCACTAGAAGAATCATTCTTCCTCCAAATTCTTCGCCTGTCAGGCTTTTCCGCCTCAACCTTCTTCTTATCACTCAAATCCCTAACCTAGGAACAGAACGAGGCTAATTACGAAGAGGATTGGGCCTGGGCTTGGGCTTGGGCTTGGGGGGTTTCTGGGCCCCCTAATAATAAACTGTACAATAGGAATCCCTTGATTATAGAAATTAAATTTATTTTGTATCAGTCTAATTACATCAAAGATATATACATGGAAATAGAGAATATTCGCATAGAAGAATATAAGGGAGATAGATCAAAAACAATATTCTGTTGACTACAGATATCTCAACTAAAAATATTTTTTTTAATTATCATCTTAAAGGTCATTTCATCGTATTTTACCCGGGGCGAAAAATTAGTGTTAACAAAGTTCTACACTTAGATTTTTATGGGTACAAAAAAAAGAATCAAAAAGATTTGAACACAATGAAAAAAAAAGTATACCTCGATGTCACACAATCTCCTAATACAACATAATTGGCAGGAGCTTGAGGCCTCCAAAAGGTAATATTATTGTTGGGACCTGTCTCTGAAAGAGAGAAGACCAAATAGTTCAATGTAAAAACCTATTTTCTCAATTATATATATAGTATAGAACACAATGTTCAAGCTGATAAACTGAATACACAAAAATAAGAAAATATTGTGATCAGGCTATTGCATTTAATTAAGAAGAAACCTTTTTCAGACACCCAAACTCTATCAAAGTTGGTACATGGAACTAGGGGAGTTGCATTTCCAAGATTTAATGCGGCAGATGCCTGGCTTTGAAGATTTAGTATAAGAGAAATAGCACTAAGTGAAAGATGAATACAGATGTCCGTTGAAAGCAAAGATATATTTGTTTTATCCTTCACAGATGTATATCCCCCAGAAATATCAACTGGGTCTAGAATGACAAGACCAGAACCAGCTTCAACAGTAAAATCCTTTGCCAGGGCTCTAATCCAAGTGTCTTTTTCCTTTGAGGCATACCTACTCAAATAAACAGGAAAGTTGCAGATCAAATGCTTGCTGAGAAACTCATTAAATTTTTAAAGAATGTATTATACAAAAAGAAAATTAGGAGAATTAAATATGAGAATTCTTGGCAATAATAGTTCCAATTGAGGAACAATTGAATTAACTACGTAAGACAGTGTCTAATGAGTGGTTAATGGACTAAGTATAATGGCATAATTAATCACTTTGTTAATTGTTCGTGAACTGAATATATTTTTGTCAAGAATTCCTAAACAATAATTTTCCAAGAAAATAAATGCCAGCAAAGACGCACATGAAGCTAAGATCCAACTTTGCACGAATAAGCTTCTCACTGTAAGATGAATCATCGAGAAATGACTTAGTACCATCGTAGAAGGTGAAGTCAGAAGAAACAACCTAACAGAAAAGCAAAGCAGCCATTAGACAAAAAAACACCAAATAAAAGATGTTAAATCTTCAAGTAGTTGTTGACATGATTTAAAGCTAGACAAATAAGTAAAGTTTTTTTCGATGTGTTCAATTGAAAAGGGAAAACACAGCAAAAATGCAATGCAAACTACCTACAATAAATAAATAAATAAATACAGCATTTTTGGAGGTTCTTATCTTCGACTTTGATTGTTAAAGAAAATAATCGAGGATAATAAAGTTATTTTCAGCCATATTTCGATATGATGGCCCTGCTAAGTGAATGGTATGGTGGTAACGACAACACTGGATTCAATTAAGATGTAAGGTCTTTGGGCATATGTGATTGTGCCATTGGAAGCTTTGTGCATATTATTCTTGGAAATGTGAAGTATATTACCTGGGTTTCAAACGTAAAACTTTGAGTTTCGTTTGATTCACTTTGAGAATATAAGGAAGACCCTGACGTTTGATTCAAGCTGTCAAGGCTTTTCTCATCACCAGAAGACAAATTGCCTGGAACCACAATGTCAACACCATCTTCAATAGAGATTGAGTAGCTGCTATCATTACTCAGGTACGTATACTTCCTTAGCAAAGAACCATTCTGATAGATAAATGACAAATGTCAGCTTCTAATATGCAGAAACTCCTATATCTAAAAGGGCAATAAATGCTTTTTAGAAATTCTCATTCCCTAATATTCAGTATTTATGGCCTATTCCTCTGGCCCTATTTTACCAACGAAGAAATCTTAAGAAAGAAAGATATCAGTAGAGATAAAGATGACACAAGACATTCCCCTTAACATGGTGAAAAAAATTAAACAGCAGGAACCAACAAATGTAACACAGCTTGAAGAGAAACACTCACAACAACCTACCCTACCAACATATTATATGTCTTAAAAACACCGAGTGTTGCTCTCCATTGAAAACATTGAAGAACATCAAATATTAAATACTACAACAAACCATTTCCTCTTCAAGGTTCGACTTAAACTACTGACCATATTCAATAAAAAGTGTTTCAAAATTTGAGCAAACAAGATATTTGTGAAAACTTAGCACACATGACATTGAAGATATACATTTTGCAAAGTATCATCAGTATTAATCACATTGTGGAATATTTTGATTCCTGAAGGCACTTTAAAGAGTTAATTTTGCCCCCAAGTATAAACATGAAATCAGAAGAAATAACTTCCTGATTAACTGGAAGCGTATTACCTCAATTTTTACATTAACAAATCGCAATCTTTTGCCACGTCCAATGACTATAATTGGTCTAAACCTTGTACTGCGGACTTCTTTTGTATCTGTTTCAACAGATAAACAAATAGCCTTTCCACAGCCATCGTATGTATATTCATCAATTCCTACCCAATCTGCAACTAATTGTTTAGAAGGGGAGAGGTGCACTACATCCTCTTCCTGCTTGTAAACTGCTTCCATCAGCACTATGCTACTGTTTCTGCTAATCGGATCATTCTTTGGATCTGTTGTTTCCTCTCTTCCAGTGAGTGCTCCCAGAGCAGGCACAAAAAACTCTGCCACTGCAAGAAGAAAATCGGGCACAACAAGAACTCGGGGTTGCTGCACACGAATTACAAATGATTGGGATGACATACGCCACCTGTAGTCCATCAAGAACATTGTTGAAATGGGCATATCATCTATTCCAGCTTCACTGATTGTCCTCCGAAAGCTGCCAGGGTTAAACAAAAAGGGAACCTTTACGGTAAAAGCTTGTTTGAAAGCATCAGTTGATGATCCAAGCATCAGGCGCATTTCAGGTTTCGTATCAGGGCGAAAATCTAGTATAGAAAATTTTGGAATTGTCACAAACAAGTCTGTCTCTGATGAAGATGTCGTACGATATGAAACCCAGAGACCTTCCAGCTGCATAGATAATCCAATTAAAGAAATGAGAACGAAAGGTTAGCACATAAAATTCAGACATATCAAGCTGACAAAAAAGCTCATTCATTTTGTTAAAATCAAATCACCATGAAACTGTCATGGAAACAACTTCATTTGTATATATAGACAAGTGAATCATATAAATATACATACTCACCGCAATATGAGCCAATGGCGACTCCCCATCAGTACCATTACAAAGCTCCAGCAAGGCATGGTTCCCCACAACAGTTATAATTGTAACTGTTGACAATAGAACTTGACTGTTCAGGTTAACCTTATCAACCAGAAGCTTAATAGTATCCTTTGAACCAGATTTTCCACCACGAAAGCTAGCAGGAAGCCTTGGTTCTTCTGATAAATTCATGGTTGTACAATCCAAAATCACCTTATATTCTTTATCAGACATTACCCCATGCAATAGATCCACCTGCTCAAGTGATCATAAAATTAACTGAAGAATATGGATTTTTTTAGTGAAATACAAGAATTAAAGCATGCAATCTAGGAAGTTGTATAATTAAAGGAATATCTAAAGATTCTTCACTTTAATTTAACAGACTAACACCTATGATTACACTGAATTATATCATTTTTTCAAATTATTATTGGTGTCCGTGCCTATATATATATATATATATATATATATATATATAGAGAGAGAGAGAGAGAGAGAGAGAGAGAAGGGATCCATTGATTCCAAGAGTAAGTATAAAGACTTACTCCCAATCTTAACCATTGATTTTAATATCAATTAACGGCTGAGATTAATTACTAGAGATTTCTATGTAAGATTTTTCCACACTTTCTCTTTGTCCCTACGCTACAATCACTCTTGAATGAAAATGCAATGCTGGATACTTGCACATAATCAATTGATGGTTGTATTACATTAACTGAACAATTGGTTTTATCTAAAATTCAATTCGAACAACGATGCAATTTGTATTGGTAAATATATTATAGTACAAATTGATAATTTTTTTTTTGGAAGGGAAATTGTTAATCATTTCTATACGGGACATCAAGCTATAATTTCCATTGTTGGCACATCAAAGCTTAACTAAATCCCTCAATCAGATGTTAATTGATCAGAGATCAATATAATTTAGATCAAGCACAAAACACGATCAAGTAGAAAAACGAATGAGAAAAAAGAGAAAGAAAAAGAGGAATTGAAGAAATAGGAAGGAAAATAACACGATGAAGAGCAGTGGTTTGGAAGCGGTTCTATCTCAGATGTAGCCTCATGGGGTGTTTTAGGAAGGTGTAGAAAAATATTACCATAGAAATCTTTAGTAATTAATTACAGCCATTAATTGATATTAAAACCAATGGTCAAGATTGGGAGTAAGTCTTTATACTTACTCTTGGAGTCAATGGATCCCTTCTCATATATATATAGTCAACAGAGTGTATATACCCACGTAAATGAGGATTTTGGCATAATCTTCACAACTCTTTGTTAATCATAGATTATTTTTGTTTGTTCATAATTGGGGGTCAGCATTCTATGTTAACTCTTCCCCCTCGCCTAATTACAAGTACAATAGCCTCATACATACCCTCAACTTTAAAATTTTCTAATACAAAATCTTCCTCTCCTTTTTCAAAACACGCAATTTCTGATATATCTAAATCATAGTTCAGGCAGCTTTATCAGAAAATATTAATAAATCTCATCTTGAAACTTCCTCAAAAAGATATATTACTTGTACTTCTTTTCATTTTGGTTGAAAATGCTTTGAAAATTCTGACATTTCACCACACTTATCAGTTCATATAAACATCTGGAAGAAATGTAGTTTTACACATTTTGAAGGAAATAAAATACAACTATTAGAAATTGGGATTTGAAGTTACCTTCACGTCGAGTGAAAATGTCGGAACTTTACGGAAAACATCCCTCAAACTTCGACGAACAAATATATCAAGTCCTTGACCTTCACGTATCATTGGTTTTCCAAGACAACCATCAATTCCAACAGACATGTTAATTCCCAGAATCTGTAATCCATATGGAGTCAGGAATATGTCAATCATTTTAATCGCGATAGGTCATATGACAAGAAATCTGTACCTGAGCATGAAGAACATCAATATGCACAGCTGAAGGATCTTCTTCTCGAGATCCATGCCAACTGAATTCATTTTTAATCTGAAGCTTTCCCAGATCAAGTTGTATAAAACTGGAAGTGAATAAAGCAATTACATTTCAGGTTCTAAGATACAAAAACCATTCATGATCTTTCACCTTATAGCTTAGACTATTACAAGAATTGATGTATCATGTATAGCATAATATCAAAGTCTCTATGACTAAGTGGATAGGTCTTCAATCCTGGCCATAACTTACCTTGAATTTTAGCACAACATACAGTAAACATACGCATTGTCCGTCCCTCAAACATAAAGGACATTTGCATGACAGGGTGTCTTAGACATAAAAAGTTACTAATTTTGATGGAGCAAGTTCCTTAAAGGAAAAAGAGTGGAAACTGAACAAAAGATATGCAGTAAAAATAATTCGCCTTGACTTCAATTCTTTCTGCCTCTATATGCTTCTAGTACAACTGTTTCCCTTTCCAATATGCGATTAGAGGAAGACGTCATTATAAACCCATCTAAAATTAACAAACAAAAAAAAGTAGCATCCACTAATTGATCTGTATTTACAGATATGCCAATAATTTAACCTAATGTTTCCATTAAAACCTTAAATTGATCTGTTGAATCTTAATATTGATATATGTTAAGTCTTATGCCTTCCTTTCTACTGAATTAAAGAAACTGCCCCTATCAACAGTCCTCCCAAATTTTCATTTGTAACCCATCATCAAAATGACGAACAACCAAAGGAAAGAAAGAAAAATAATAAATTTTTAATGGTGCATTGTCGGCCTGAAACTTGCAGATTTGTCACACTAAGGCATATATGACACAAATGCTTAAGCTTACCATATCACACTTGATGTAATTTGATGAGACAGTCAATTTTGTCAATATTCGCATAATGCAGTTTCTGCTCAACTATAAGTGGAGTTTTACACTAAGTGCCTAGACCATAATAAAAAATATCCAACCACTTTGGAAAAGAAAAGATTGTTATTACATTCCATAAACAGATTTATAGATTCACTCACTCTTTGCTCATTGAGTTCCTTGGAACAACGATAATTGGCGTATCAAGTGAAAGATCCAGCTTCAATGCAGTAGCTCCATCTATTTCGTATTTCTGAATCAACCATTCAAATCCTCCAACTTTATCAACAAGTTTGATTGCTTCTTCAGTATGAGGGGATGCCAGTTCCATAAAGTAGACCGTTATCTACAGAAGTAAAGCATAATCGACTTTTGTAATTTCTTTTTGTTAGACAAGGAAATATATCAATGTGGATGAACCCATAGACCACACAGATTTAAAATTCTCAAAGCAGGGGAAAAGCGTAAATTTTAATTTGAGACCAAGTTTATTAAATTTTCTAAACGTACCTCTTGCACAAATCTATAAAGGAAAACAATGCGAACAGCAGAAAGTTGACCTTCCAAGCTGTAGTCATATCCTTCATAATCATCATCTTCGGCGCTATAGGAATTAAATTTGAACTGGAAAAAATATCAAATATAAATAACTCGAATGAAGACACCCAGAGTAATGAGCTAGTGGTGAGGGAATTGCATGAGGTTGAAGGTTCAAATTTCATTGTGACCGTTGTACAAAAAAAAATCAGTAAAATTTCCCTTTAAAGCATATAAACGATAATAAGAATGACCAAGCATTACTTTAACTTGAAAAGTTATCATAAAATAATTTCAAGTTAAAACTCATTGTTGTTAAATGTGTTTGGGTCTCACTCACAAAATCTAACACATAGGACGAAGGTGTCCAAATACATATTAAAATTGCATAGCCTAGAAACATAGGCAATGTGGGAAACAAATGTAATTTCAACACCCATCCTCACGGGTAGTGTGAGCTGAACCCTAATCCCACATTTCCTGCAAAGTCCAGCTCTAATACCAGAATTTGGGTAGTGTGGCATATGCGTACAGGGAAGACCTCGAGGTAGTGACATTTGTATTGTCCAATGTTTTTGGTGCAAAGCTCTTGGACATTTTGCTTCCCAATGTCCTAAAAAGTTCTGCAACTACTGCAGTAAAGGCCACATTATTAAAGAATGGCCACCAAGGAGAAATGCAACAGCTTCCACTGTCTTTGCTGGGTTTTATACTTCTGTTGTTTCTGTGGATCAGATTTTTCCTATCCCAGCAATCGGTGATATCTCCTCATCTCTCACCGATGCTTATGTTTCTCCTGGTCTAACCAGTAAATTTATTTCAGTCAATTAGTTGACAATGGTTGCATGGCTCTCTTCGGTGTTTGTCCAACAATTCTTCTCAACTTTCTGCTTTTGTGTGTATCTGGTATATGCAATCCTACTGCGTCCAATATTAAGTATCTGGCTTGCTACTGCAAATTTCTTTCAGGTATGATTTGTGCATCTTTATGGATTTTTATGTCTCGTCTCAAGACTATGACTATATGTTTGTCTCGCTGCTAGTTCCAAGTTGTTCGTTGGTCATTTATCCAGGTTACTCTTATTCTATTATAGTGTGTTTTCTGCTTTGTTACAATTTGGTCTTATAGGCAGATTCTTAATCATTGCTATCAGCACACTGTTAATAGTCTCGGTAGCTCCTTCGTCCAACTTATGTCAAGGATGAGTGTCAACAGCTGCCACAGATGACTTCTCCAGCTTAAATTGTTTGATTCGTAGTCCCTTGTCCAACCACAGTCAAGGTTGAGCTGTCGACACCAGTAACAGAAAACTATGAGACCATTCACACGCTTAAGTTGGTTCTTTCAGGCTACGGACAACTTATAGCCCAAAAATAGGGATTAGTTTTAAGTCTATTGTGTTAAGCTACTATCATGTTATTATTTGTTCCTTATCATGTTCTTGTTTCTTCGCCTTTTATTCAAAATCTGTATCTTCAACGGCTCCTAACCATCACGTAAATCCTTCTGAATTTTAGAGGGTGTCTTAGTGAGACCATATGCAGCAGCAACAGACCAATTTAAATTATTCTCCTTTGAGTTTCACGGAAGTTATAGAGGTATATCCTGAAAAACATGGACACAAGGCTCTCACCAGATTTGTTGGTCTTGTTCTATGATGATTTTGATCTTGGACAACAGATAGATAATATAACAGAGGCGGACACAAGATAACAAACCAAAATAGATCCAAATAATTCAAAAAATACATGTGAACAGCTGCAAAGCACTAGATACAGGAAGACTTACTGAAAAAAACGGGTTAGAACGAGGATAGAGAACTCTGGTTAACCTAAGTAAAATGGTGGTGATGTCGTTGGTGCTCAAGAGGGAAGAGTGTGAGTCCCCGTACAGGTGGACTTTCAAGCTGCACAGGGACGTTTGATGACATGTGAGAGAAAAAGACAGATTTCCAAACTGCATCAGCCGCTACTTCTGGACAGCCAACGGAGTAGCTAGAATTTTTTGGACTTTACAGCTAGGGTTTTAGTACTGTTAGCAGGGCCACTGATCGTTAGTTATGGTCCCAAGTTGAGAATAATGATTGGTTGCTGAATAGCTTTATAAGATTAACTCTCAGCCTGTTGTATTTGTATTTGTTAAAATTAAGAATCTTAAGATATTCCTTTAATTGTACAACTTTCTAGATTGTTTGTTATTACTCCTACAATATACAACTTCCTAGCCTAGTGCTTACTTATTAAGCAGTTAATGCATTTACTGTCAAACCAATGTAAATACAAGTGTTGTGATCTCAGTATTTACACAGAATTCACACAACTAACATACAAATTCTATAGTATTCATTAATCTGTACAAAAGAAATCCCTTGTCATAGCACTATTTACATTACGAAAATCAGAGTGTTAGATATCAGTCATTATCCCATATAATTCAATTCTAGCCTGTATTTCATATAAAAAATATTGAGAACTATTCTCTATCTTAACTTGCAAGTTTAATTTTCTGTCGAAACAGTTTGCAGATTGTATCGAATTTAAACTTTTCAAAAGCCGTTAAAAGCTAATTTTAACCTGCATGTAATGTACTATATTGTCAATTAAAATGTATGACTGATGTCAAAATCAAACAGCTATTTAAAACAGTTAAGCTTATGTAGAGCAGTGAAATTTTACAGACACATGGAAAAGAAAACTCGCCTTTATAAGGGATTCAACACCTGGATTTCGTATGTCACAAAGCCAATCCCAACATTGATCTGACCCAAGAGACGTATCACATAGTCTAAAATTGCCTAATGTTCCATCAATAGAAAGAGAACTTGGGTGAACCTTCATAAGAGAAATAAACAATTTTAGATTTTGCAGATATAACAACAAATGGAGAGAAAAAAACTATGCTTCCAGAGCAACAATTACCGGAAAAGAATAATTTTAAAAAAGATATGAAACAAGTTATGAATAGAAAGCCGAAGGAGAGAGGAAGACGATAAGACCAACTGTTAGAAAGTAAGTCATTACCTTAAGATCCATCAGGAAACTTTCTTGTACTAACATGGCAAGTTGAGAACCATCCTCCTTGTTAAGAAAAATAGTTACACTGTCCATATTCATGTTCAGATGAAATACTACACGTTCTTTACCAAATCCTAATAATCCTCTAACGCGGCCCTTTTCATCAGTCCTTTCCTTTACTAAAGGTCTCTCTGGAGAAGTTTTCGAAGTGTCTGCATCACTTGTCACTTTATTTCCTGAGCTTATATCTAAGCCAAAACTTATCAATGCAACAATTGTTGGTCGGTTGCAAAAAAATTCCAGCTTGGACATGCGAACACACATCTGAAGATGAACAATCAGAAATGTAAATACAGCATTGTATCTCATAACATAGAAGAGAAGACCTGAAAATCAGATTCAATGTTAACAATTCTCGTTAAAGTACCTGTGTATCGATACCATCATAATCAGGTGAGCCAGGGCTCCTTGTTGAGAAAGTCATGGATACAAAATTTGAAGTATCACTTCCCTCTGCCTCATAATATTCCTCATGAGGAGTACTATTTCCATTTTCGATTTCTTTTTCATTAATTAAACTTTCAAGAGACTCAAAATCAGAAGCAATCCCCATCAATCCTTGCTGATCCAACTCCATATTATGTAAAGAATGTCCTCCATCTGTTTGAGAAATGAAGTCTGATAATGCATCCATAAAGCTATCATCGTCATCGGGAATCCCAAGTGAATTGTCCTTCCCATGGGAGTCGGAGGAAGAACATAAAGTTTCATTCTTCAAGACTGAAACAGCTAGATAATGTGGAGATACAGATAGACGGCCCTGAAGTTCATCCTTAATTTTTAAGGAATGCAATTTCATCTTCACTGTCAGATCACTATCTGCAAGAATGACATGCACCTGGGAGGCAAAACAGTAAACACAAATGATTTCGTTTCTAGGTCAGATATTCAAAAGAAGCAAAATGCCAAACATACTGCTAAATTGGAATAATTTTGTTGGAAAAGATCAACAACTCAATAACTTTATAAGAGAAATTTTATATAAAAATAATGGCAATGTAATAATTGAGACTGATATTGATGCTGACTATGCAGGGCCCGTTGATAGCAGGAGGTCCACTACTAAGTATTGTAGTTTCGTTGGAGGAAATTTAATAACTTCAAGAAGTACAAAGTAGTATGCCAAGCACATTCTAATACTGAAGGTGAGTTCCTCCCTTCCTGTAAATTGCTCACCTTGTACTGGAAATTTTTCGTCGTAGAAATAACTTAATTACTCGCCTTTGTAAAATGCTTTTTACATTTATTCTCCTTGCAATCAAATTAAACATTCTGCAGCTAATTCAACTAAGCAGATTAACAAAAATTATGGCAATCTGAAAAAAAATCAAGTTCACCCAGAATATAGTAGCAAATTCAGTTCCAGAATATTATCTTTCCATCTGATCTTCTCTCATTGAAACTTAATTGTATTTTCTATCAATTTCTCTTTGGTTATGGAACTTCACACCAAAATATTTAAGAAAAAATAACTTGGTATAAGTTTTACATGTATTATTTCTTCAACAGAACATTTAAAAAAAAAAGGGGCAGCCCGCTGCACTAAGGGTCTGTTTGGTTCAACGGAAGGGAGGGGAGGAGATATAATATATGTTTGGTTCAAAAGAGGAAAGGGAAGGGGGGGAGGGGATTTCAATTCAATATATGTTTGGTTCACAAGGGGAGGGGAGGTATTTTAAAACTAAATTATCTTTTTACCCTCAAGAGTCTCATAATTTTAAAATTATTCACTTCAAAAATAATTAAACATGAAAACTAAATAACCCAATAAAATATTTATAAAATTATTCACTTCAAAACAATCTTGATGATTCATCTAACCCATTAAAATATTTATAAAAATAAATTCTACACACACACAAACATATTACAACATAAATATAAAAAAACTCCTTAAAAAAACATAAATATGTAAAAACATATACTAAAATAGAATGGAAGAATCGTATACGTAACATTTTTTCTAAAGGAATAGTATACATAACATATTATTAGCAGATATGAACACAGAATAGAATAGGTGAAAAAACGTAGGAAAAAAAAAAGCGTAAAAAAAATGGATTTGGTCAAAATAAAACACAAGAAGCAATTGTGTAACCTAGTCTTAAATTTTCAATAAGGATAATTTTGACATTTTAAAAAAATAATGAGGATAATTATGTCAATGTAACTAAAATTGTAATAACTCGGCTCCCCTCCCCTCCAAAAAACTCAAATTTGGAGGGAAGCAATAAATGAATCTAGGATGGGTTTTGCTCCCCTCCCCTTCACACCCCTCCCCTCTTAAAAGTTCAACCAAACATGAAAACGTTAAAATACTCCCTCCCCTCCCCTCCCCACCCTTCCAAAAACCTCTAACCAAACGGACCTTAAAGCTCCCGCATACGCAGGGCCCGGAAAGGGGTTCCACTATTTTTGCGTATTGTAAGCAGCCTTACCCTATTTTTTACACAAGAGGCTGTTTCAAGGACTTGAACCCGTGACCTTTCAATCACGTGACAATAACATGTGACCTTTCAATCACGTGACAACAACTTTACCGTTGTGCCAAGGCTCCCCCTTCGGACACATAAAACAGATTAAATAAATACACAAGTTCCTGTTGAAATCCAAAAATACATGCGTAATACTAAAAACAAAATGTCACTGAAACCTACAGACACTTGTCCACGTTCTTATACATAAGGACAAAAAATGCATAAAAAGAGTTAACCAGTCTAGGGAAGTTCCAATTCAAGATTATAGGAACCAAATGTAGAAGCTTATACAAACAAACCTTTCCCCCATCTGCAACAATTTCAAGAATAAGAGACTCGTCAAGATTTCCATCATTCGTGTTTCCAGCCTGCACATACATTAAAACACATACATTTCCACACATGTCAGATATTACTGATAATAGGTTTTCTAGAATATTCATTGTTGTTTAAGTTTATTTTGATTAGTTGGCAGACAACTGTCATAACTACCTTTCTGTTAGTGTGTTAGTTAAGCTGCAAGGACTATAAATGCCAAGCTTGTATTCAGAATCCTCAAGAATCATTAATACTTAAACAAATTAGTTAGTCAGTGGCAGTTGATAGTTCAGTTCTGTTATACGGTGACTTGTCTTACAATCTTCAGAGACTATAAATACAGCAGTACTCAGCAGATAAATACATAGTAATGTTCAGTTTAAACAGTTTTACTTAGAAAACTCTCCCTCGATTCAATACTGGACAGGCATAGTTTGGGAATGTGATAAAAAGTAACAACATGAAAGATGTGTGTGCGCTCGTGTACAAATTACACTAATCATTCCTCATGCTTGTGCCAGAAAAAGCCTAAAAAGAAATGTATCAAACCTTTCCATATACAAACAGTTTGGCTTCCATCAATGCCCCATTTATAACAATATCAGCTGTTTTTGAATTTGTGTTATTAAGAACATTGTAGGAAGCAGTAGCACCCTCAGAGTTACCTAGCACATCAACTGATAGGGGAGTCTGCAAGCAAAGTGTATACATCTAAGAAATGAACTATGAAGATCAAGGATATAATAACTTATCAAAGCAAAATGAATGTGAAAAAAGCATACTAAGGCTGTCTTACTGAAGCTTGATATGTAGCTTGGATGAGTCCTTTAAACCAGCAACCCTTCTCCTCTTCTTCCCGAAAGTCTAAGATCCAGGTACTAGAAGATTCCAGAGCCTGGAAGGAAAATCATATTTCAAAGAGTCATGCAGAGCCAGTTAAAAAACAAGCATACCTATTCACAATGGTTACCTATATGAAGTTTCTAGCAGCTGAACCAAAATTTAACGATTGATCCCCTACTTTTTATTTAAAAATCAGAAACCAAAAGATGTGATCAAAGCATAAAGGCAGGTCATCTGGTCTTGTTTCATCGAGGTATTAGAGTTGACAGTTTGAGAGAGGAATAAAAAAAAGGTTAAACTGAATTTGATTGAAATGGTTACACAAATGTTAACTCTGCCACAATTATCCATGTATATGCAGAGTTTCCAGGACTGTTTCAGTCCATTCTGTTGAAATTTGGGGCCTAACTCATCTTTACAAAACCGGATTGTAAGGTGAGGAGTACCTCCTCTTTATAAACTCTTATCAATCAGCACACCCCCTCACGCTTGGGGCGGGATTTCCAACACATTCCAACAGAAAATACTTCAATTTTCCCAAGGTCTTAATCTCAAATTCCTTTCTTAGAGTTGGTCCCTTCAATTTCCAGAAAATACTTCAATTTTCCCAAGGTCATAATCTCAACTTCCTTGGCTAAGTGTTGGCCTAACAGTTGTTGCTCCTCTTCATCATCACCTGTCACTATAATGCCGTCCACATACACCAATACCATTGTCACTCCCCCGGTATGTTTGATAAATAGAGTATGGTCTCTATTAGAGTCCTACATCGGTTGAGAGATGGCCTAAATAAGTATTTATAAGTGGGTGAAATCCTCACTTCACAAGCCGGTTTGTGGGGTTGTGCTAGGCACAATCACAAGTTCTAAGATTGTATCAGAGCTCTCGTTAGGTCCCTTCCGCAGTTTGGATTGATGGAGAGTGGTGAAATGGAATGGAGTGGGATGGAAGCATGTTCCATTGTTTGGTTTTGTAAAAAAGGAGTGGGATGGAATGGAGTGTGATGGAACTCATTCCATCCAATACCACCCATTTAGCCAAATTTTCATTCCTCCCAATTTGGGGTGTATCCAATGGAATGGAACACGTTAATAATACAATTACAACTTTGCCCATACCTTTTCTATCAATTGTGCCGCATAGTAGGAATGCTTTCTTTCATTTCAGAATTCCTCTCTATATGTTTAGGCATTAACAGATGATTTTGGTATATTTTTTTAAATATAGAAAGCTATTCTCTCGTACACACGCACACCAACATATATGTAGGTGCATGACATGATGTGTTATAGACACCTTGGATTTTTAAAGTCTCCTGTTATGTGTTTTTGTCGACATTAATCCATGTTGTCATACATATCTCAAGATTACCGGAACGTATGTAGCTTACCTTCTGAGTGTCCATTCCCCTGGTGCTTACAGCAATACAAAATGGGGAGCCGCCAACATTCATTGGGGGAACATCAAGGACTTGCCTACCAGCCATGCTGCAGAGTTCAAGCACAGAATTACATATATAAAATAAATTAAAACAAATTCTGTTTAAAGGTAATATAACAGCAAACTCGTAAAAACTGAAGGCAGATAAAAAAGTTGGAAGATTTGGAAGACATGGGCTTTGGTCTATACAAAAATATTGCATAAGGGTAAGGGCTAATTCAACCCCAAAAGCAAGTTCAAGCCTTATAAGGAATACTTTGGCTATATCTTTAGTCAACATACCCTCTCATGCCCATGAGAGATCATTAGAGCTTCATTAAATCTTTGGACATATGTAGATGGCCTAACAACTCATTTGGGTAATGACAGTTTTTGAAATGATTTTCCCTTCCTATAATCAGCTCTTTCCAATTAGTAACTTGGCCAAAACCAATTTATATTATATTCATGATTCTAATTTACCTTTAGACTTTCAAATTCATAGCACTTAAAAATTATTGAAGCTACTCAGTTGCTTCAAATACACTGACTTCTCAACGACTCCATACAAAAGAGAGTAGGCTCTGGATTTTTCTGGTGTATTATTTTTAGTTAGAAGAGTCAGAATCGTAGAACTTACTGGTTCTGTCAGAATTGATAGGGCATGAAGATTTACCAAGTGATATCCAGCAGTTTCTAGCAGCAAGTGTTGGTAAATTAGTTCTATTTTTTTTTTTAATAAAGCTATGAATTCAATAAATGCAGGAAAAGGCTTGAACCATGTGCAATTGTTTACGAGAAAAGGATAAACCTAATCTATTTCTAGAAAGAAAAGGTAGAATAAAATCCGGTGCCTCATTCCACCATTGTGAGGAGATCATAGCCATACTCTAGCCATCTTTGGCTAAAGAGTCAGCCACCATGTACAATTAGTTCTAATGTTAGTTGAAACAAATGTTCATATAATAAGAATCAGTTAGTTCTTACAAATCTAGAATATTCTGATTTCGGGTAGTTGCTCGTATTGCGAAATCTACTAGTTCAGTTACTCTGACTATAAGAAATGCCTATTGAGTAAATGTTTTTTGGAATTAAAATTACAAGTAAAAGCCTCCAACCCACTCTGTTTTTTTCTCCATTTAATTTTTACTTCTAAATCTTTCGTTTATCAATTTTTAATTACTAAGTCGCTCCTGACAATTAAATTCCTAATAGACAAACTTAAGGTAATTAAAACCGGACTGGCCGGTTCAAACTACCAGACCAGTGGCTGGTCCGATTACCTCTATCGCAATGCATTAGAACCGGAAAAAAAACAGTGAAAACCGGAAAAAATGGATGTTCAGTGGATTGCACAAATAGAGCCGAATCTTTATTTCTTGAGAGAGAAAAAACCAGAACAGAGCAGTTTTGCAATGTTGGTGACACAAAAATGCTCTTGCAGGCTGAAACCACTTGTGGTTCTCGATCATGCAAATAGAGAAATAATAATAGTATTGTGAGAGAAAAAGATGCAGTGACTAGAGAAAGAAGAAGAAAACTTTTATTTGAAGATATGCGGCGCAAGCATGTGACAGAAAAAGGATAGATGAAGCTGTCAACTGTAATGCATTATTAGGGTTTTTTTTTTTTTTAAGAAACTAAATTAGCCCACTCAAATTGGCACCAGGTAGAATTGAACCTGAGACCTTGAGGAGGAGCACTCTCCAAGGTCCCACCCAAGCCAGCACCACCAGACCAACCCAAGTGGGTTTGCATTATTAGGGTTTTATTTTCAAATGAAAGTTGGGCCTGGACTAAATGACCCATACCCGTCTTTTTTCAGTATTGTTTCTTAAATAAAAGGCCCTTTTTCTGCTCAAAAACAAAAGGTATTGCTACAGTGTTTCAATTCCTTGCGTTAATTTCGTAGATACTTTTTTTCATTAAAAGTAGATTACTTTGTTTAAAGCTTTTAATTATTTGAAACATTCATATATAGGAAGTTAAAAATATAAAATGAATATAACAAATTTAAGTATTAATTTACATCCCTTCAAAAATAAGTATTAAATTACATATAATTTATTAATAAAAAACTTTATGAAAAGAATGAAATCATAAGCGTTTTGGATAGGATTGGGAAATTCTGTGTAAAATATAAATATTACATTCTATTGTGTACTGTAGCATATATTAAATAAAAAGTTATATATTTAAATATTACCGATTGGACCCCGGTTGAACCTACGAACCCTGAACCCATGAGTACACCGGTTTAATGTTCTGTCCGGTTTTGATTACCTTGAACAAACCCATTAAGAAACAAGAAGTCCAAAATTCTATCTTTAAAAACATTTTTGTTTTGTCAATGCTACTCAATAGAATTAGTATTAATCATTTCAAATTTGTAATCTTTACATTGGTCTTTCTCCCAATATATATTATTGTAAGCAGTCATCCTTCTGATTCATAGTAGGAAGTAGATGTGCCCCTATACTTTGAAGCAATTTTTTATTGTTTAATTTACCAAAAAAAAATCTAAAAAATAAGTGTGCATTTTTAAGACAATGTGCAGTTCTTCAGTGTAATTGCGAGGTGACCCATGGCCTATATCATTAAGGGGGCCACTTTATCCCATAACTTCCAAATATAGAATGATGTTCTTATCATGGCTATTTTAAAGGAAGTTCTAGTTTCTGACAAGAAAATAAATGGGACAGCCTTGCTAAAGTATTTTTTTCATAATTCTTTTTGTAAATTTTTCCATTCTGGAGGATAGTACACCCTCCATAAAAGAGTTGTTTTCCTCTTTTCTCTTGAGAAAAATATTCTTCTGTTAAAAAAACATTGGCATTAATTTCCAACAAATAAAACTGAAAAGGATGAAAAAAAAACCTTAGGTATCGGTGGTATCTCTGGGACTTTGCAGATTCAAATACATAAAGATATGATCCTGAAAGCACCAAGAAACAAGGATGCCATGTAGCAACGGAATTGCCAATTCCCTATGCAATGAAACATTATTTTCAATTTATTGGGAAAAAACAAATTCATATCTTAGAAATAAATGACAAATAAGTGAATTTACAAAGAATTATGGAAATACCTTCCACACTAGGATTCTACCATCAGTGGCAAGATCTGCAGGACCCCAAGGAGTAAGTTTAGATTGGAAACTATCTGACGCAGGCTGACTACAAATTTCCATAGTCTGGTATAATATGTTCAGCAGTTCCATGATTCTGAAATATCTCTCTGATGAAAGGTGAATGCCAAGGTTCGGCACTTGAATGGAAATAAGCGTGGAGGGGTAACTTGGATGAGGGACTTTAATCTTGAGTAACCACAGGCGGAAACATGATAAGAAGTTAAGAACGATATATTCTCCCTGACGTGTCATACAGACAATGATTATAGAATAGTTTGAATGAATATGATAAACAAACCTGATTAACAAGTACTGCCATTCCACACCTATCAAGCAGAGAATAAACATTTTCCTCTTTTTCGGTAGTGGATGAGTTCATTATTTGGCTATCATAATTTGGCTTCACCAAACTGCAACTCCCAAAATCAGAGCCACAGTCGGTAAAAAATGCAGCAATGTCTCGCCCAGTAATGTAAAACCGAGAATAAAGATTCTGTCTCTGCTCATCAGACTGGCTTTCCTGTGAGAATACTGAATAATTTAAGAAAATAGCACAGCCATTATCACAATTAAAATCTTGTAACTCAAGAAGCATACCGCGGTGTGTAGGGTGAAATGACCAAAATCCAAAAGAAAATGACTATCACATTTGTCGGAACCACTAGTTCTGAGAGGAACTCTTACTTTAGGAGCATCAAGATCAATATCAAATGCAAATCTGAAAAATCAGTCAAAAACAATAATCTATAAATGAGCATTATATACTATTACAATTTAAGAGAAAAAACTAAGAAAACGGAATGAGAAAAATAAAACACGAAGTGAAGGATAATGCTTTAGCATTTAAAAAAAAAAAGAATAAATTTCCATTTTAATCCTCACAAATTCCTTCGGAAAAGCTTCTGGCCACATCTCACTCAGAATATCTAATAATTCAAGCATATTGGATCACTGTCATTATGAACACTGTCAACTTTTTCATAGGTATGAACATAGAAAAGAGAGGTATCAACGAAACAACAGGTAAGACAGATGAAGCAAAAACATTCCAGAAAATAGAAAAGGAACAAAGTAATAACACTGAATACCTGCTTTTTTCCTCCAAAACCATTTGAAATTGCTCCTGCGCTCTACGAGTCACTTTCTCAAACTTCATCTGCCCTTCCAGTTATCGGTTAAACAAGTTAGGCCAGAAAGAATATAAAGCTACAGCAGGTCCCCATTCAATACATGCTGGGGAAAAATACATTTGAAAATTGTAGTGATAATATTGCCCTAAATAATTGTTTTATTTTATTTTATTTGCTGCAAAAGTCTGGATAAAGGAAGGCACGCCCTCTTGTAAAGCCAGAGAGATCACCAACCTCAGCAAAAACTTACAATGGAACTCACGTAGTGCCTCTACCCAGTTGAGAAATTTCAGACTTGAACTCAAGTCACACTCAATATGAGCACATCACATTTCCAAATTCACCTTAATTAAAACATTAATTTTTTTTTTAATTGGTCCCTGTTCACATTGTAATAGTCCCAATTAAGAAAAGTTTGCAGATTCATTTTTCTGTTTTCTCTCCTCTCATAAAACTCTCCCTCCATCTCCATAATTACACTTGAGGTGATATCTCGGTGGTATGAGCTTAGACTTGCAACCTCAAGGTACTGAGTTCAAATCCCCAAGGGGTCGATTGTAAAATGGTCATTAGTGCCACTTTAATTAATAAAAATAAAAAACTCCCTCCATCTTTGTAATGGTGTTTCTATGTTTTTTCACAATGCAAATTTCGTTCATTTTTAATCCCTGCAACTGCAATTAACAAAAAGTTGTGTTTTATGCAGGGACAAATATAGAGGGGGGCGAGCATGGGCTCCAGCCCCCCCGTCTAATTGTCATGTATAAACACAACCCATATAAATTATTAATAACTTTTATATATTATATTCAATATAAAACGTTATATATAATACTATATGTGTTATATTATACTGTATGCACATATATATCATTAAAGTATTATTACCATTAAATGTTGAGATTAATTTAAATCAATTGATGGTATAAATTTTAGGAGTTGACCAAGAAAATTGGCATCATGGAATGATTTGATAGGATACATGTGTAAAAAAATGTTTTACATCGTCGATGTATACAATTAAATTCTTAAATCTTTATATAATATTATTTGTCAAAATATTTTTTAGCCCCCCGTTTAATACATTTCTGGATCCTTCTCTGGTTTTATGGACTCAACAAGGACTAAAAAGACGTACGTTTTAGGACAAAAATGTAAAGTTACACATAATTTTAATGTAGGGACTAAAAATGAAACAAAAGAAAATGGACTAATTACAAAAAAAATAAAATCAATGTCCTATTTTTAGGGACCACAGGTATATATTGAATCTTCCTAATTATATAACCGCACAATACCTAATACTTAAAGCAGTAGCATACAACAATGCAGTGGAAGTTAGCAATTTTAAGCCACAAACACAAGGACAACAAGTCTGAAGAATCCTTCAATATAATAATCAAATGGAAACGAAAGCTCAAACAAAACATATTATAACAATCAGAGAAACAGAATTTAGGAATTCAAACAGTGGCTTCCTTTACAATCATTTAGTTTTTGAATTTAAAAATAATCCAAAAGTCAAATACAAGGATAACATCACCTGCAAAGCAGTAGCTGTCTCCAATGCAACAGTAGGACTGACTGCCTTACTCCGCTTTAAAAACTCAAAGACGCGGTCAATACTATCCATCAAAACCTGAAAACAAGAGTAAGAAAAAACCCTCCGTGATGTGATTTCAAGCCTTTAAGCAGTACAAATATTCCACTTCAGAAAGAATGTAACACCTGCGTCAAAAATTTAAAATGCAATACCAAACGCATTGCAGAAATATTCTTTTCATTGAAACTCTTGTACAGAGTTGATTTTCTAATTTCATGATGAGTCTAAGCTCATTTTTATTTTAGGGGAAGTGGGAGTGTTTCATAATTAGACCAAGAGAAGGATCTTATTCGATAAAAGAATAAATTCTTATGACAAAAGAGAAGAAAAAGTACATGGAAAAGGAAGATAAGGGATTTTTGGGGAAAATAGAAAAAATAAAACACTTCTTTTTTACTCTCTTAAACATTTAGAAATTACCGTAACGTGGCATGGGGCAATTGTAGCTGACAATCTCCAATCAATGTTCTCCCCAATTGGCAAGTGCACAAAACTAGCCACTAATGCATTCACCTTCTGTTCACTATAGACACTCTACACATCAAGTTCCCGAGAAGTTAGAACTAGCTAACAAACAAAAAATCTAAAAAGAACAGTTGTTAGACTTCAATTATTAAAAAAAAACATGATATAGGATTTTGGTCACCAAAAAAAATAATGTAGGCAAAATAGTAGAACTTGAAGAAAGGAACTCAAATGTAAGTTAAACCAGATAAGATACATGCACATATGTGTGTGCGTATAAAGAGAGAGATACAGGGTAAAAAAACACTTAAACTATTCAAGTCTGCAAAATAACCTATAGTTATTTCAGCAAAATAATTATACAACTTACAAGGAAAAGAAGCAAACCTGGGTAAGTGAACCTTCAGGAGCAGATAAGCCATAGAATTTTAGTACTACATCACAGTAAACACTGTGATGCCTAAACTTGGTTGACACATCAAGTTGCTCGAAACGACCACATACAAGTTCCACCTGATTCACACTGATAATCCTGGCAGCCGCCTGACCAATAGATACAGTTACCAGAAACTGGACCATATTCTGCGCATCTTTTGCATATCGTAGCATCAACTCCTCCTCGGGCTGAAAACTTAGTAACTTATTGATTGCCTGCCATTCCTCAGTAGTCAATCTTTCTTCTTTAAGTTGTTGCTCCTCAGAAGCATCACTCAAAGAATCTTCTGCGTCAGCATACCTACAAAAGAATAGAACTACAGTAAATCTTCATCTGTACAGGCTAATACTATGGAAATACATATCAGAAAGGCCTGAGAAAGTTGTTGAAATTCATTCCACAAAATGAAAAAACAAAAACCAATTAGAAAGTGGGAAGAGTATGCAAAACTGTGAAATTCCCACATACCATCTAAATGAAAACCAGCTCTTGTTCTTGAGTTTCCTTTCTTCAGCAGCTACCTTAGATTTCACAGATTCAGCCTTGGCATGAGCTAGCAGCCTATAAATAACAAGCAAAAATTGACAAACATGCAAATGACATTCATTTATAAAGTGAACATATATTGATGGAAGGAGAAAAAAATGTTACCCGAAAAAATAAACATTCTAAGTAGTAAGTGAAGAAAATAACATGAAAATAAAAAACTTTTTAAAAACAATCGAATTAAATAATATGAATAAGTGTTTCAACTTCTTGGAAGCACTTGTGAGCAAAAAAAATCCAGAAATAAGTATGAGCTGATCACAAGCAAATTTCACGCTTTTAAGAGGTGTGGTGGCTTCCCTTGGTTAAGTTCATGGCATATTTAGTTTAGATTTATTTGAAGTACTTCCAAAAACACCACACACATACACACACACATACATGAGCGTTTTAACCTCAAGTATCTTGCTCTATAATTTTCCAACTTCATCATCTTTTCTTTTTCCCTCAAAGTCATTTGACTCCATCTAATGAATCATCTTTTGTTCCTGACTGATAAAAATAGGTATCTGTATTGATAAACTTAAAAGAAAATGACAATTTAATTATAATTGAATCCTGGAATTTTGTAATAAAACAGAGGACCAGAGGATTTACAGAATATCAAACCAGAAACTGACAGAGAGAATAAGAACAGTTTGGTCTGCAGTTACCATAAAATTCCCTTCCAAGAATTAGAGAGTTTGTTCTCTCCTTCCCATAACACAAAAACTGTCCAGTAATCCTGTTCCCCTTTCCTTTCTCTATTTAGGGTGCATTTGTTTTAACTTTAAATAAAAATAGATTTAATAGAGATTTTTTTCTATAATTTTTTAAAAAAATATGAAGCTATTTCTTATTGTTTACTACCCGTAAAAATCACTTTTAAGGAAAAATGATTTTTAACTAATTCATGTGCTACCTCCTTGTTTTTGCAAAAAAAAAAAAAAAAAATTGGGAAAAGCTAGTCCCAATAGCTTTTCGTTAGAGTCAAAAATGGTATTTCTGATAAAATGATTTTTTTAAAAATCCTAAACAAACACTTATTGACAAAAGTGATTTTTTTTTATAAAAAATATTTTTTTCTGAAAAAATCTAAAATAAACGCACCCTTATTCCTAAATAAAACACATAACTGACAAATAATAAAAACATAATATTTCTATTCTCTCCTCTTCTATTGTTCTCTAATAAGAGGTCTAACACTGACTGAGCACCTCCCTGCCTTCCAAGAATACACAATTCCAAAATAGAGCTCTGAATAAAAATATTTTGTTGGAAGTTAAACAACATTAATGATTGTTGGATGTTAAACTGCATTAATGTTCCATTTTCCCAAGAACAAAACTGTGATGACCTATTTACTAGTATCTTGTACATTTCATTTGTCATTACTTGTCCTTGCAATCTTGGTCTATATAAATCAATCATGCAGCTGGACCAGAGAATGGAGATCAAAAATATAGTACAAGGGATGATGAATATTCAATGATTATGGCTTGGCTAGGGAATTCAATTATTCCAAAAATAAGCGATACTCACATCTTTTCCGGCAATGCAAAACAAAGTTGGGATCCGACAAGGATCATCGTTATCAACTAGAGGCTGTAGCATAGCAGATTTTGAAGAATACGCTACAGCAATGCTACCCCAATTTGGTTACTACGGATATAGGGGCCGCTATCCCAGTTTCAGCCATGGCGCGAAAAGGAGAAGTTTGGATCTTTTTCTTTGTTTTTTTAAATAAGGCAAATTCTTTTCTCACTCTACTTCTCATGTGCCCTATTCAATTCTGAAAATACCCCCGGTTCGAATTATATAACCGAAACTAATTTTTGGGGATTTTTCGGATTATATAATCCGAAAGTGACTAAAACCCAGAAATCGTATTGTAATTGATACAAAGGTATCTGCTGACAACCGTACTATATAAACTGCACGGCAATTTTGGTCATAGTATGAGTGGTAAACAGTGGTCCCATGGTCACTCCCAAAATAAAAAATTTGAAAGAAAATTGTAGAAGGAATGAAAAGTGAAGAATGAATGAAAACGTTGAAGGATGCAAGGCTATAATAGCCATAAAACGGTCCTAGATTGTAACTACAGTCAAAGGAAACGTTTATAACATTTAAAATTCATTAAACACACCACAAATTCTTATTCCAACTCAAATTATCTATAAATATCCACTCATTCTTCACAAATTCTTATTCCAACTCAAATTATCTCCTCCTTTATACATTTCTTCTGAGTAGTGTTCATGATGCCAATGTTCCACCGTTGGCTTTCCATAAAAGGTTCCTCTCATCTTTAATGGATGCTATGAACGGTCAAAGGATGAAGGTCCAGTTTGGAAATTCGCACCAAAAATCAGTCTGGACCTGCAATCCGTCTGGATTTTAGGTTGCTCATTGTAGTCTCCTTCTCCCATGTTATCCCTTCTAAGGAAGTGCGAGAGGAAACAAGCTTCCCCCTCCAAGTTCTTGTACCACAGATTTAGCTTTAAGTGTCTAATAGTTTGTTGTAATAAACATTATGTTAATGTAAGTGTATCATGAACTAGTGATCAAATAATAAAATGTGTTCAATTATTGATAATTTGTATATTGTCACTTTAAATTTATGTTATTTTTTCATTTTCACTTATGTCACGTTAATAATGTATGTCGCTGGTTTGAAAAGTTGATTGAAAATCTGGCTAAACAAGTTTTCAGATTATATAATCCGACAGTTCCCCAAAATGAGTTTGGATTATATAATCCAAACAGGGGTATTTTTGGAATTAAGTAAGGTGTGTTAGAACAGAGTAGGGTCGGAAAAGAAATGGCCTTTAAATAATACTCTAACAAAACCGGGTTGTGAGGTGAGGACTTCCCCTACTTATAAACACTTGTTCAAGCCATCTCTCATCCAATGTGGGACACTTAACATACACCCTAAACTATTAGGCTTGGTGTGCGGAAGTAAACGGTGGGTGGCCCGATAGTGAAAAGTTGACAACGGGTGGCCCACGGATCCTGGAGAAGGCTCTGACATCATCTTAGAATTTGTGGTTGGGATTAACACAACCTCACAAAACTGGTTTGTGAGGTCAGGACTGCCTCCACTTATAAACACTTGTTCAAGCCATCTCTCATCCAATGTGGGACACTTAACATACACCCTAAACTATTAGGCTTGGTGTGCGGAAGTAAACGGTGGGTGGCTCGATAGTGAAAACTTGATAACGGGTGGCCCACGGATCCTGGCTCTGATATCATCGTACAATTTGTGGTTGGGATTAACACAACCTCACAAAACTGGTTTGTGAGGTCAGGACTGCCCCCACTTATAAACATTGTTTCAGGTCATCTCTCATCCAATGTGGGACTCTTAACAAATACTACCCCATCAGTATATCAGATCCCTTTAAAAAATTCACACAAATAAAGAAAATTTGTTAATTTGGTTTGCTGCATGGAATATGTTAACAATTTGTATTATATTTCCAAAATGACCCTTATAGTTATTGAGATTTGTGATCTCACTCTTCAACCTAGTTGATCATCAACGTAAGTAATTTGTATTGGAACTTATATCTCCAACTCTTTCCCCAATGTGATCTCGCTCTTCAACCTAATTAGTCATCAACACAAGTAATTTGTATTGGAACTTACATCTCCAACTCTTTCCCTAGTCTTCACGTAAGAGAGAAGTAAAAGAGGGTGTTATGGTGAAAAACAGTTGATTCAAAAGAAAGTTTGGAGGGATCTTGAAAAAATGAACAGGCAGACTTTTTTAGATAATAGTATATACAGAGAAGAAAGTAATAAAACCGATAAAGCAGCATTGAATTGCACAAGACACGTTCTTTAAATAGAAAAATGAAGTGTCAAAGTATTAATACTCCTATAATCACCCTAATACATAAACCTCCCAATATTTAAGTTGTGAACTGCTTCAATTTCCTTTCAACGTGCTGTCCTCATTCTTTAGGGAGCACGACAAACCTCTAAATTCACTTTTTTATTATGCAGCTTTTTATTTGTAGACAGTGTACTGATCATATATGTAGGGCACGACTCATGTGAGACCACTTTGTTACAGTGAGATAGGAGAACATTTAATCTCAACCATTTATAAAAATTAAGGGATAAGATTATATATGTAAACAGAATAGCCCCACTGTCAAATGTCAATGATGTAATCTGAGCCCTTAATTTTTAATTCATAGCGATTCTTTAAACAAACACGCTCTAAGTACTTCTTACAAAAAATCTCAAAAGAGATTCTTAAAAAACCAGACATTGTGAGCTTTTCCATCCCATTAAATTTAAATCTTGCATGCACAAAAAAAGTATTTATGAAATTTGAAGACAAAATCATAAAAAAAATTAAAAAAAAATTAAGATAGTCTTCAAATGGGAGAAAGAAAAAATAGTCATAAGTTATAGCATAAAACACTATTCATCATCAATAATCAACAGCACATTAACAATCAAGAGTAATACACAGACCTCCATAGAAGAATCACTTTTGAATCAAGATCCTTCTCTATTTCTCTGATTTCCAAATAGTTGACATTGGATGACTGTTGAAGAGAAGCCACATACAACTGAATGTATCGCCGCCGACGCTGACAAAGATGTCTAATCTGGTCCCATGACAAGCGATAACTGATTTAATACACAAAGTGTAAAATCAATATCAAATTCAGGATTTAACAATAGCAGAAAATAAATATGATGGGGTACATCTGCACTCAAATGCATATCTCATTAAAAAAAAAGGTAATTTATTGAAATAAAACCATAATTTAATTACCACATCTTCAGCTGCTGGAGTGTAGCCTGTGCCGCATACTGCCACCACAAATAAGGAGCCCTTGAGATGGGAACTGAAGGCCGTAAATGAGAAACTTCCATATATGTCTTGTATCTTGAAATGGCTTCCAAGAGCTTTATCCAATCATGATACTGAGCCTGTAGTTCAGACAGGAACAAGTAAAACAAACAGCAATTTCAAGGAGATGCAAATGACAATTAAGTGACAAAAAGTAAAAATAAATAATATTAGCGCTCATAATCTGTACAATAATTCAAAGAATATATATATATATATATATATATATATATATATATATTGGATATCCAGTATGATATCAAAACAGATTAGGACCTAAGACAAGCAAAGCGGACACATTGAAGCATCCAGGATTCTATACCTTTTCTCTTAATTAGATTCGTGTTGGAGACCAAAATCAGGGGCAACTCTAGAAAGAAATAAATAAATAATTGAAAATTAAATACCTCAGTAAGAGTAAGAGAGACATCCGAGAGGACAAGTGAAACTTTCTCAAACGGAATCTCCGGATCACTTCTTTCTTGGTTTCCAAGACGATGATATTGTAGGACTGCATTGATAGGATAAACCAAGTATGTCCGGTTCATAGCCCACTTTGACACTGACTTATGGTGATCGGTAGGCTCATTTATGCCATCTTCAAATATCTGGTAAAGAACAAATATGACAAATGCATGAAATGAGGAGCATACGTAACATACCATGCTGATAACAAATCTAGTTGACAGACACGTATATGTAACAAAATAATGCATATCCGGAATTTATCAAATTAGACAAACCTCGATCCATTCATGTGGACTGATATCCTCCCATCTCTTGTCAATCTCCCAAGGAAGCCGGTCAGAATCGTGATAAAGAGCTAGCCTCTCAAGGTGCACCGACTGTAATAAGAATAAAATATTTGTCAAACCAAAATAATGAGTTGCACTGCCTAAACAATGTAAAAGCCCACTTAGATCGTGAACTGAACAACAGCAACAACCACGCCTTATCCCACTAAGTGGGGTCGGCTACATGAATCAAATGACGCCATAGTGTTCTACCAAAAACCATGTCTTTCTCTAACTCATTTATCTCTAGATCCTTCCTAATAGTTTCTCTTATAGTTTTTCTACATCTACCCCTACCTCTAGTGATCTGAACCAATTTAATTAAATTAGAAGTGAAGGCAACAAGGGCCAAAATATATCAAAGAGGCTCTATTAAGATTTAAGGAACCAAGCCATCCCAAGTGATTAAGCTGTCAGGGAAAGGACTTATTAATATCTCTACCACCATTCTGTGGTGCATCATGTCACGTGGGGAGAGAAGTACACAGCTGAAAAAGTGACTACTGAAATTTTCAAATAAAACCAGCCAGATATTGCCAGGAAGCTACATCTCTGACCCAAATTGTATAACCATATGGCAAAAGAGTAAAATGTAGGAATTATGAATACTGCCTTTGTATCTACTGGTAAAACACCAATTAAGAGAACTTTCAATAGGAAATAGAACCCTGGTATCATAATATTAGAACCACTGGGCCTTGTTACTAATAGCAGTTGTCCACTAGACAGTTGATTGTAACAAAGGAAGCAGGGACAAAAAGGGGAGAGGGATAGTTAGTCTTAGAAATTGTGGTTGGGCCTAACACAACCCCACAAAATCGGCTTATGCGGTGAGGACTGCCCCACTTATAAACACTTGTTCAGGCCATCTCTCGACCAATATGGACTCTTTAACACACCCCTAATGCCCAGCACTACTCCGCTTGGTGGGTAGCCGGATTGCGGAAACCTAATAGCAAGTGGCGCAACGGATATTGGAGGAGGCTCTGATACCATCTTAGAAATTGTGGTTGGGCCTAATACAACCCCACGAAACTGGCTTATGGGCTTGGTGGACTGCCCCCACTTATAAAAACACTTTTTCAACCAATATGGGACTCTTTTAACAGTTAGTAACTTAACTTTCCGCTAGACTGTAAATTGGAATAATTGGGGTGATAATAAAAAGGGAAGAGAGAGACTAATGGGGGCAATTCAAATTTGGTTGAGAATTTCAAAATTCAGAAAGTCTCGATCTCTAGATTACCTAGGAGTGTCTTCTTTTTCTACTTTCTGCATTTTTTTTAAAGGGGTCTACTTTCTCCATTTACCATCTCAGTTATTGACTTATTGTATATCAACTTAAAACTGACCACGATTTTGGAGTTTTGACTTGAATAAAATCTCTACTTTTCCTATTAACTCTGATCCACCTCTATCACTAAATTATGAAATATTGCAAAACAAATCCCAACTCTGTACAACAACCCAATACAGAAGTAACAATAACGAGCATTAAGACAGGAAGCTTTACTAGATCAAAAAACAATAATGGCAAGTCATGACTTGGTTTACTTAAACAGGTTGACCTTCGATAGAAGGTTCATAAAATATCTTAACAAAAAAAGGTCTTACCTTCCTCAATCTATCCAAAGCACCACTTGTATCAAAAGTTTCATTCCCCTGTTCATCCATTGTAACAGCGGCAAGCTTGGCCAAAGTCACACCTGAAGAAAATGGATGGCCGGGATTACTGCAAACAACACTTAATAGCGTAAGCAAGTGGAAACAAAGAAAAAGAACCTCATTGACCTACAAAGTAGAAAAACTGAATTAAATGTCAATATGCATGGATACTTGTATGCTCTCGAAAAGAAAAAAACTAACCTGACAGAATCTTCGTATCTGATATGCACATTACTTATAGATATCTTGAGATTTCCAATAATTGTAGAGATCAGAGAACTCAGCCATGAATTTCCAGAAGATGGCTGTAAGATAATAAAGCTGTCAGTCAAATTATTTCAAGGGCATGCTCACAGAGATTATTTCAACTATGCATGTAGGGGGGGTGGTGGTGGTGGAGATCTTCCCAATAAAAGAATAGAAGTACTGACTTAATCAAATCATGCTTAGATAAAACAAAATCCTCGGGTATAATAGTTTTACACCCATATATGTGCTCAACTATTAAACAAGGTTAAGGTGCAGCAGTAGATGAGGAAAGGTATCAATGATTAGTTAAACAAAACATTTTATTCATTGTAAGTTTGCTCACTGCCTAGGCAATTCATACATAATTCCAGAGAAGTTCATTTAAGCAGTTCCAAGAAGAAGTTTATAAAAAAGGAATGGCAGTATAGTTATTAAGACATATATTGATGCCGACTATGCAAGGTAAGCTGCTGGCAGCATGCTACCACTGGTTATTGTACCTTTCTTGGAGGAATTTGAGTACTCCTTGTGTTTCATAATATGTGTCTTTTAAGGTAATGCACGCTTTTTAAAAAAGTCATTGGGGGCACTAATTTCTATGATACAATGAATTGTATTTAGTAAAGTATCGTTATTAACAGTTGGTGTAGTTAGGCGAGTTGAGATACAATAAATAAGGGTATATTAGTGGAAAAAAGATCATGTATGTTTTATTGGTATTCTAAAACAACAAATAATACGAAACAAATTTCTAAATGAGACACATAATATAAGACGGAGGGAGTAATGGAGCAATCAAAAGCAATCATGCGTGGCTCGTTCTAGCATTGAAGCTGTTTTCCAGGATATGCACAAGCACAAGGCATTTGTGAACTATTTTGGATCAACATAATTCTAAAAGATTTAAACATTAAATGGGATGGCTCTATGAAGCTTTAATGTGAAAGTAATAAGTTAACAATCAGAATAGCTTATAATATTGTTTGAGATGAGATCAATGAATGAAACGAATTGAGGTGGGCCGGCAGGTTATCACAGAGAAGCTTGATTATGGTTTGATTTGTACTCCATAGTCCATATGTTTCTTCACAAGGACAGCTTGTAGACATCTTCATCAAAGGATTGTGCAGACCCGGTTTTGAAAAATTTGCACTCAAGCTATTTATCAACCGACTTATTGGGTAGTGTGGGGGACTGAATAAATTTATTGTTCTATTTTCCAAATGGTTTGTATTCACTGTATAGAAGTAAAATGAATACATTGTATATAACAGAATAGTCCACATTATTCATCTTGTAAATTGCATTCTGTATCTACTCTCATTGTTACTATAAGGAATAGAAACATATCTTGCTGAGTACATTCAAAACTCAAGCACATTCAGAAAGTCATTTCTTTAAGTTCTCATACTTTCATTCATTGTTTTAATAACATGGAGAAAAAAAGGGTAAAACTAATCATAAAACCAAGTGAATTTTAAAATCAGCAGCTAGATTATATAAAAGTCATACATTTCCCAACTTGGACTTGGATATTGCATCAAGTGTTGCTGACTCTGCTTCCTGCATGACCACGGAAAAAAAAAGGATAGAATTGAAAACGAATATTACAAAAATACATGTTAGGAAATGAAGGTAGACGAAGTTTAACAAAGGCCCAAAAACAAGGGGAAATGTATCAAAAAAGAAAAGGCCACCTGATTTTACATGAAACCAGATGAGAATTAAAACCAAATGCCAGTTTGCTTACAAGGACATAAAAGAACAAAAATCTATACGTCTTAATTTCCTTGCTGATCACTTTATTTTCCTTCTCTGAACCTTCCCTTTTCAAAGGAACACAACTAATTAAAATAAAGATAAAGCATAACAGTGCAAACCACGCTGACCTTTAGTAGTGTGTCTTTTAAATAAAATAAAAAATTGGGGAACGGAGAAATTATTACTAACTAAGCGGTACTAATGACTGTTTTACAACCGTCCCCGAGGGTATTTGAACGTTCCTTAAGGTTACAAGTCCAAACTCTTACCGCTGAGCACCTCTTAGACGCCTCTAGTAGTCTGCCTAGATTGAGAGAAAAACAAGAAACTGAATAGTTTTCTGTAATTGATACTGAGGATTAATACATGCTGCAAGCATTTATAGTAGAAGTGACAGCTAAGCATAGCTGTAACAGAAGGTGTAACTTAAACAAGATGTTCCCCACTAGGTGAATCGGCTTTATGGATCAAACAACACATAATACCCTATCATGTATTGAGTCCAAAGATAGACCAATTTTATCTAACTTTTTCATAAAGGTATAGCCTATAATTTGTTGTCCCCCTCTGTTTTTCTATCAATTGGGCTACCTTCAATCTAGCCAACCCTCCTTACAAGTTCTTCCATGGGTCTTTTCCACACATGTTTTTTTTTTTTGTGGTGTCCGGGGTTCGAACCCCAGATCTTGCATATATTATGCATTGTCCTTACCAACTGAGCTTAAGCTCACGAGGACTTTTCCACACATGTTTAAACTACCTAAGGCAAGCCTCTACAATTAGATGTACACAAGTCTTTCATAAATGATTGTATTTATAAACCTACCAGGTCTTATGTGAACACTCAACAATCAGAACATTTTCATCTCTGCTCTCACTACGTTTACTATCTTGTTGGCTACTTACCGCCTAACATCCAGTCACATTTAACATTGAAGGTTCATAAAATCGATTGGCAATAATAAAAACAAAAATTGGTCCAAGCACAAACAGCAAGATAACCTTACACACTTCTATTGCAGGAAAATTAACCGTATATTACACAATTGACCCGGCAACAAACAACAATACAGCTTTCTTAAAATAAATGTCATCAAATAAAGATATCTTGACACAAGCATAGAATTCTACCTCAATTTGCTGAAGCTTGTCTTGGAAAAGTTTTTCTCTATCCTCCTCCTGTAATAAAATAAGCTCAATTAAGCAAAAGATACAAACATTAGTTAGTTAAACAACAAACAGAATACTTATGTACCTTTATAGTCCGACTATCAGGAGCGGGATTAGCAAGAACAAAGACACGGTCGATTAGAACAATCACCGGTTCTTTCCCCAAACTTTTCCAAGGAACCTATTACATTATAGAGAGTGAGACAGAAATTGTAATGAACATACAATGTGAAATCACAAGGAAGAATTCCATAGGACGTGAAAAGGGGAAAAAATGAAGAGCAACAAACAAGGTAAAAAGAAGAGCAATAAAAATAACATCGTTAACAACAAAAAAAATACATTGAAATTACAAAATCAAACATGCAAACTTGTAAGCCGTATATTTTACACAGCTGAACATGCATGTAAGCATGTGCACATGTATCCATTCATGTTTGTATAATTATCGAACATACATAGATGATGCATATATGACTATGACTAAGAAATCCAAAGTACTGAGTCAAACGTTAGCAGCAACCAGAAATGTTAAATGCTACCTTCAATGTGATGGTACCAACAAAGCCAGATTTGACAGTAACAGGAAGTTTTAGTGCATTTAGTGCCTCTGACTTTAGTTTCAAATCTTTGAGAACAACGTCACCTGCAAAGTTGAGACTTTAGATGGAATACCAATGAACAAGTGCCTCAATAGAGTACAAACTATTTCGGAGAAATGTGAAATTTTACAAGCACTCGTGACAAAAAAGCTTCAGCCAACATTGTATTTTGAGATGAAATCATTCAATAAAAAGGTATTCGCTGGCGCAATATTTAATATGATTCCATATAAAAACATGTGATATTAAAATGCAAAGGCACGTGTACATGAAACTACATTTACCACAGCATGTGATTAATCTCCATAGTTCGTAAATCACCTCAAAGAGCAAAAAACAATTCCATTTGAATATCAAAAAAAAAAACTCAGAAATCAATGACCTCAAAGCTAAAAAATATCTTAGGAAAATAAGCCCATCCCACAAAATATCTATCTAAAACTCTAAAGCGACACTTCTGATTGAAGGTGTGTCTGGTATCTGACACGTGTCAGTGTGTTACTGACACATCTGATTAAATAGAATTATGTATTTTTTTCAAATTAAATCGGTTTCGACAATGTCATGTCCAATGTCCGCGTGTGTCTGTTCTTCATATTCTAAAGACTCTAGAGTTAAGTTCTAACCAAATGGAGCATAATTTACTCTCCTTTCTACTCACAACAACACCTCATGTTATCCGTAACTACTAATTTAACCTCAGAATGCAAAATTTCAGCATAGGAATTCAAAAAAATCGAGAATAAATTATGAGAAAATAACAGAAAACAAACCTTTCCAAACACTAATTCTCAACGCCTCCGCAGAGAGTCCATGTACATATTCGCCCAAATATTTTCGAAGCAAATGCAGTACCTGTGAACAAAAGCAAAATCAACACTATTAATCGACAAAAATAATCCGAAGCATGTGATCAAGAATCATCGCAAATCATTAAAACCGAAGCATAAAAAGAAAGATCGCGTACACAAATTGAAACGAAAAATTGAAATTGAGGTTGAAAATTAATGCGCGAAAGAAAGAATTCTTACGTGAGCTTCGAACATGATGAAAAATCGGAGAAGATAGAGTGCGATCAGAAGGGAAATAAGAAAGGATCCATGAAGAAATGAGAGAGTTAGGGTTTGATTGTTGTAAGCGGTGATGCGTAGAAATGGCGTGAATGAGAATGATTAGAGAGTGTACGTAACAGAATCGATTGAAGAGAAATGAAATGAAAATGAAAATGAAGGAAATGAGGAGAATTGGTTTTTATATAGGTCCCTCCGCGGGTTAACTTCTTCTAAGTTTATTTATGACTAGTATATGTAAGAACCTGGTACTGACACCGCTTTAGTGGTGGTCCACTTTAACTTTTAATCAATTTTTTTTTTTTTTTGAGGTAGTCGCCTTTTTTGTTTACTCTTCATTATCCACCTTTAAAATTTCATTCAAATAATCAGAGTATAACACATAAATCAGGATGTCACATTTCATAAAATCTTTAAAATCAAATTGAATAATAATTTATTCTTAAACAATATCCAACATAGCAGCGGAATTCATAAACTTCTCAAAATCTTAAATAAATAAGTCTCGGCACAAAAGCCTCATAAAACATCTCAAATCAAGTTACGTCGCAAACATCATAATTAATCAACATGATACATAAAAGGAATAGAAATAATAATAATCAACATCCCGTTACGTATCAGAGCTCCTAAGACTCCACAAGGACCTCTCACATCGACGAACCTAAGTTTGGTCACCTGCACTTGCCCACAAGGCGGCAATTCCAACAGAAGGGGTGAGATTCACAACAATTATATTAACATATAATTCAAATAATTATGCTTAACAATAACAACATTATTCATCACATAGAACAGAAACGTCTCAAACATCCACATATACAAATCATCTTAGAACATCTTCATAACGACCGTCTCAAAACATCTCAGACACATGACTCGATAAATGCAACTCTAACATCTTAACATCATGCATGTGGTACCAATATTTTAGCTTTAATAAGCTTCACCGTCGCTTTGAGCAAATGCTCCACCGTCGCTTTGAGCATAAGCTCCACCGTCTCAAAATATGCAAATGCATGGACTCGACTCTTTATTCTTAAACAAGTTATCCCAACGTCTTAACGTCAAATACGACTCTTTATCGACACATGCAATTATGCAATACCTGGCAGCAGCTCAGCACACTTATATATATATTTACAGCACATAGTTATCATCACAATCATCATTTATACTTCACTCGTAAACTTCGCTTATTAAGTATTTAATCATAGATTAACGTCAACACTTAAGTATCATCTTACAGCGTCATTACAGGTTCTAATTAGGTCTTAAACATCTCTAATACTATCCAAAAGTCTACCCTCAAAGTCTCGCTCAAAACAGAGTTCTAAAACTCAAGTTATAGTGGTCTAAGACCACATTGCTTGCTGTGGCGAGTGGGACTGCTCGCCACGGCGAGCTACTTAGATTGCATTCTGCCACTTGCTCGCTACAGCGAGTGAAGTTGCTCGCCTCGCGCGCACTAAAGGGGTTGCTCGCCACGGCGAGCTCAGCTGCTCGCCTCGCGAGTATATACCTAACTGCTCGCCACGGCGAGCGGGTCTGCTCGCCACGGCGAGCTATCGCAGAGGGGTTACGGGTTCGCTCGAAACCTCGCCAAAACTCGTCCAATTCTTCGTTTTATGCTTCTAATCTATCAGAATTATGGTCCTAGTGATTAATCTAGGTTCTGTAACAGGTTTCTACACCAATTCACATCATTCTCTCATCAATTCATCACAAAATTCATTAAACCCTAACTTTGGAATTCTCTCAAAACTCCCTCTAATCCTTAGGTTAATCACAACAGATGAATTACAGCATAACATAATTGAGTTAGGCTCACCCTTACCTGGTATGTTCGCAGAATTGAGGTTCTCTCTTCTCCGGCCACTTTCCTCTCTTTTTTGCAAAAGTCTGTAACGTACTGACTGCTTCTTTCTAAACCTAACTCCCTTATATAATTCTTTCTATTCTCACTTAATCCCACAACTTTATCTTATTTATGAAAACAACCCCATCTCTCACAATTATTGTTACAATAGCCCATCTTAATTTTCATATAAATATATATATATTAACATCACATATTTTATTTTATTAAACAATAAAATAAACATCACACCACAACATCACCTCATACGTCACAAACATCATTAAAATCATATAATACATAATAATATACTATATACTCTAATAAAATAATTAAATAAATAAAGTGGGCGTTACAAAAACCATTTTAGTGAAATAAAAAAATATTAATTGAATTCATAACAAACATTTATCATTTTGGAGATTAACGTAATTTAAAATAAATTCAAATATTTAAAATTAAATAAATAAGTAAAAAAAAGTGTATATAATTCATAAAAAAATAAAAAATAAAAACATGTCCTTTTATGTCATTTTATATTTATCAGTCACGTCAACAGCTAATTTTACCAAACACATTATTTTCAATAAGCGAATTTTTCAGCTATCAGTCATCAGCTATAAGTTAGCTTTTCAGTTATCAGCTAACTTATCAGCTATCGGCTAGTTTATAGCTTGATTTTACCACACAGAGCCTTAACGATTTCATGTTTTACACAGGGCATTCAAAATTTCAGAGACGACCCCGAATATCTTTCCTCATTTTGATAGAGCAAGCTTTCTCTCGTTTCAAATGTGAGAATATGCAAAACCCTCATTTTTATGTTTTATTTTTTGGTTGCAATTCTGAGTTCAATTTCTAGGATTTGATAGATGATTTTGTTAGTTTGACTTTTGCATCAATTTTGAGGTAAATTAGTTTGTTTTGCGAGTTACTTATTATTTATTTATTTTGTATTTCCTCCATTTTCTCTATGTTGCACATATTATGCTAAATATCCATCTTTATTATGCTAAATACTGATTAGTGCCGATTTAACCTAATCTCATCCTTTTTGGTTGGCCTAAAAAAAATCCTCATGAAAAAACACCTGCAAACAATCAAACACATGATATGCATGTAAAGATCCCAAAACATTAAGGTACAGTAGCAACAACTTACATGCCTATTATTTATTTATTTTCTTGTTAAATTAAAGTCATGTGTACATCAATCTCCTTATGTTAGTCTAAGTAAAGATTGGTTATTGAGACTGTCCATTTGTATTGTATGTGGCCGATCTAATCTATGATTTGCCAAAAATGCCGGCCATTTGTATAAGGAATCTCATGATTTGGTTAGCACTATGCATCGGAATCATGCAATGTTAGCAACTTCAAGAAGACAGTATACAAAAGCTACTTCCGCTATTTTTCTAGTACACCAAGAAATAGTTTTGATTAATAAGTAACAAATTTTAAATATACTATTACATTTCATTGACCCGCTCATTTAATAGTATAATTGATAGTTTAAGGGTATACTAGACATCTACCCATACGATGCACGAACAATTTTTGTAGAATTATTTTAAATAGGAGAGGTAATTTAATCTGTATGTTTAAAGTGCGTCTACTATTAAATTCTGAAACATTTTTTGATCAACTGCATTTGAAGTAGTGTTTATATCTTGACATTCATCATCATATCAAGAGTTTTAACTTGAACTTAGTGTTGATGTTGTTTTGAATTTAATAACATTTTTTTACATCATCCATGAACTTGTGTATTTTATATTAAATATATATATTTTTTAAAAACGTGATTTTCAATAAAAAGCTGTTTCTTTTGGTATTCTTAACACAAGATAGTCAAACCCTATCTCTTATTTATTTGTCTTTGTTCGGCTGTGTTTGGTAACACAAAAAAGCTAGCTTATAGCTTCTTGGATTAGCTTATAAGCTTGTTGGATGAAAACATGACGTGTTTGGTAACTAGCTTTTCTCACGAGCTTATAGCGTTTCTTGGGAAGCTAATTCAAGTAGCTTTTTAGCTTATAGCTTTTAGCTTTTTATATTTTCTTCCAATTTTAACCTTATTAATTTTATTTAATTATTTTTTAATAAGAAAAAACTACCCATATTCATATGTAACTACCCATTTTTTGTATATTAGAAAAGAAAAAAAGAAATTACCCATTATATTTTGATGCACCTAACCACTTGCACGTTACTATCCATATATATATATATATATATATATATATATATATATATATATTCTTTTCTTTTAACTTGCTTTTAATTCATATAATATAATATAATTTTAAATAAAATCTACAACAAATAGCAAGACCATTTCAGTGAAATAAAAAATATCAATAATTCATAAAAAACATTTATCATTTTGAAGATGAAAGTGATTCAAAATAAATTTAAATATTTAAAATTAAATAAATAAGTAAAAAAATGTGTATATAATTTATACTTAAAAAAAAAGCATATGCTATTATGTCATTTTATATTTATCAGTCACTTCAACAACTAATTTCACCAAACACATTATTTTTAATAAGCGAGCTTTTCAAATTTTCTTGTTCACATTCCTTTTTACATGCTCTTAATTCAAAGATAAATAATTTTATATGAAATTTACGATAAATAGTGATGCAAGTTTAATTTAAGTAAAATTCATGAAAATAAAGTTTTGTTAAATAAAAATTGTCAATTGAATTAATAAGTACATTTATCATCTGGAAGATGAAAATATTTTGAAATAAATTTAAACATTGAAAAAGAAATACATTAAGTAATAAAAATTGTATATATGATTTATAATGAAAAACACAAACATGCCCTTTTACGTCATTTTATATTTATCAGCTACTTCAACAGCTAATTTTACCAAACACTTTTTATTTTAATCAGCTAACTTTTCAGCTATCAGCTATCAGCTATCAGCCATCAGCTATAAGCTAGCTTTTCAGCCATCAGCTAGCTTATCAGCTATCAGCTAGCTTATAGCTTCTTTTTACCAAAGACACCCTTCCTCTCTATTTCAACTGCCTTGAAACATGTTCCAATTTTTTTTATTTACATCATAAATAATAAAAAAAGAAGTATGATATCATGGAATAATGTTTAAAAGAAATCCAACGACCTTAATTACATACCAAAGCTATATGGTTTTTTGTTCACCAACTTTTTTTACCAAAGCTATAATCAAATTAAACATAAACAAAATTAGAAGACATGGTAAAAGGATAACATTTTGCACCAAGTGTACTCAAATAAAAGTAGAATTTAATACAGTGGATTGTTGTTGGTAATTTTAATGAACATCCTAAAGCATTACCCTCGAAATCATCTTTTGTCATTTCTGACAATGCCCCATATAACCTTAATTACATACCAAAGCTAGAATCAAATTAAAGGGAAAAAAAAAGATATCGTAAAAGATAATCATGATACACTAAGTATTCATATTACATAAGAAGCAACAAATGGCAAAACAAAGACAATTTTCAATGCACCAATTGAAAAAAATAGGACCGTGATAGCAAGAAGATTTGGAATGAACATACTTAATCATTCCTCTCAATCATCATAATTTTCTTTACCAACCTCCATGACTGAATGCTTCTTGTACTTGATATCTACAAACAGAACAAAAAATGTAGGACAAACTCAAATTTATAATGTTCTTTACATGAAAGCTTATTAAACTAAATTAGCCTGGCTTCCTTACTACTCATTTACAAATAATCATCGATACTCCAAGTCAAGATTTTTTTTTTCCTTTAATAAAATGAGTCAAAGCATTTGAAAATGTTATTAATCGATGCACTCAAGATAAATAAACTTTTAAAACAAACGTGGTTTTAAATATACTAATACTAATGACATTTTGAATATAATGTTTTACCTTTTCTTTGCATTTATCCTTTCATAAGCAACTCCAAATATGATAACACTATTTCAAGAGTTCCCAAAATCAATTCCAAATCCAATAACACTATATCAATATCATGCCAAAGCTAATAATTGTCAAATTACTTAAGAAAAGATGTCAAAGCCAACAAAAATATACAAATGCATACTTAATTAAGCTTGATTAGTAGACAATTAGTTCCTAAACCATCACCAATATTTGAATGAGGTTTAGTCTTCTTTTCATAAAATTGTTCATTGCTTTGAGCAAGCACAAAACATGAGTTGCTGATTGATATTCATCATATACAAAGAAGTGTAAAAAAAAACACTAATAGATCAACAGCTACCTTTTTTTTTTAAGGAGATCAATTACCTATATTTAATAATAATAGATGAATTAGTAATTGGTTGTATTTCAATGTTCACCTGTTAAGGAACCTGCAATGAAACAACCTCTTTCGATATAAAAAGGAAAGCTTCCGTGTAAACAATAATGATTTAGCTGTATTTAAAAATAAAACGGTTGGTGGTGGTGGTGGTTGATAGTAAGAGAAGGAGCATAAGTGGGGGTTAGTGGTCGTAGGAATTTAGAATATGAAATTTGATAAAATAGGGATATATGATGAAGGTTTTTGAACGTGGTATGGATTATGGATATGCATAGATGAATTGGTAGAAAAGGAAAAAGGATCAAATTCAACGCAACACACATTTACAAATATCTAATTTTTCAATAAATTTCAATTAGTAATTAATAAATGAAGAAATGTAGAAACTTTATGGTTATTTTAATTTCATTTGTTTTAATTTAATTAAGGAGGTTAACATGTAATTTTATTTTATTTTTTTAATTTAATTAATAGAATTTATAGAATTGGAGGAAAATGGGTTTGAGGGAATGATTGTGCAATTTTCTACGTATTTAATTAATTGAAAAAAATAAATAGAATCGTGTAAGAACATAATTATTTGTCTTTGAAAGGGAACCAAAAATTTGTCACCGTTCCACTGCAATACTAGGGTGGTTTAAGAATAAAAAAATATATAAAGTACAAATAACACATATTTGTTACATTATGATTGGTTATTGTGGATTTAATGGGACCCATTTTAGAGTTTTAGAAGAGTGGTATGATATTTAAAAAATGTAGATGAGTGATTTAAATAATTGGGAAATGTGAAGTAATATAATGTATTATGTGGGACCTATTTATACCACACAAATGGGTGGTATGGATGTGGATGCTCTAAGTGATAGTAAATTGTAGAGGGAAGTTTTTGAGAGTGGTGGTAGCAATTTTTCCCCCTTAAACGTGGGATTGAACTTCGAGGGAATGATTTGCATTTCTTTTTTCATTATTATTTTATTTTCAATTGTTGGGTAGTTTTTTTTTTGGGTAAAAAAATGTTTATAACATGCCACTAATTTCCTTTAAAATATGCCACTACTTCTTTATTATTAAAAGGAAAGTGGGTAGTAGTTTCTTTTTTTTAATTTATTTTATAAAATCATGATTATTGGTAATATGATGGTATAAACTAACGAAAAAGTTGTTTTAAAAAAATGACGAAAAAAAAAATGAAGAGAGAAAGTAACGCATTTAAGAGTCCCTGAAATCATCTACCAACAGTTAACATTAGAGTAGCACAGAGATGGGAACAATTCTTATTATACAATTAAGAGAAAGACGACTCTTACAAGTTCCTTGCACTTAAAAGCCACATATTTTACAGCAGCAGCTTTTATCAATAACAAAACATCAAAAGAAGAACTTGGCATGATGCAACCTAGAGCAACAAACAACCGACATAGTTTACTTAAAGCAACTCACCTCCTTTCGCACAGAGCTCTTACTCGTTGCAAAATACGAACAGATTCACAAAACACTGAAAATTCTACAGCCGAGAGACCTCCAACTTGACGAGGTCTGACAATTGGCTGAGAGCATGGATTCTGATAAATGACCAGGTCGAAAACACCAAAATTATTGATTAGATTCTCAAACTTTTTACTAGTCAGCTTTTGAATTTCTTCAATCTGAACCAAAGTCCCGGTTTGTCCAGAACTTCGCCACCACTTCTCGAGAATTTTCCTCTTCGTTGCAGAAATCTCGACCGAGACGAGAGCTTTTATTTTAATACCAAGGCGGTGAAGTGCAACTTCTGCACCACCGATTCCACTAAAAATTGACAATAGTGTCACTCCAGTAGGAAAAATAGGCTTCAAAACAGAAAGATGATATCCTAACGTATCTGTCTGGAAGCTGTGTTTTAGCAGTTGAAGTCTTTCTGTCAAATCGCATTCATCACTACGAGTGTGATTCAAAGGGTAGCCTAAGATATGCTCCAAGTGCTCGGGTTCTATTGGACCGAGTTTATATTTACCAGTCCACACAAGATTCAAACCACGGCAATACTGAAGAATGTCTTTCTGCTGTTGAAATGTGAGTATTCCCCCAGAGTCGGCAAGAGCCCTTCCTAGTCTATCACAGAGTTGAGTTATTCCACCAGTTTCACAATAGTTACAGTTCAACTTCTTTCTTGAATCCCATGGCGGCCACCATTTCTTTGTCCTGGGTATTGCATCCTCGATAGTCATAGGTGGCTTTGGAAGAATGTGGAACCTGCTTTCTGTTGGAAGATTGTGTATATAACCTTCTATTCTATTCAAGGCCGAAAATAACTCTGTGTTCACAAATTCAGGTTCAATACAATATAGAAACTGACTCATTTTTTTCCAAGAGTCGTATGTTATGTTTGAAACATTTCCAAACAAGAAAAATGGAGGTTTTGCAGCAACACTACTTAGAGACCTGGAGGGATTTGGTTTGTTACGTCTAGACATTGTGGCAACAACTGTATCAACCATTTCTTCCACCCAATAAGGATCAAGACTAGAGTTTGAATTATCATCATATTCATACTTTGGCCTCTTATTTCTATCATTTTCCATAAAGCCTGGTTTTACGTCATCGGGGAACTCATCAATGTAGTCTTCTTCCTTCACCCTTTCGCCAGTGCCAGTTTCCCCTAAGTTGACCTGCCTTGACTGTGAAGGTTCATGGCTAAAATCCTCAACTTTGACCTCTGCTGTACCATACATATCGCTTTGTTCTTCTTCTTTGATCCAAGAATAAGAAGGACCAGAGGGATACTAGGGAACCAAAAAATTCATCATTCAGTAAATACCTCAATAGTCAATTATTACTAAAAAATGACTGGACATGGTACCATTTTAGTTTACAATAAGCCAAAGACACCAATGTAATATTTGGACACCATTACACATTCTATAACTAACTTTTTTTATTTTTTATTTTTGCTGAATTAACCGTTGAATAATATATATTTATCACATTGATTATTTGTGTTAAAACTCGTAATTTAAACAACAATAAGTTTATAATCGGATGCTTCTTATGTACATATATTTAAAATAAAAAGTAATTAACGTAAAAGTTTATAGATATGATCTATATAATAGTAAGTTTCAATCCAACGGTAAATATTATAGTAAAATCATCCGGTAAAAAGTTATAGAATGGTGTGATAGTGTCCAAGAATTACGCCTGTGACGGTGTGATTTGATTTCTCGTTGTATACATTACATACATATAGACACACACACATGGATGGTTCATTCATTTTATGTCAATTATCATAAAACCTAACCTTATATTCCATCACATACTCAATCCCATTTTGTTCTGCAAAAATGAAGTTTGCAAGCTCTGAAATTGGGACATCTGGACCTGAAAAACAGCCAATTAATAGTAAGCTAATGAACCAGAGAGTAATAAACAACTATAAGTCTAAATAAAGGAAATGAATACATAGCATTTTCCAAGTTTATATAAGGCAATGATACAGGCTGCATTCCAACAAATTCATCTCATAATTCTAAAGGTGTGTACTTTTCAAAGGCAAGACTGCAAACCTAATGTTACAGTTTCAAAGTTGACAAAAGACCGGCTTTCACAATTACCTAATTTATCAACTGCAGAGGATATTTCATTCTCAGAGAAACCCATTTCAAACAACTGAAGTGTTTTTGCCATAATTCCAAAGAGTTGCTCATTGCTAATCTGTGATCCCAGGGTAGAAAAATTAGATGCATAACAAAGGCATTGCAAAATACATAGTATACCAACAAAATAAGAAGGCAAATTTATTGAAAGGAGATTAAGTATGATTAAAAAGGAATGAAGAACATATGTAAGTTTATTGTTTTGCAAAAAGAGAAACAAAGCCCAATTAATTTAAGGGTCATGCTCACAAGTGCCCTTAGGGCTAAGGGCACTTGTTAAAGGTTAAAAAATGAAAATAATTAAATTTTATGTAGAAAAAGTTGCTTTTCAAAATTTCAATAGGTTAAATACAAAATTTGCAAGATAAAGTTTTTACTTTGAGCTTCTTAACAAATGCCCTAAGGGCACTTGTTAGCATTTCCCTTAATTTAAATATAGTATAAAAGAAAAAACCTGATCGATTGAAATACACCATAATTCTGCTAGGGTATAGGACGAGGAAGAGTTAGTTAAGATGGGATAAGAAGTTAGCAGGGGAAGTTTTTAGTTAGTGGGGTAGTTAGGAATATCTTGTACAAATAGGGGGGTTGTGTTTGAGGGCATCATTGAATACATGTAAACTTTTGTGAATAGAGTAGTGACTCAATTGTGAACGGGAAACCCGTGGAGGAGATATTTAGCTCCTATTCTCTTTTATCCTTTCTCAATCTTTCAATAAAATTGCTCATTTTTTTCAATTTAATTCTTGGGTTCCTAACAAAACCTCTTCAACCCTTGTTGGAAACAAATTGTAACAATAACAGAAATATGGTACCTAATCTTAAGGGCCAGTTTTATGATGCACAAGTGAATAAGTTACCATGCACAAGCTTGTTTCCATCTTTGAATCAATAAGTCTCAGAATTGAATCAAATGTGATATGATGAGACTTTTTGATCCAATGGTGAAAAACAAATTTGTGCATGGTGCAAGTTTAACTTGTGCACATTAGACAAAGCCAATCTTAAGATATAGTTTATTTTCATCCAACAAACTAAAGTAATTGTGGAATGATATTGAGATATTTCCATATCCTAGCAAACAAAAATAGATAGATTTCACAAAATAATATATATTTTATACTAGATGTAAACTATATTGCATAAAAATATCTAATATCTAAATCTTAGGAAAAGCAAATAGAGGCCATATTTGTGCTTCCCTCAGAAAGTTAACAAATAGTAGCACATGGTTCATAAATTAATATTATATTATCTAACAGGAAAAGTTGATGGCTTGCTTAAATTTTTTGACTTAAGAAGCATAGTAAACATCTCCTGAAAAATTTCATTGATTGAGTCAAGTATCTAAACCTCCTTTTCTCGAACATAACATTTGATATCATCTTCTTCTGCTTCCTCCTTTTTCATTTTTTTAGCAATCTGGGCAGCAAAGATGAAGTCTACCAGCTCAGAAACTGGCGCTTTATTTCCTGAAATGAAGCAATGAATCGATAAATCTCTAAATCTCTATTGAGGCAGGTAATCCATAAATGTATACCATATGTATAAGGTTATGTCAAGAAGTTATTTAAATCTCAGTCAATCAATGAAAAACACATCCATCAATAACAACTACCACCAAGCCTTACCACTAGCTGGAATCGGCTACATGGATCAGACAGATTCAAAATGCTGCCTGAATTATTCATAGTTAGAATTACAAGCATTGTTCAGATTTTTGCCAAATGAACAATGTTAATCACACCAGACTAAAATTTAACTATCATATCGCAGATTATAAACAAAAATCCCCAAGTTCAAAGACACTTCAATTCAGTGAATAACATAAGCTTTTTGTACACGCACTTTTTCCTGCTGTAAGTAGCAAGTCCAAGCATGCAAAGCAAACATATGTATATCAAATTCCTACCTCACACTTGAGATGCTAGCTCAGTGGTAAGAGCTTAGCCTTGTAACCTCAAGGTGCTGAGTGAGGGGCATAGTTTGTAAAATGTCCATTAGTGCCACTTGAATCAATAAATATTTCCCCCCTTGGTTAGACAAAAAGACCAATACAACATATGTTTTCAGGTCAATTACGACAAGACAAAACTGATAAGATGATAAATACACCCCATAATGAATTGGCAAGTATATATCGATCATAAAAAGCAGAAGTGCAGGTAACATGTATATTCACATACCAAGTTTACGGATTGCAAATTCAACTTCCTCCACGGAGAAATTCATCATCAGCAAGGTACCTCTTGAATCTTCAATATCTTCAATAATTTCATCAACCTCCTGAGAGAATTTTGTGAACAGTAATTCAATAGATATACACAAAACATAAGCAATATTAAGGAGACGGATGAAACTAGAAGACGACTTTACAACTAAACACAATAAAGAGTCTCAATGCCAATGACAGCAAGAGGAAATAAATAATGCATAGTCAATTTAACTCTAAGACAAGTAATTTGACTATTTTTTATTTAAAAAAACAATCACAACGAGTATGTACAAGAGTGTGTCTTTTTAGCCTTCCTGTATGAAAGAAAATATCTATTTGAATTCTGTTTAACATAAGCGTACACTTAAACATTAAAAAGATCAAATCAACATACAGTTGCAGATAAATGCAGCCACATATCTGAAGAACCAGCAAGTAGTAAATTATTAGAGCCAAGATTTATAGCATTCAATAGAGCAAAACTAATCATTATTCAAATTCAAAATGGCATAATCAACCCATTCTTACAAGGATGATGCGCTAAATGAATTTAATAAAGTACCTCTTTTGGTTGATTGATCCTGGAAACTTCTGGAGAATCCTTATCATCAAATAAGCTTTCGAGAGAATCAGAAGACTCTGAATTTGATATTTGAAGAGCCTACATAATTGCAAAGCAAGTTCAAAAGGAAGTTAAAACTTTCAAATCAAACCATTTACATAGTATAGTCCTTGAAGTGACAGATTTTGAAAGTTCAATCTTTAGATGAAAAAACAACAAAAATATGGATGCAGAAACAGCAAAACATTTATCCTAGTCTTGGGAGTTCCTGACACAATGAAGCACCTTGGAAAGTATACATTTATCTTGTTGCAATTCTTAGAATTTCGACTTGGTGTATAACTTAACCCAACAAATCGGCTTATAAGGAGAGGAGTTCAGGAGTATCAAAGCCTTACAAACACAACCAAAGTCATATCTCTATTTGATGTGTGACTAACACTCACATTCACAACTGGACATTTGAAGTGTGGACTCATATGGATATCAACACACCCCTTCACGTCCAGAACACTCAACAACGGACATCTGATGTGTGGACTACTGTGGGAGAAGTAACAAGGATCTCAACAACAATCAACTTCAATTAAAAACTCTTGTACACCAGTAACAATAAATTTAAACAATCGCTTCTTCATGGCTAGGAATTCCCACAAATGTGTGTTTGCACAAGTCATGTGACTTGAGACTTGAGAGCAGCACTATCTAAATAATCAAATTGCTTTGGAATTAGGAGCAAAACAATACAAAAGGAACTATGTGATATAACTCATACAGAATGGGAGAGGGAAGGATGGTCAGCACTTAATGAGTTAATAACTACTTCAACATTAAAGAAAACAAAATTCAAATGCTTATTAAATCTTTAATCCAGACGGTCGAGTAAACAGAAGCAATGATTTCTGCCCAAAAGGGCTACAAAAATTGGGTGTGGGTATAGCGAAGCAAGCTACCTCTTTTGAATGAGCAATGGGAAAGAAATTTGGGATACTTCTAAGCTCATTTGCATTAAGAGAGCCTTCCAGAGAATCTGATGAGTCACCATTTGTCTGTAGTATTAACAAATCCATGGAGCAAAAACAACTTCCAAATGTTATTTCAAGTTTCCAATCTTTCAAGAGATCATAAAATGAAGTAAATATATATATATATATATATATATATATATATATATATATATATATAAACAAAAAAACTAATCCCCTATTCAAAAGAACGTTGACAATGAAATCTATATTATAACATATGTTCTGGTCTACTTACCGAACATCTCAAGAGAATCTCTAATAATGCATCTGAATTTTCTTCACCTATAAAATCAAAGAAAATCAATCAAAACCACGTTACCACAATTAGCAAAGTGAAGTATATCAGAAGCCTATCAATTGTGCCATGCACTTGGCACAAGACTAAAGCATCTTGGTCACACATAATGTACCATTCTCTTCTATAACTTTATCAACAAGACCGGGCAAGAATCCCATTCCAATAAAGAATCCTCGTACTTTGCTTCCGGATGAACTTGCAGCAGTTTCCTGGTGATTATGAAGGAAGAGATTGAACATAAGTTAATGAAAAGTGAACAAGGAGAATTATCTTTTTCAAATGGTATATGCTTTGATAGTCAACATATGCATGTGCAAACAGAGAAGTTCATGAAACTGGTGGGTCAAACAGAATGAGCACAAACAAGAAAAATATTTTATTTATTTTTAAATTAGGTTTTGAAAATTAGGGTTCAAAACAGATGGAATCCAATAAAAAAATGTTTGATGCATTTGAATGGAAAATGCATACCCGAAAATCCCTTGAAAGAGCAGTATAAGGTGACAACTCATAATCAAAGTCCTCGGTTTTAGGAAAAACAGGATTTTTGCCTCCTCTTCCATTTGAAGTACCTGCCATTTCACCTGTATACAGTTTGTCAATGCATCATCCCATCAACACATGTTAAACCCTCCACAACATACCCTAGCCATTTTCTCAAATCTCTATGTAGCTCTCTCTCTCACAAACAAAAAAATAAAACATAATTAAGCAAACATATTAAGAAAAAATGGTTGTGTGATAAAAGGGAATAATTGAAATTGAAATTGAAATATTGGTGCTTAACCTAAGCAGGTTAGGTTCATGCAAGAGCAAAAAATGAAAGAAAAAGTGAGAGTGCGAAGAGAAAGTGGCACCAGTGAGTGGAGTATACCTGATCGGAGAGGGGAGAGGGTGGAGGCGCGTGGCCTACACTCACTCCAGAAGAGGAAAAGTGAAACAGGGTTCGGTGACACGAGAACAAAAAAAAAGAGGAGAGAGAAGTACAGCAGTAGAACAATTAAAACAAAACATTTTACGGGACAGTAAAAGTTAAAGTATAGAGAGTGAACTGGATTGATACTGTTCCTACGTCTACGTGCGTGTAAGTCAATTAGTCAAGAATAGATTCGTGGGTCCCTTGTTATATGCCAACTATGGTTATGTTTCTGTCCCTAATTGCTAATGTTTTGTTTCCACTTTCCATGGAAATGGAAAACAAATCCAAACGATCTTCTATACCGTTATACAAGTATCACTCCGAAATTAGCTACATTTTCGCTAGAAACAAAAAATTAACCAACATTTTTCTCGACAAATTTAGATTTGATATGTTCAAATTATGTTAATTTTTTTTTTGCCTGGGTTTTAATCATGTACCTTGTATACCTTATACATCCCTATCAGATGAGTTAAGCTCGCAAGGACCGTTAAATTTAAGTTTACAACGTAAGTATAAGGAATTTGAAAGAGAGAATTTTGTCGATAATAATAATAATCGTGACAACAATAATAAAAAAAATAATAACATATATTCGTCGAGAAAACAACACTATGTCCATTTCATAACAAGCGATTCATTTGTATAAAAAAATTGTCTTAATATAAATGACTTATTTCGCTTTACAATGTAGTATTAATTATTATTTTTCTTCTCAATTACACATTTAAATTAATATTAATTTTATTACTTTCAATTCAATATCTTCCACTTGCATATATCATAATGCTGAATGCATGATAATTGATAAATACACCTAAACCCATTTTCTCTCTCTCTTTTATTTGAACACTTTTTTAATCTTTGTAAAATGATCAACAAACTCATTTATTTTGAAGTCGGAGTAATATTTTTTTTAATCGAGTTTTGAACTATGATCTTTTAACTCTAGATTCATCACTTATTAATATGATTTTTTAGCCGCTAGAATAATTGTCTAAAAATAAATAAATTACGATACTTTAATTAAGGAGGGGAGAAAAATGAATTGAATCAAGTATAACTTATGTTGCCAGCCAAAGAGTAAAGGAGACAAAAATATCAAATACATATGCTTGCGCTGCTTGTAGACATGGCAATGGGGCGGGACGGAGGCGGGTTTCAACACACCCGGCCCTCGCCCCGTTTGATATTACCCAGCCCCACCTTCGTCCCCAGACCCGGCGGGGATAAAAGGTTCACCCTGTACCTGCCCCCAACCCGGCCCCGAACCCACTCGCACCCGCGAGAAGTGTATTTAAAAAATAAAAATACAGTATGCTTTTTTTTTTTAGAGAACAATAAGCCTGATTTTTCAGCGGCAAACATGTTTAAACATGTTTCAGTGGCAAGATAATTAAAACAAAAGCTTCTAACAAGCTTAGAAGCTCTGCAAATTTGTCTAAATATAATTACAATTCATAATCAATCCATATTCAAAACCAACAAAAGCTTCTAAAAAGCTCATAACATCTAGTTCTTCCTAAATATCATTAGGACTCAGACCAGACCATAATCAAAACCAATACAAATTCAAAACAATAAAGGATTCCAAATCATCAAAAGTCAAAACAAAAAAAGTTCCAATTGAACAAGTTAACTAAAGATCATCATCTTCAAGACGGGAGATTGCAACCGAACCAACGTCGCTCATCACCGGTTCACCTGTGTTGAAAAATAAAAGTTAAAACTTAGAATATAAATGTAAAGCCCACTTTATTTATTTAATTATTTTTATTAGAGTATATAGTATATTATTATATATTATATGATTTTGATGATGATTGTGACGTATGAGATGATGTTGTGATGTAGTGCTTATTTTATTGTTTAATAAAATAAGATATGTAATGTTAATATATATATATATATATATATATATATATATATATATATTTATTTATGAAAATAAAGATGTGCTATAATAATAATAATTTTGAGAGATGGGGTTGTTTTTACAATAAGATAGAGTTGTGGGGATAAGTGAGATTAGTAAGAGGTATAAAAGGAAATTAGGTTTAGAGAGAAAGAGTCAGTACGTATTACAGTTTTGCAAAAAGGGAGAAAAGTGGCCAGAGAAGAGGGAACCCCAATTCTGCAAACATACCAGGTAAGGGTGAGCCTAGCTTCGATTATATTATACTGTAATTCATTGTTTATGATTAACTAAGGAATTGGGAAATAGTTTTAGAGAATTCATAAGTTAGGGTTATTGTTGAATTGTGATGAATTGATGAGAGAATGATGCAAATTGATGTAGACACCTGTTACAGAACCTAGATTAACCACTAGGATCATAATTCTGAAAGATTAAGGCCATAGCATGAGAGATTGGATGAGTTTTGGCGAGGATTGGAGCGAACCCGCAGCCTGTTCTGCGATAGCTCGCCGTGGCGAGCAGAACAACTTCCCTCACGAGGCGAGAAACTTAACTCGCCGTGGCGAGCACCCTTTGATGCGCGCGAGGCGAGCAGAACTACTCACCGTAGCGAGTACTGGCAGAATGTTAGGTAGCAACTCGCGAGGCGAGCAGAACCACTCGCCATAGCGAGCAATGTGGTCTCAGACCACTATAACTTGAGTTTTATAACTCTGTTTTGAGCGAGGCTTTGAGGGTAGACCTTTGGATAGTATTAGAGATGTTTTATGACCTAAATTACAACCTGTAATGATGCTGTAAGATGATTTTAACTGTTGTCATTAATCTATGATTTATATGCATATTAAGCGAGTGATATGAATGATGTTTAAATGATATTTGCAACGATGATCGTGTGCTATGAATATGTGTTAACTGTGCTGAGCTGCTGTCATGTATTGATGTAACTACATGTGTCGGTCAAAGAGTCGTAAACGTGATGTTAAGATGTTGTATTAACTTGTTTAAGAATAAAGAGTCGAGTTCATGCATTTGCATAATTTGAGACGGTGGAGCTTTTGCTCAAAGCGACGGTGGAGCATTTGCTCAAAGCGACGGTGAAGCTTATTTAAGCTAAAATATTGGTACCACATGCATGATGTTTAAGATATTAGAGTTGCATTGTCGAGTCTTGTGTCTGAGACGTTATGAGATGATTGTTATGTGAAGATGTTTTAAGATGATTTATTATATGTAGATGTTTGAGATGTTTCCGTTATATGTGATGATTATTGTTGTTGTTGTTAAGCATAAATGTTTGAATTATATGTTAATATAATTCTTGTGAATCTCACCCCTTCTGTTGAAATTGCCGCCTTGTGGGCAAGTGCAGGTGACCAAGCTTAGGTTCGACGATGTGAGAGGTCCTTGTGGTGTCGTAGGAATTGCTCTGATATGTAACGGGATGGGGTTTTTGTTAAATTCTATTCCTTTATGTATCATGTTGAACTAATGATGATGTTTCCGACGTAACTTTGAATTTTGAGATGTTTACGAGACTTTTGTGCCAAGAATTATTTATTTTAATGATTTTGAAATTACGATTCCGCTGCTACGTTTTGAATGAAGATGAGGAATAAATTATTATTCATTTTGTTTAAAGATTTTATGAAATGTGACATCCTGAATATTGCGATATACTCTTATTATATAATGCATGAAATTTTTAAGTTGGGATTTCAGGGTGTTACAATTGGTATTAGAGCAGGTCGGTCCGTCCGGCCAATTAGAGAGTCGAGTGACGATGTCTTAGAGTTAGAATATTATAGTTATATTATTCTAACTTATGTTTGCTTTGTAGAGGAATAAGATGGCTGGAAGAAATGATGCTGCTCTTGCTGCTGCCTTGCAAGCAATGGCCCAAGCTGTGGGTAATCATAACAACGTTGGTGGAAATGATGGGACGAGAATGTGGAAACTTTTCTGAGGAACCACCCGCCTACCTTCAAGGGGCGATATGATCCTGATGGGGCTCAGACGTGGCTTAAGGAAGTTGAGCGGATCTTTAGGGTGATGCAGTGTGAAGACGGTTAGATGGTACGGTTCGGTACCCACATGTTAGCTGAGGAGGCTGATGACTGGTGGGTTGGTATTCGACCTATCCTTGAAGAAGGAGGTGCTGTTGTGACTTGGGCGGTGTTTAGGAGGGAATTCCTGAATCGTTACTTTCCTGAGGACGTCCGGGAGAAGAAGGAGACCGAGTTTCTTGAGCTGAAGCAAGGGAATATGTCCGTGACTGAGTATGCTTCAAAGTTTGTGGAACTGGCAAAGTTCTACCCACACTATACTGCTGAGAATGCTGAGTTTTCCAAGTGTATCAAATTTGAGAATGGCTTGCGACCCGAGATTAAAAGGGCGATTGGTTACCAGAAGATCCGAAATTTCTCCGAGCTGGTGAGTAGTTGCAGAATCTATGAGGAGGATACCAAGGCCCACTACAAGGTAGTGAATGACAGAAAAGCTAAGGGTCAACAGAGTCGTCCCAAACCTTATGATGCTCCTAGAGATAAGGGTAAGCAAAGAGTGAATGATGAGAGGCGACCTCAGAAGAAGGATGCTCCTGCTGAGATTGCCTGTTATAATTGCGGGCAGAAAGGCCACAAGAGTAATGTGTGCCCTGTGGATGTGAAGAGGTGTTACCGATGCGGACAGAAAGGGCATATTACCCCAGACTGCAAGTTTGATGATGTTGTGTGTTTCAACTGTGATGAGCAGTGTAACACCCCGTTTTCCCAAATTCAAAATTTCTTGATTAAATCAGAGTATCGCATGAACGGAATGCTACATTTCTTAATATATCAAAAACAACGGAATAAATAATAATTTATTCTAATCAAAATCATTTAAAACTTCGCAGCGGATGAAATTCAAATTAACATAATGGTTCTGGCTCGCAGGCCTAATCAAAAATCTAACATAATTCAAAACTACTCTTATTCAAGTCAGTTCAAGGTAATACGTAAGGAATAGAAAATACATAAAAGTCCCCATCCCGTTACGTATCAGAGCACCTAAGGACACAGTGAGGGTAGCCACTCACAACAGCAACAGCAACTAAAGCGTAAATACCTGCACTTGCCCACGAGGCGGCAATTCCAACAGAAGGGGTGAGATTCACAAAACAAAACATTAAACATATAATTCAACAATTATATTTAACAACATAACTTCATTATCATAATATCACCACAACAGTCAAGTAACACCTTAATCATAAACAACGTCATAGTCATCATCATAAATCAACGTCTTAATCAACAATCTTAGTTCGACTCGACTATGCAACTTAGACTCAACAATGCAACTTAGACATCTTAATCATGCATGTGGTACCATATTGAGTATAAATATACTCCTAGGGCATAAGCCCTCGTCGCCATTGAGCATAAAGATACTCCTAGAGCATAAGCTCTCGTCGCTATTGAGCATAAAAATACTCCTAGGGCATAAGCCCTCGTCGCTATTGAGCAAAAGCTCCTAGGGCATGAGCCCTCGTCTCTGGATGCATATGCATGGACTCAACTTCTTAAACTTAGACCTCTCAAATAAATTCCAATAATTGGATTACAACATCGTAAATCTTATAACAATACATGCAACTTTTATTTAACAAACATAGCAACATGGCAGCAACGAATCATCACAAGCATTCACATACATCATCTTTTATAATTCAAAGAAGCATATATTAATGTATAGGTCACTAAACTAATCAACTAGCAGCTCTATAGGTCATCTTAATATTTCAGTACTTAATCTAATCCAGGGATAATCTCATAATTAATTGTGCGACAAGAGTCGCATTATTCCAAAAAGGTAATCTGATACCGGACTACTCGCTATGGCGAGTGGAATCCTCGCCTCGCGAACCATCAGAGGTAACTCGCTGTGGCGAGTTGGGTTGCTCGCCTCGCGAGCTTCAGGGGTACTACTCGCTATGGCGAGTAGGGTCACTCGCCTGGCGAGACATCACGGGTTGCTCGCTATGGCGAGTGGTTTGCTCGCCTGGCGAGTGGTTTGCTCGCCTGGCGAGCCTACTAGGGTTAACTCGCTATGGCGAGTGGGTTGCTCGCCTCGCGAGCTGGTGAAGAGCACTCGCCGTGGCGAGTCGATTGCTCGCTGTGGCGAGCTGCGACAGAACAGTTACGGGATTACGAGGGTTTTCACCCAAAACCCCAAATTTCATCCTAAACCTTCCAATTTTCGACTAATACAATGTCTAAGGGGTATTCTAAGGTCTGTAAACAGTTTCCTACGTCAACGGTACAATTTCTCATCATCTAATCATCAATTCATCACTTTTTAACCTAATTCTTAGTTCTTAGATTCTCATGAACAATCCCTAAACATGTTAACTACAATCATGAATCATAAGCTTAATGAATTGAAATGCTAGGCCCACCCTTACCTGATAATAAAATCCTGAATCAAAGCTGCGTTCTTCTCTCTTGTTCTTGCCTCTTCTAGGTTTCTCCTCTTTCTCCCAAAAACTGAATTGTACGTACTGTACAATTCTAAACCTAATTTTCCTTTTTAAACCACTTCTATTCTGTTTTATCTTATTTCATTTAATCCCTCATAATTCTACCTAATTCGAAAATAGCCCCACAACCTAATATTTATTTTATTTCCAACCCTTATTCTATTAAATAATAAAATAGACCACCTAATATAATCACAACAAAACACACAAATCACTTAAATATATTCTAACTCGACAAATTAATTAAATAATTGAGACGGGCGTTACAAGCAGGGACATATTGGCTCGCAGTGCAAGAAGCCAAAGAAAGATAGGACTACTGAAAGGGTTTTCGCGTTGACCGGCACTCAGACTGAGAACGAGGATCGTTTGATCAGAGGTACTTGCTATATTAATAATATACCTTTAGTTGCTATTATTGATACTGGCGCTACGCATTGTTTTGTTGCTTATGATTGTGCTGTTAAGTTGGGTCTTTCTATGTCTGATATGAATGGAGAGATGGTTGTCGAAACTTCAGCTAAGGGTTCGGTGACTACTTCTCGTGTGTGTTTGAGTTGTCCGTTGTCTATGTTTGATCGTAATTTTGAGATGGATTTAGTATGTTTACCTTTGACGGGTATGAATGTGATTATCGGGATGAATTGGTTAGAGTACAACCGTGTGCTTATCAACTGTTTTCGCAAGACGGTGTATTTCTTGTCTGAAGAGGAAGAAAGTGGAGCGGAATTCTTATCTACCAAGCAGCTGAAACAATTTGAACGAGATGGAATTTTGATGTTTTCTCTGATGGCATCTGTATCTATTGAGAATCAAGAGAAGATTGACGAATTGCAAGTGGTGTGTGATTTTCCTGAAGTATTTCCTGATGAGATTCCTGATGTGCCTCCTGAAAGAGAAGTTGAATTTGCAATTGATCTTGTTCCTGGAACGAAGCCTGTGTCTATGACACCTTACTGTATGTCAGCTTCTGAATTAGCTGAGTTAAAGAAGCAATTGGAGGATCTGCTTGAGAAGAAGTTTATAAGACCAAGTGTTTCACCTTGGGGAGCGCCTGTATTGTTAGTAAAGAAGAAAGATGGGAGTATGAGGTTGTGTATTGACTATCGTCAGTTGAACAAGGTAACTATAAAGAATAGGTATCCACTTCCAAGGATTGATGATTTGATGGATCAGTTAGTGGGTGCACGCGTGTTTAGCAAGATTGATTTAAGGTCGGGTTATCATCAGATAAAAGTGAAAGATGAAGATATGCAGAAGACGGCCTTTAGAACTCGATATGGTCATTATGAGTACAAAGTGATGCCTTTCGGTGTTACGAACGCGCCAGGAGTATTTATGGAGTATATGAATCGGACCTTTCAGGCATTTTTGGATCGTTTTGTGGTTGTGTTTATTGACGACATTTTGATATATTCCAAATCCGAAGAAGAACATGTTGAACATTTGAAGATTGTCTTGCAAGTATTAAAGGAAAAGAAGTTGTATGCTAAATTGTCTAAGTGTGAGTTCTGGTTGAAAGAAGTTAGTTTTCTTGGTCATATTATTTCTGGTGATGGTATAGCGGTTGATCCGTCTAAAGTTGAGGCAGTGTCGCAATGGGAGACTCCGAGGTCGGTTACTGAGATTAGAAGCTTTTTAGGATTGGCTGGTTATTATAGAAGATTTATAGAAGGGTTTTCTAAGTTGGCACTCCCGTTAACGCAATTGACGTGTAAAGGTAAATCCTTTGTGTGGGATGCTCAATGTGAGAGTAGCTTCAAAGAGTTGAAGAAGCGGTTGACGACAGCTCCAGTTTTAATTTTGCCGAAGCCTGAAGCACCTTTTGTGGTGTATTGTGATGCGTCTAAATTGGGTTTAGGTGGTGTACTTATGCAAGACGGTAAAGTGGTTGCTTATGCATCGAGGCAGTTGAGGATTCATGAACGAAATTATCCTACCCACGATCTTGAGTTGGCTGCAGTGGTATTTGTGTTGAAAATTTGGAGACACTATTTGTATGGTTTGAGGTTTGAAGTGTTTAGTGATCACAAGAGCTTGAAGTACCTGTTCGATCAGAAAGAGTTAAATATGAGACAGAGGAGATGGCTTGAGTTATTGAAAGATTATGATTTTGGTTTGAATTACCATCCGGGTAAGGCTAACGTAGTTGCTGATGCCTTAAGTAGGAAAACGTTACATATGTCTGCTATGATGGCGGAAGAGTTCGAATTATTGGAACAATTCAGAGATTTGAGTTTGGTTTGTGAAAGATCACATCAGAGTGTAAAACTAGGAATGCTGAGGATTGACAATGATTTTCTGAAAAATATTAAGGAAGCGCAGAAAGAAGATGTTAAATTTGTGGATTTGATTGTTGCGAGTAACCAGATTGCAGATGGCGACTTTAGAGTCGATGATCACGGTGTGTTGAGGTTCCGAGGTAGAATCTGTATTCCGGACAACGACGAGATGAAGAAGGCAATACTTGAAGAGAGCCATAGAAGTAGCTTGAATATTCACCCAGGAGCTACGAAGATGTATCATGATTTGAAGAAGTTGTTTTGGTGGTCTGGATTGAAACGTGATGTGGCACAGTTTGTGTACTCTTGTTTAGTTTGTCAGAAATCAAAGATAGAACATCAGAAACCTGCTGGTATGATGGTACCGTTAGATGTGCCAGAGTGGAAATGGGATAGTATATCCATGGATTTTGTGACGAGTTTGCCAACTACTCCAAGAAGGAACGATGCTATTTGGGTGATTGTTGATAGGTTAACCAAGTCAGTTCATTTTCTACCGATCAATATCACTTTTCCTATGGTTCGGTTAGCAGAGATTTACATTCAAGAGATAGTAAGGTTACATGGTGTTCCTTCGAGCATTGTGTCAGATAGAGATCCAAGGTTTACTTCTAGATTTTGGAAAAGTTTGCAAGAAGCTTTAGGGTCTCAATTGAAGTTGAGCTCGGCGTATCATCCGCAGACAGATGGTCAATCCGAGAGGACGATCCAATCGTTGGAAGATTTGTTGAGAGTGTGTATACTTGAACAAGGAGGAGCTTGGGATAGTCATCTTCCGTTAATAGAGTTCACTTACAATAACAGCTACCATTCTAGTATTGGAATGACACCTTTCGAGGCTTTGTATGGAAGAAGATGTAGAACTCCGTTGTGTTGGTTTGAGTCGGGAGAAAGTGTGGTTTTAGGACCAGCGATTGTGCAACAAACCACTGAGAAGGTAAGAATGATCCAAGAGAAGATGAAAGCATCGCAGAGTCGACAAAAGAGTTATCATGACAAGCGTAGGAATGACCTTGAGTTCCAAGAGGGAGATCATGTGTTTTTGCAAGTTACTCCAATGACCGGTGTAGGTCGTGCCTTGAAGTCGAAGAAATTGACTCCAAAGTTTATCGGTCCGTATCAGATATCAGAGAGGATTGGGACGGTGGCATATCGTGTTGGATTACCACCGCATCTATCGAATTTGCATGATGTTTTTCATGTGTCGCAACAGAGGAGGTACGTTCCGGATTCATCTCATGTGATCCAAAGTGACGATGTGCAAGTAAGAGACAACCTTATGGTTGAGACTCTACTCTTGAGGATCGATGATCGCAAGGTGAAGATTTTGAGAGGCAAGGAGATACCTCTAGTGAGGGTTGTTTGGAGTGGGGCGACCGGTGAAAGCTTAACTTGGGAGCTTGAAAGTAAGATGCTGGAGTCTTATCCAGAGTTGTTTAATCGAGGTAAGATTTTCGAGGACGAAAATCCTTTAAGTGGGGGAGAGTTGTAACGCCCACTTTATTTATTTAATTATTTTTATTAGAGTATATAGTATATTATTATATATTATATGATGTTTGTGATGTATGAGATGATGTTGTGATGTAGTGCTTATTTTATTGTTTAATAAAATAAGATATGTGATGTTAATATATATTTATATATATATATATATATATATATATATATTTATGAAAATAAAGATGTGCTATAATAATAATAATTTTGAGAGATGGGGTTGTTTTTATAATAAGATAGAGTTGTGGGGATAAGTGATATTAGTAAGAGGTATAAAAGGAAATTAGGTTTAGAGAGAAAGAGTCAGTACGTATTACAGTTTTGCAAAAAGGGAGAAAAGTGGCCAGAGAAGAGGGAACCCCAATTCTGCAAACATACCAGGTAAGGGTGAGCCTAACTTCGATTATATTATACTGTAATTCATTGTTTATGATTAACTAAGGAATTGGGAAATAGTTTGAGAGAATTCATAAGTTAGGGTTATTGTTGAATTGTGATGAATTGATGAGAGAATGATGCAAATTGATGTAGACACCTGTTACAGAACCTAGATTAACCACTAGGATCATAATTCTGAAAGATTAGGGCCATAGCATGAGAGATTGAATGAGTTTTGGCGAGGATTGGAGCGAACCCGCAGCCTGTTCTGCGATAGCTCGCCCTGGCGAGCAGACCTACTCGTCGTGGCGAGCAGAACAACTTCACTTGCGAGGCGAGAAACTTAACTCGTCGTGGCAAGCACCCTTTGATGCGCGCGAGGTGAGCAGAACTACTCGCTGTAGCGAGTACTGGCAGAATGTTAGGTAGCAACTCGCGAGGCGAGCAGAACCACTCGCCATAGCGAGCAATGTGGTCTCAGACCACTATAACTTGAGTTTTATAACTCTGTTTTGAGCGAGGCTTTGAGGGTAGACCTTTGGATAGTATTAGAGATGTTTTATGACCTAAATTACAACCTGTAATGATGTTGTAAGATGATTTTAACTGTTGGCATTAATCTATGATTTATATGCATATTAAGCGAGTGATATGAATGATGTTTAAATGATATTTGCGATGATGATCGTGTGCTATGAATATGTGTTAACTGTGCTGAGCTGCTGCCATGTATTGATGTAACTGCATGTGTCGGTCAAAGAGTCGTAAACGTGATGTTAAGATGTTGTATTAACTTGTTTAAGAATAAAGAGTCGAGTTCATGCATTTGCATAATTTGAGACGGTGGAGCTTTTGCTCAAAGCGACGGTGGAGCATTTGCTCAAAGCGACGGTGAAGCTTATTTAAGCTAAAATATTGGTACCACATGCATGATGTTTAAGATGTTAGAGTTGCATTGTCGAGTCTTGTGTCTGAGACGTTATGAGATGATTGTTATGTGAAGATGTTTTAAGATGATTTATTATATGTAGATGTTTGAGATGTTTCCGTTATATGTGATGATTATTGTTGTTGTTGTTAAGCATAAATGTTTGAATTATATGTTAATATAATTGTTGTGAATCTCACCCCTTCTGTTGGAATTGCCGCCTTGTGGGCAAGTGCAGGTGACCAAGCTTAGGTTCGACGATGTGAGAGGTCCTTGTGGTGTCGTAGGAATTGCTCTGATATGTAACGGGATGGGGTTTTTGTTAAATTCTATTCCTTTATGCATCATGTTGAACTAATGATGATGTTTCCGACGTAACTTTGAATTTTGAGATGTTTACGAGGCTTTTGTGCTGAGAATTATTTATTTTAAGGATTTTGAAATTACGATTCCGCTGCTACGTTTTGAATGAAGATGAGGAATAAATTATTATTCATTTTGTTTAAAGATTTTATGAAATGTGACATCCTGAATATTGCGATATACTCTGATTATATAATGCATGAAATTTTGAAGTTGGGATTTCGGGGTGTTACAATAAACATTTAACTTCACAAATTTAATACAAAATTTAAAGAGAATACCTTCATCATCATCAGACTCCAGCTCAGTGAGTAAAATAGCATTTTCATTTCGCACATTAGAATTAAACAATGTCAATCTTTAAAATAAACAAAATTAGTAACTAATTCAAATACATTCATATTCAGATGAATAAATTAAAAATTTACCCGTATTCTCAGCACTTCATAACCAACTTCTAGCACACATCAAAGCCTCTAAAGTGGTCGGATAATGCCGACTTCGATGAGGACTTACAATATAACCACTAGTACTGAACGCGAATTCAGAAGCTACAATAGAAACTGGAATCGCCAACACATCCCTTGCAATTGCTTTAAGTGTCGGATACTTGACACCATTCAACTTCCACCACAATAAAATATCAAAATCTGGACTTCTCGGTAAAACTTCCTCAGCTAAATAAACATCCAATTCTGTTCTAACATACGAAGTCCTAGCTCTTTTTTTCCTAATCACATACAAATCACATCTTTTCATAGCATCACTGCCAACAATACCAACATTAGAATCCACCATTTGAGAATCACCACTAGAATCATTGTTCATTCTCGATTGATAATCATAAAGCAAGTCATAACACAATTGTCGGATTGACTTAACTTGATGATTAGCATCATTTCCATAGAAGATTCTATAATAGTATGCAAGCAAATCAGTTTTGTACCTTGGATCCAAAGTTGCAGCGACACCAATCATTTCATGAATCACACTTCAATACTTGTCAAACTTTACCAACACGTTCTCAGCCATTTTTTTTTATCAATTCATCAGAGGATTCAATCCACATAAGTATTGCTTTTTTAATCTCACAAATCTTAGGAAAGTATTCATTGGTAGTTGAATACTTGGTGCCAGAAAACACTTTAGTGATAGAGTTGAACATTTTCAATTGTTCACAAATATCTTTTGCAAATCTCCACTGTGAACTTGTTGGCAAAGAAGTGCACCCAGTTCTTCGAAGTGCTAATCGATTAAATACATCTTCATGCAAAATGGCAACTTCAAGCATCTTGTAAGTGGAATTCCATCTAGTCGGGCAATCTAAAGCCAATTTCTTGGTGCAAGGAATTTTCAATTGATTAGCTGTCGACTCAAAATATTCCTTCCTTTTCGGTGTTGCATTCCAAAATGCAACACTATCCCGAATCTTCTCTACTCTATCTTTCACAACTTCTAAGCCATCTTTTACAATCAAATTTAGTATGTGTGTGCAACAACGCATATGAAGTAAGGCCCCCTCCCTTAACAGTGGAAGTGGAAGCGACGGCGCCGGAAGACAACGAATGGATCGAAGAGGAAATGGAAGGGTAGTGTACAGCGGCGGCTGAAGAGTGAAGAGGAAAAGGAAATTAGGTTTCTTTTCTCTTTATATACCCCCTTCTAATTTAAGGAAAATGAGGGTATTAAGGTAAATTCTCATACACGGGTGCGGGGCGGGTGTGAGTATCCCTCGGCCCCGGCCACACATTAAATCTGCGGGTTTTCCCGGACCCAGTTAATTCGGTTTTTCCCCGTTAAAATTAGGGCGGAGGCGGGTGGGACCCGACGGCTGCGGGTTATGTTGCCATATCTATCTGCTTGCTAAACAAGGGTAACATATTTTAATCAAATCTTATTAGGTGTTTTCTAGACGATTGAATGTCCATTACTCCCCTTTCGTTAAGCATCACCTTTACACTCCAAACTACACATTGAGAAGTATTCATAAAGTCATATTGGTTGTTAGACGAGTGTTATGAACACTCTTTTTTTAATACTCTTTCTAACACATTTTTTTATTGGATGAAATCTATATGATTACCACAATTTGAAAATGGACTCTACATAAAGTGGTGACTACCAGAGTTTGAAAATTGACTCCATATAAAGCAGCGATACCACACGAGTTTCACACAACAATAATGAATGTCATATTAAAAAGAGAGTGATAAAAGGTGGTTGCATTTAAAGAATGTAAATTAACTACTTCATAAAAGTTTAGGAGGACGATTATTTTCCCTTGAATAACTATATGATCTGTTCTCCAACGCCTCCTCAAAGGATCTTTCTTGGGTTTTCTTAATGATCCTGGAATATAAAATATTAAATAAATATTGCCTTTTGAAACCATGTAAATATTACAATTACATCTCTTGACCTCGTCTTATATGGATTATTTGATTTGAGCCTAATAAGAAAGATATTTCTATGATAAAAGTGATTATCACTCCGTTAGGCTGTTGTATGAATAAAAGCTATCACAGTTTTCCTCTCATAATCATTGCTTAAAACTTTCGAAGCCTCAATCAATCCCAAAACAGGTCTATTTTGGAACGGTGAGTCTTCTAAGATAACATTCTAACAGAAAAGAAGCTTATTAAAAAATGTGTGATGGTGGATCATTTTGCTCACTATGTAAGACAACCATATCACAGAGGAGGATATAGATTATATCTTAAAGTACTGCACTTGGAGGAAACATATTTAGTTTCATTTTCATTTAGATGTTAGCATTGAGGATATATTTACTCCTTTCATTATTAAAGCACACCTGTAATGCTATCTTGTTTAATGATATTTTAGCTTATTCAAAACAAAACAAAAAAGCATTGATAAAAAAAAATGCAAGCACCATGTAAAAAAAAAAGTGCGCAATAGAAAAAAAAAAGTGCAAGTATACATAGTTGAACAAAATAAAGCAATAGAAAAATAGTGTTATGGCAAATTGGCAATGAATAACTTCACAGACAAGTTGAACCTAACAAACCAAACTGACTTGTTCATAAACTTTAAATAGCCAAACTCAAACTAAAAAAACAAAAAGTTCATTTTGAACTCGGGTCATTTTTCAAACTGAACCAACTCACACGAGTTCAGCTTGACATATTTAGCCCTATTTGTTGTGAACAAGCAATCAAATGCCAATAATTATTTTAATATTGGAATTTTATCCAATCAAGTCAAGCTCAGACGAGTTCTGCTTAACTTATATGCAACCCTAATTGTCGTGAATTGGCAATCAAATGTGTCGCAGAATCAAAATATTAATTAAAATATTATACCATTTATATTGTTTATTTTTCAGTTATTGTATTATTAGGTAGTCAACTATTGTCATTAACCTGTAATTATGTAGGATCTCTACAATTAATTAGGATTCTAATTCTTTCTCTATTAAAGAGAGAATTCCCCTGTACATTTGAACATATCAATAAATTATTCTCCTCTCATTCTTTTCCATTTGGCATCATAGCAAGTTCTCTGCAGCCGCGCCTCTGTACTTCCATGACTGACAATTCCTCAGTCAATAGTGAAGAGGAGAATAAAACTCCCAAAAACGTGCTGCCTAAAAAAGAGCAGAATGTTGCATATGGTGTTGATTCCCATTTTATCCAAATCACCTCTTTTCGACTCAATGGGTCGAACTATTTTAGGTGGTCTCAATCTGTCCAGATGTATATCTGTGGCAAAGGAAAAATGGGTTATCTTACTGGTGATCGCAAAGAACCAGATGCTAGTGACCCACAACATGATGTGTGGGATGCTGAAAACTCCATGGTAATGACATGGTTGGTAAACTCCATGGAAGAGGAAATCAGCAACAACTATATGTGTTGTTCGACAGCAAAAGAATTGTGGGAAAGTGTGAAAGAAATGTACTCTGATCTGGAAAATAAGTCTCAGATCTATGAACTTACATTGAAGGCTAGAGAAATTCGGCAAAGAAGTGAAAATGTCACAAAATACTTTCATTCCTTAAAACGGATTTGGCAAGAACTTGATCTCTTCAACACCTGTAAGTGGAATTCAACCAAGGATGAGAAACATCATCAACAAACAATGGAAGAAGGAAGAATTTTCTAGTTCCTTGGCGGTCTCAATGAAGAGTTAGATGAAGTTCGTGGAAGGATCATTGGAAGATCAACCTAACCTTCATTGGGAGAAATGTTTTCTGAAGTTAGAAGGGAGGAAACTCGCAGGAGTGTCATGATGGGAAAGGCAAAATCTGATGCATATCCTCCTGAGACCACGTCACACCCGAGAAACCTTACCTTGGTTGCGGATACTGCTGCCTTTAAAAGTTATTCAAATCAGAGGAACACATCTAATGTCGTGTGTGACTACTTCAATAGACCACGCCACACCCGAGAAACCTGCTGGAAACTCCATGGGAAACCAGCACATCTGAAAAATGGCAAACCGGGTCCCAGATCTGTTCCTATAGCACAAGAGGCTAAAAAATCCTTGCCCAACCAGGATCAAGTTGAGGAGCTCATAAGGTTGCTAAAATCTAGTTCTTTGTCTGGTATTCCTAATGCTTCTTTGGCACAAACAGGTAATTTTGGTACCCCTATTTCTCTAAGTTGCACCTCAAATATGTCTGCACCATGGATCATAGATTCAGATGCTTCTGACCATATGACCGGCATTTCTTCTCTATTTCAAACATATTCACCTTGTCCTGGAAATAAAAAAGTCAGAATTGCAGATGGAAGTCTTTCACCAATTGCAGGAGAAGGAAAAATTCCTTTATCTACGCACCTTGATTTAAAAAATGTGCTACATGTACCAAAACTTTCATGTAACCTTCTCTCTGTTAGTAAAATTTGCAAAGACTCAAATTGTAATGTGAAGTTTTTTAACACTCATTTTATTTTTCAGGACCGGAACTCGGTAGATGGACTCTATTACTTTGAGGGTGTTTTTGAGAATAAAGTGGCTCATGGCCTTAGTGGTATCAGTTCTGCTTCTGTTAGGGATCAAATAATGCTCTGGCATAATAGACTAGGGCGCCCTAATTTTCAATATCTTAGGCATTTGTTTCCAGATTTTTTCAAAAATGTTAATTGTTCTTCTTTTGAATGTGAAAGTTGTGTTCTTTCTAAAAGTCATAAAACTCCTTATCCCTCTCGACCTTATCATGCATCCAAACCTTTTTATTTAATCCATAGTGATGTATTGGGTCCATCTAAAATTACAACTCAATTTGGGAAAAGGTGGTTTGTGACATTTTTGACGATCATACACGGCTATGTTGGGTCTATCTTATGAAGGATAAATTTGAAGTACCAGAGATATTTATATGTTTTTCAAAAATGATAGAAACTCAATTTGATGGAAAAATCTCCATTTTGAGAAGTGACAATGGTACTGAATATTTTAATAAAAATCTCAGAGAGTTTTTTCAACATAAAGGTATTCAACATCAATCAACATGCCCAAATACGCCTCAACAAAATGGCATAGCTGAAAGAAAGAATATACATCTTCTTGAGGTAGCTCATGCCATTATGTTTGAGAGCAATGTTCCTAAATTTTTATGGGGGGATGCGGTTCTAACAACATCATATCTCATAAATAGGATGCCCACTCGTGTGTTAAGTTATCGCACACCATTGGATGTTTTCAAAACTTTTTTTCCAGCATGTCGATTGCATACCGATTTACCTTTAAAAGTGTTTGGATGTACAGTTTTTATGTACACCCCTAACTCTCGTTCTAAACTAGATCCAAGAGCTGAAAAATGTATTTTTGTTGGTTATTCTCCCAACCAAAAGGGGTACAAGTGTTACAATCTTAACACAAAGAAGGTTCATGTTAGTATGAATGTCACTTTCTTAGAACTACAATTTTTTTATCACAAAAATTCCCTTCAAGGGGAGAGTGTTAATGAAGACAATTTTTTAAGTGACAACAATTTGAATGAACCTTTGCCAAATCCTGTTTTTAACACTGAGGATATAGAATTAATTGATCACACAATAAAGAAGTAGAACATGTAGAAACAGATCTTGAAATTGATAAGGGAAACCTTGTCCCAGACTTAGGTGGTGCCCAAATAGGAAAGGAAATACCACAATCAAAACAAGAGCTTCGTGTTTATGCTCAGAAATATTCTCAAAAGGTCAGAAGCCAGTCCATCATTTCAGCATCCAATCAACTAGAAACCCCGGATGATGGTTCAACAAAGACGCCTCAAGAACAAACAGGTAATTCTGAAATTTCCACTTCTAAATTGATCTACCCATAGCCGTTGGGAAAAAGACCAGAACTTGCACCAAGAAATCACTTAAAACCAGTATAAACTATGCTATTTCCAATTATGTCTCCTACCAAAACCTCTCCCAAAACTTTCGAGCCTTTACTTCTAAAATTACGAATTTGTTTGTGCCTAGAAACATTGAGGAAGCACTATATGATCCCAACAGGAAGTTAGCAGTCCTAGATGAGCTTAATGCTCTCAAGAAAAATGAAACATGAGAAATTGTGAGCCTACCGCATGACAAAAAGAAGGTGGGTTGTAAGTGGGTTTTTACCATCATGCAAAGCAGATGGAAGTGTGGAGCGGTACAAGGCTAGGTTAGTAGCTAAGGGATTTACCCAAACTTACGGTATAGATTATCAAGAGACCTTTGATCCAGTTGTAAAACTCAACTCTATACGTGTTCTTTTATCCCTTGCTGCCAACTTGAACTGGCCTTTACATCAACTTGATGTAAAGAATGCTTTTCTAAATGGAGAGCTAGAGGAAGAAGTGTTCATGAGTCTTCCCCCTGGATTTGAGGAAAAATTGGGAAGAAATAAAGTTTGTAGATTGAAGAAGTCTTTGTATGGTTTGAAACAATCCCCAAGAGCTTGGTTTGAGAGGTTTGGAACCGTGGTAAAAGGACTTGGTTACATCCAAAGTCAAGCTGATCATACACTGTTTTATAAATACTCAGCCTCTAATAAAATTGCTATTTTGATTGTATATGTGGATGACATCATATTAACAGGTGATGATAGCTTGGAGCTCAAAAGCTTAAGGGAGAAACTTGCTAAGGTCTTTGAAATCAAAGAACTTGGCCCTCTAAGATACTTCTTTGGAATTGAGTTTGCAAGATCAAAGGAGGGTATTTTTATGAATCAGCGGATCCCCAAGATACTTGTTCTGGATCTTTTAAAAGAAACTGGATTACTTAGATGTAAATCTGCTGAGACACCCATGGAATCCAACATAAAATTGCAGCCTGCTGAAGCTAGAAATATGGTAGATAAAGGAAGGTATCAGCGATTGATAGGAAGACTAATATATTTATCTCATACGCGTCCCGACATAGCTTTTGCTGTAAGTTTGGTGAGTCAGTTCATGCATGCACCAAGACCTGAACATCAAGAAGCTGTTTTCAGAATCTTAAGATACTTGAAGGGATCGCCCGGGAAGGGACTTCTTTATAAAAATCGTGGACATCTCCAAGTAGAAGCCTACACCGATGCAGATTGGGTTGGAAGTATAACTGATCGAAGATCAACGTCAAGTTATTGTACCTTTGTCGAGGGAAACTTGGTTAGTTGGAGGAGCAAGAAACAAAGCATTGTAGCAAGTAGTGCCGAAACTGAATTTAGAGCAGTGGCTCATGGAATTTGTGAGGGGTTGTGGGTGGAAAAGCTACTGCAAGAATTGAATTTTTATAATTCTCCACCTATTAAATTGTATTGGGACAATAAGTCTGCAATATCTATTGCTTACAACCCAGCCCTACATGACAGGACCAAACATGTTGAAGTTGACAAACATTTCATTAAGGAAAAAATAGAAAGAGGACAAATATGTATGACTTACATTCCCACTACCGATCAATTGGCTTATATCTTGATCAAAGGATTGCCCAAGAAACCTTTTGACTACATAACTCGCAAGCTGTCCATGGAAGACATTTTCAAGCCAGCTTGAAGGGAAGTGTCAGCAGAATCAAAATATTAATTAGAATATTATACCATTTATATTGTTTATTTTTCAGTTATTGTATTATTAGGTAGTCAACTATTATCATTAACTGTAATTATGTAGGATCTCTACAATTAATTAGGATTCTAATTCTTTCTTTATTAAAGAGAGAATTCCCCTATACATTTGAAGTATCTATAAATTATTCTCCTCTCATTCTTTTTTATTCCGATAATTATCTTTAAAATATTGGAATTTGCGAGGAACCTTCCTTCATTCTGCGATAACTTATAACCCAAGAAAGATTCACTACCATGATCTTACAGCATAACACTAATCAAATGAAACTAAAGACACGTCACAAGTCACAACACAACATAACCTAATAAAGCTTGAAAAACATAGCAGAAAGAAATACACAACAAAGGGAGCGAAAGTTTTAGAGTTTGACAACAAAATGGATGAAATCTGCAAGAAAACAACCTCACGAATTGTTCACTGACAAACGTAATATAGAAGCGGTACAATAAGTCATATAAAGCTTTCAATATCAAAATCGCTAGAAAGATCCATCCAACGGTTTAGCCTTGTATCAATCAAGTGAAAGCAATAAACAAATATAGAAAAGAAACCCAACTTCCCAATTGTGATGCAATCAGGCATATATTAATCCATCTTTCAATCAAGACTGTAACGGTGCTAGACATCCCTAGCAATGAGGTCAAGTTTTGATGTAAGTCGTTCCTTTGCCTGCCCGTAGAGATCTTGGATCAAGTGGGATACTCCCAACCTTTAAAACACCAGAAGACTCAGAAAATCCATTAACTCTGACTTGCATTGAGCCGACTGTGACAACATCAATTGGTTCTGTATTAGATGGTTTCGTCTCTACCTGTCTTGGGGTAATAGTGACTGAACCAATCTTTAGAACAGAAGAAATATCTTGCCTGTCAGCCGCACCATTCTCAACCTTTTTATCCACAGATGTAGTGCTGGTGACATCAGAACTATTAACGATATGTGCCGCTGTTGAAATTGAAGTATGTTTTACGCTACCAAGTTCATCTGTCTTCAAATTTTTCTCATCACTTGCAGGATGAATTTCAAAAACATTATTCAGCTTTCGAGGTGGTGCCAACACTGGTATTGATAATGGACTTCCAAAACCCTTCATTAGAAACTTAGTTTTCTCTTCCTGCATGACCTTCTGTCGGTTTTCATAGTAAATAAAGTCATCAAGCAAAGATGTCTTCAAAGTATAATTTTTGAATATCTTCAGCATTTCAAGACCCTTTCTATACATTATCTGCACATGAGGAATGGGTATTTGATGGTCAAAATTATGTTAACAGCAGGCAGAAAAAACTCACACCAAGCTGAAGACCCTCCTACGAACCCACATTATTTTACCAGCATATGCCTTTAAAAGGTATATAAAATGAAAGAAAATATACCAACATTTACTTCATTGATACAATCAAGGGAAGAAGTCTGACAATTCAGAAAGTGTTTACACAAACAAGTATGTGTGCATGCGATTAGGTGTGTGCGTATCTACCTACTCAATGGTTTCCTAACAAGGCAACACCATATTCACAAATTCGAACAATATTTTTCAACAGAGAATTGTGCTTACTCAACTAAAAACTTGCATGTCAGTTATAAATGCTTCCGGGAACACTTGTCAATTTTAATTGATAAAAAACTATTGAATAGAAAATTTTGTATACCTCTTGTGTGTCTCGGCTGTTAGTTACAGGCTTGAACTCATTGTTCTCTAGTATTAAGTGCCGAAAATTTCCATTTGGCACATCTTTTATGATGTGCCACTTCACAGGGAAGCTCCCACTCCATTTATCTTGCTGCCAGAAGTCCATATCCTTATTGAAGTCAACAGGACCAACCATCTCAGCAACTCCACAAAATTGACCGCTGGCATTAACCTACATTGAAAAAGAAAGGGTCAGTATGACTAATAGAAGGAAGGAAGCTTAAACATGTACATAAGTTTTAGAAGTACAGGAAATGCGTCAACAAAGTTGAAACTCACCGAAAAGAAAAGAAAGATAGGACAGCCTCCAGATTTTCCAGTAGCTTTTCTCCTAGCATCTTCATAAGCACTCTGCAGTTTCTTGTTTCCATGAGGTGTTGATGACCACACGTTATATTTAATGCTTTTGTGAACGTCATCCTCACTGTATGATTTTATAACAAAAAACTTAGCAATTTCATTGTCAATAGGGAAGTCCTCCCTGTTATATTGATCAGTATAAGTGATGTTCTCTTGTGTGTTAGCATCTCCTGATTTTGTTGTATAGGCTTTGATAGGCAGATGATGTTTTGGCCTACTAATTCTAGGGCCCCGGTTTTGCTCACCCAATAATACATCACCGCTTCTATTTACATCACTGGGAGCAACATGAACCTTTGGTCGAAGTTTAGCAATTGCAGACTGCCCATTAGCATTAGATCCATAGTCAGAAAACCCATTACTCAATGGGGCAGCTACTTTGAATTGATCACGATGGGGCAAAACATTTCCATTGGAAAAAGTATCTACAGACTGGAACGAGACATCAGCGCTTCTAGCCTACAATATCACAGAAGGAAAATATAGCTATTAAGTATACTAAAATATAAAATCTCACTTAGATAATAAAATTTCATATATAAACAAGTCTAGCCTACAGTGTAATCAATGGCAGAAGGCCAAAATCCGTCCATGTAAACAAACTATTCCAGCTTATGGCTATGGCACCGCCATTCTTTTGACAAACTGCCTTTGGCAGATGGCAAAACATCTGCCACGCCAGCACTGACTTGATATGATCAAATTCAAATTCCAATATAGTTCAAAAGAGTAAGCTTATTACCTGATGGGAAGGTGATGAAGCAAAATTAAGAAAACCACTGTGAGGAACACTTCCATTTGTCGAATCTTTCTTTGCCAAAGCATTAGCTCTTGGCCCCTCGGGTACCCTGAGGAAGGAACTTGTCTGATTTGATGATGGTTTTGAAGAGTTCCTAGTAAAAGTAGCAGAAGCTGAATTGAACTTGTGCTTCGAACCTCTTCCATCAAGTCTATTGACAGAAGCACTGTTATCATATAATGAGTCAACAGAACTATGATGAAAATTGTCTGGTTGAACAAGAGGAATATAAGTTGGCGAAGAAATGGGGTTTTGATAATTAGGGAGGGAATAATACTGTTGTTCTCCTCCAAATGAACCATCAACTCCTATCATAGCACCTGGAATATAAGGATTGTATGGATTGTATGGAGACTGTGCAAATTCATAGTTAGGTGTGTAATATACATAAGGAAAACTTTCATCCTGTGCACCCTGGAAAAGAAAAAAGCTTTTAAATCAGCTGTCATCCCAACATATGACACACGAGACACATACGAGCAGAGAGGAGAAACAACTTACCGTGTACTGAATATCAGGACCATCTACACCAAAAATTCTATGGTGGTCCTCCCATTCACCGGGTGATTCAAATCCTAGCCACAAAAAATACCATGTGGTCAATACAGTGCATATATATTGTTATAGAGTACATAATATATGATCAACCAGATTCAACCCCAAAGCCAAAAGGTACATTGATTTTTGGATTTACCTGTACAATAAAACCCGTAATTGGTGGGAGCAGGGTAATACATGCTCTGATCAACAACAAACTCGGGAGCTCCTTCGTTAAACATGTTTTTGAATGGTTAAAAATTTAAAATGTAGGCTTGTCAATTGTGAGTATAAATGAGCACCTTCAATCTGAAAGTCAATATACCAGTAATTAAATAGGTTGTCCCACGAATTAAAAGATGACATGAAAGTGACCTAGGCTACACACCAATATCATGTTATCGATAATAAAAACACAAAATAAGCATTTGCATTTCTAATCTATAATAAAATTATTACAAACCAGAACTTCTACCAATCACAGTGCGAAGTAAACAAACAATATTTCTATCCAACTAAAATTAATCTCTAAATCTTTTTTAATAGCTTCGCTTACAGTTTTTTCAAGGTCTTCCTCTACTAACTACAGAATCTACAAGCCCAAATCACGTAAACCTAGTTTCTACCATATTCACTACTGGAAAATGAGGGTTTTCATTAATCAGCAGCAGATTAAACCATCTCAAAACAAAAATAAAACCTATGTTCACGCTATGCTTCGCAGTATCTATGAACTTTGTTTAACACCCACTTAAATAATATTGATAAGTTGTGTAAAAAAGTAGGAAATTTCAACACGGTTTGACTTTGAAATAGAGAAACTTAGTAATTAAGAAAACAAATTTCACCGCATAAACAAAATCCCTTTTCCTTACCCTAGAAATCTCAAAATCAAATAAAAGAGAGAATATAATATATCTAAGAGAGGATTGGATTATTTACCTATGAAAAGGGAAAGAAAGAATTAAGCCGCTGTTGTGAAGAGAAGTCTCATATATTGAGATTAGAGAGAGTTCTGGAACATTCTAATGGAGCTTCTACGAAACCCTATAAAATAAAAACAAGACAAGAGAAGAGAAGAGAGAGACCCTATAACCTTTGAAAAAGGCGGTTTCGGTGTTGTGTGTGAGAGAAAAACGAAATGAAAATGAAAAATTGAATCTAGAGAGAGAGAGAGAGAGAGAGTGTTATAGTGAAAAAGTCTGAATGAGACGTGCAAATTGAGATTCCCACCTATTTAAGATACGGACTTTTTCGTAATTTTGATATTTTGGTTCGTTTCTCAATATTTACCTTAATACCCCTGTTGTCAACGATAACGATGGTACACTGTGAGAATGCGAACGTTGCCGTTTAGTGTGCTTGCTCCCTACGCATAGTTATTATGCTGACGTCGGAACTATTCAATAAATCCTGAACGTGACTGAGATTAAGAATTGTCTGCTTTACCCATTATACCCTTCGTGTTGTTCACTCACTCCACCGACAACACTAGAGAAAATCAATAACCCATTCCATATAATTGATTGAAGCTCTGTTTGTTAACTTTAACAATTTTGTGCATTGCTTCCATCCTGGTTTCAGGTAACAAACTAACTTCATAACTTAACTATCTTTGATGATACTGTGTGAAATCATGTTTCAAATTAAAATATCATTTTCGTTTAAAAAACCATTAGATGAAAGAAAATTGAGTTTACAAATGTTGAAAGTTTCTTAAATGTTATTTCACATGATACTCAATCAGATTAATTTTAGCTTGACTTTGTAACCCACTTTGGTCTAATAGTATTGGTTTGAGATCTGGTATTAGCTTGAGATCATGTTCGATGCCAATTTAGGTGGATTTTAGATGGACTAATTTAACTTCTTCAAAAAAATTAAATTTACTTTGTAACATCGTAATTTGATAGTGTCATTTTTATTAATAATATTTCCTCATTTTCTATTTTAAATAAAATAATATTAATTTTTGAGATTCATGGTCCAAGTTTATTTATTATAAACAAATAGATCCTAATTGTTCTCGTCATTTTAGATAATATGTCTTTTAATTTATTAATTATATTAAATTATTCGAGTGCATCATCAAACCTTGAATTTTTACGGGTCGGTCAAATTTATCCTTCAATTATGTGAAATATTAACTTAGTCCTGAATTTGTCAGACGTCCATCAAAAATGTCCCTCCGTCCAAGTGCTCTGTTAGCCATGTTGATCTGCCGTCTTACATGCTGTGTTGTCTTGTACACGTGGCAAAAAGAAAGTCATGTGTCTAAGAACTAATTTGATGGATAGTGCAAAAATTTCAGCTTTCACTTTTCAGTTTTTTTTGTTATTCCAATTTTGCCCTTGTATTACCCATACCTTCTTCCCCACATTTCACTCAGAAACATCAAAAATATCATTGACCCTTCTCCTTCCCCCTAAAATTTTCTCCATTCTCACCTCTCCAAAATCACCATCATCTCCGGCAATTCTTACGTATTTAAGACTTATGACTTGTCAATGTCCTATAGTTGGGTTACTTTTGCCTATGTAATTTCTCAGATTTATGACTTATGACCTATGACTTTTGCCTATGTAATATTTCAGTTTCAATTTGTGTGTTCTGGGTTTTTTACTTAAATTTGTACATATATGCTTCAAGGATCAATTTGATATCTGATTAAACAATTCAATGACTTATTTGATGAGTTTTTAATATAACGTATAGATCTATTTGATAGATAGAGAAATAATTAAGGGACTAATTTGATGGAAATATTATTACAGAAATGTTACATTTCTGAATCATCTTTAACATCTTTTCATTATAACTTTACACACACCTAGAACACAAATTCATGGGCAAGCATAAAACTTTGGCAGAGGGCAAACATAAAATAGCCTTCTTGGGTTTTTTTGAAGTATTGGATTTTCTAACAACACAAATTCCAGAACACCAACATTCAACCACTCTCACATCACTATTAAACTTGAAGCTTGAAGATGAAGCTTGACCTTCGTAACTGTTTTTTCCCATATTCCCACCCCCTATCATTTCAGATTCAATTTCAATAGTTTTTCTTCAAGAAATTTTGAGGATTTTGGCTTTCAGATTCAATACAAAAAAATTAGGGTTTGAAGTTTTTTGAATTGGAGAAGAACTGGACCACTTATTATTATAGGAAATTTTGGGGATTTTAGAGTATAGATTGCAGATTGTGTAATTAGGGTTCCAACTTTATACAATTGGGGAAGAAAGAGCCGTTTAGGAAGAAAGCCAAAACATTTTATGTCAATCAATCAATTTAGTCCTTTGAAATGTTTGTTATTATCGGCCAAATTAGTCCCTGCTTACGTGGCGTCTGACATGTGAAAGGTTAACGGCCACGTCAGTCTCGTTAAGGCTCCGTTAGAACAGAAGGACTAACTTGATTGACATTTAACAAATTCAAGGACTAAGTTGATATTTCGCATAATTGAGAGATGAATTTAGCCGACCCGTGAAAATTCAAGGACGAAGTTGATGATTTACTCTAAATTATTCACATGATATGTAACAATTAGTGTTTCAATTGAATAGAATCATAGAACCTTCAGTCAACATGGACAATCTTTCTCTAGTTTTGCAACATAACCTTTTGGATGAAATTATTGTTTTGATAACTGTGATGCACATACAATGTCTAATGACATCTTGATTAACAGGAAAAGTTTGCCAAGATTATGCGGCATGTCCGGAAAGTAATTTCCAATGTTGCTCTGTATGTTCAAATTCTGGTAATCATGGCAAATGCGAAGGAAATAAATGTTGCTGTGATGCGTTCACCTCTATGCAAGATAGTACTTTAGCAATATGTCGATAAAATTGTATCAACAAATATTGTCATTCTGCTAATGTAAGAGTCACCATTAAATAATAAATACAATAATAATTTCCCCTAAAAATGATACAATAATAATTTGAATTTAAAATATCTTGTGTAATGCTTTCACACACACAAAAGAAAAAAAACACCTTTGTAATAATTGTTAGATATTTTATGTCATTTAAGGTTTCGCTCAAACACATCATTTTTACTATTATGATCGTAATCATTTTTGCGTTCCATACTACTATATTAGATATTAGCAATTCTCCATAATAAGATCTTAAGTTGAAAGAAGCATAATTAGTTCAACCAAAATGTCATTATCGATACCATAATCTACATGCATACATAAAGTGAAAACAAAGAATCAGGGACATTACATTAACGAGCTCAACGTTACAACATACATCGATAAAACATTATTATTCACTAATATCTATAGTACCTATGTTTTCAATTTTCAACATGACCACCAATAACATTTGGTGGTAACTTTTTCGTCAAAGGGTCACTGATTAAAAGATTTTTTCTAACATGTCAAACTGACACTCATTATTTTTAAATGTGTTTTTTAACGATAAGATATTTCACTTTCATTAATTAACACCTTTACGATACTCGTCGTTTTTATGGAAAAAGAAAGTTGCAGAATTATTACAATAATTTTCAGCGACTTGTCAATACGGTTGACCAGTCCAAGTCATGAAATAAAGTTTTGTAGCCAATTAGTTTGAATCATGGCCTCGAAGCATGCCACAAACCCAACACTCATAATGGATGCAGGAGCGATAGACTGCTTCACACTCTTTGAATTCACATAACTTGTTTGACTCATCATTCTTTTTAAAGTTGGTAGCGAGAAACTTTAGGAAATTTTACCCCATACCCCAACTTTATACCTTCACCCTAACATTTTACATAAACTACCCATTTTACCCCTATTATATAAAGTAAAAACCGATAAACTACTTTAATTTGTCACCCACACCTTTCGTTCACAAACAGAGAAACAGAGAGAGTGAGTCGCGGTCGCATACCGAAATCGTTTTTTTTCCAAATTCTGATTTTGATTTGTTACCGAAATAATTGGTTTTCGATTTTGTCTCTTACTGGAATCATTACTTGTAGGTTTCTCGTCACTGAAATCATTACCAGAATCCTTTTATTTCACCTGTTCGGTTTTGATCTGTTGTTTACAGATCTCTGGTTAATGAGAAAGGTTACTTCATGCAGTTTGTTTTCTCTACCATAACATGTGTAAATTTTCTATCTTCTATTATTATGCAATATAAAAAATATTAAAAAATTAACAAAATAATCGAAAGGGAAAAGAGAATTCACAATTCACTATGATGCATTTGGATTAGGATTTATTTCACCTCTTCCAAATTCCAACGTCCTCAATGAAAGGGAAAAAAACCAAGGTCAAATATAAAAAACCATTGCCATCAAGATTAGGATTTTTTTTTGTTTATTTCAAGAAACTTGCGAGAATTTGTAAAAAAAAAATCCAGAAAGTTTTATGAGTCTTCCAGGAAAAAAATAAAAACGAGTATTCTGAAAATACATAGTTAGAATGTAGGGGTAAACTCAAGTGAGGGTGAAAATCAATATAATAGAAAAAAGGGTAAAATTGGAATTTTTATAATTTGTAGGGGTGAAAATACATATGTTGGGGTGTAGGGTAAAATCTCCGATACTTTATAGTCTCATGTAATAACCAAGATCATCAACTACAGTCAAAATAGCATCATCATACAAAACTAAATAACCAAGATCATCAACTACAGTCAAAATAGCATCATCATACAAAACTAAATGATAACCTTACTCTAACCAACCTTCAAATACATACATTGATCAATAATGTTTTTTAAAGTTGTTATTTTCGTTCAATTTAATTAGTATCATGAAGTACCTTTTCAATCGGTATGATTGTTATTTTCATTTAATTTAATTATTAAAAAAAAAAGTTTTACCTCCTTTTCCCCTTCCCGCTGCTACACCCTGCTTTTTTTACTCAAAATTCCCTTCACACTATTCAACTTCCTTCAACCAACTCCTTTCCTAAACTAAACTGACCCTTTGTCATCATCGTTTTCCCGTAGCCAACGATGACAGAACCAGGCTCTTGTTTATGTCTTTATCTTAGACTTGCCTTGCTCATGTCACATGGCTGTTTTGTTACATCATACTGTCAAAGACAATTTCTTCATATTCGAGAGATAAGAACACCACTCCAAATAAAATGCTATGGAGCTACTTGAAAATATAAAGTTTTTTCTTCTTTTTATTTGTAACCTCTTTCCAATTTTATTGGTTTTAATTTCTCCATGGATGGGAACGTATCTTCATTCCAATACAATGAAAGTTTAAATATGAAACTGAAAGAGTGATGTTGATAAATGATCAGTAAAGAAATGCACTAATTTGATTATGATATTGTAAAAAAAAAAATCATTAAAATGCCAAAGATGTTTCATGCAAAAACACACATTCACAAAAGTCAATGGGTGTGTAGTGGCAATGCCGATTTTACCAGAACACATCTATTCATTTTTACGAAGGTGTGCATTAGCATGAAACACCTTTTCAATTGGACACCAGAAATCCTTTTTTTTTGCGTTGGCTGTGTTATTGCTATTGCTGTTCTCACAAAAAAGAAAAAAATTACAAGGTAGAGGCAGCCACGGAAGTAGCCGATGAGTCACCACACAGAGAACCTTTAACTCATCAGAAAAATTGTTATACAATACACTTCAGCTAATGACATGATGCCTCAGCTCTCAAAGCTGAAATACATGGCTCTTTTCCCCCAATTAAATAAATAAATAAATATACATATCAATGAGAATTGCAACCAACCAATCCATACTCCCCCCAAAAAATAAAAATAACAATACCTGCTCCTTTAAACAAACATTTAAAACCCTGATCTTTCGAGTGAATAATCTAATTTACACACAACACCAACATCAAACATTAAAACAAACTTCAGTTTTGCTGGAAATATAAACCACACCCAGGGAAGGCATTCAGAAAACTCATGACGAGCTGCGACGGCAAACCTTGTCCCTGTATAAGCACATGATTGTATTTGTCTATCAAGGACAATACAACTTTCTGCTCATCAACGTCAAGCAATTGACCTGTACGCATATCATGACAACAATTGATGATTAAATCACACATTTTTAGTCTATGATCAAGTTGTCAATAAGTAACCCTAAACTAAACCTGGGAGACAGCAAGTAAAGCTGGAACTGAAAATCCAAACATACTTGATCATTTTCACAACATCATTAATTTTCTGAAAATGATACTAAAAAAATAAACTATTCTGAATGCTGAGATTCAACAACCTTAAGTTAAATTACACTGAACCAAGATACAACTAATAAAATTGATGCACGTTCCAAATAACAAAAATAGGAGAAGGCTTACCTAATTCCATATCCAGTTCTTGATCTTCGACATCCCCCTCTTCAATAATAACTGAACCATCTTCCAATGCCCCGGCAGCTTTAGCATACCTATCAAGAAATTCTTCTTCCGTTTCTTCATATTCTTCAACCTCAGAGTCCTAATTTAAACAAACCCACAGGATTAAGAACTGTTAAATATTAATAAATTGAGTAAGCAAGAGAACATGTTAACCACAGAACCTTGTAGACAAAAGGAGATATAAGTTTACAAAAACACTAAAACTGATATACATGAATAAACTGCAAAGAATAACCTCATCGTAATCTTCAGAGTCATCATCGTCACTATCCTCATCCTCGCCATCTTCAACCTCTTCTTCATCTCCTTTCTCATCTTGTAATTCTTTCAACTGAATGGATACCTCCATTAGTGAAGTGAAGCAGTTTTGAATAGAATTACCACACGACTTCCCTTGATTCAGGAGTTGCTCAATCAATTGCGCCAGTGTCATCACTAAAATTCACATGATAAATAAATTAAAAACAAAGTTTGTTAAAAAAAAATCAACTGTTTGACTGTGTTTATTGGTGAAGAATAAAAAAACAGTATACTACCACAGTACCACCAAACTTTTAGAACCTGAGATGATGCACCTTCAAACAATTTACAGTTAAAACGTCAACTATGCACAGACAACTATAGCAAGAATATCAGAGGTTTAAATTGCTTAACAAGAGAATTTTGAGGATGAAATTGAGCAGGTAGAAGGGCAATCAAAGGAAGCATATAATCAAGATATCTAATAATTAAGCAAGCCAATATTCAGAAAAACTGTTTTCAACAATTTTTTTCTTTGTAAATTGTGTTGTCTTGCATGTAGAACTATCAGAAAAGTTTTTTTATTTTATATTCTCCAAAACTGTATTCTAATCAAGAATACCAAAAAAAAAAAATTATTTGTTTTTTCAAAATTGATCTCAAAAATAGAATTTAAAAACTAAAAACCAAAACTCATTCAAACAGGCCCTAAATATTTTTGTAATTATAGTCACAGCTGAAAGTAAATACTTACCAATTAACTTCATCTCGGACTCTGTTGTCAGACCAGTAGCCTCAAAAGAGCTGCTGGATACATCACACAATGCAGATGCCCAAATTGTGATGCCTCCATCTTCACCTTTTTCCATTATACCTTCTATAATTTCAGGATAACACAAATAGCATGAAGATATGGCAAGCAATAGAGGCTTCCAAAGGGAACTGGGTTCGCTTCGAACTTCAACAAAGCGAGAGAATGATGCCCGACTAAAAACAATAGCCAATGACTGCTTTACACCTTCAGTTTCAATTGAGTATGTTGGACAATGAAGTAATGCATGGACACATGAGCAAGCTCTATATGTAGCAGAAGGATATTGCTTAATGGCCTCACTAACAAAAGTGCCAATTCCTTCTACAATTGAACGTTCAGGCACAGGTGGAGCTGGAGGGGGTGGAATCTCTTTTACAAGAAAGTTTTTGAGCTTGTATGAACAATCTAAATTCACAATTTCTTTAATCACATCAAAAATTGACAAATCTTCTGATTCTTCCCATGCATGCCACTCTGCAATCATTGCAGCCCAAACTGACAGCAGCTCTGACACTTTAAGCTCTTGAATCAAGTGATTTCCATCAACAGATAGCATGACAGACCGTAACAAAGTTGACAAATCTTCTATGCATGATGAATTCGGAAAATTCCGGTCTTGTTCATCCTTATGTTCATCCTTATTAAATTCAGAAGAACACTTCAAAAACACTAACATCAAATATATTTCATATAATTATAATTATTAGAATAGACAAGCTTAGTCTGTTTGTATTAGCGACTCTGCTGTTATAAGAGACTCAAGTTATATCTTGATGATGTTAGTTGTGTGCAGCTGTCACTTGTGACACCTTGATCATACTCATAGGATCTATAAATAAGTGTATTCACTATTGAAATGAATAATATAACAAACTTTCTCAAGTATTTTCTCTCTCTTCTAACTAACTTTGCTTCAAGCTTTTCTACATTCATCAATGGCGGTTTCACCTTCTAACAATAATGTATGCCTAAATTAAAGGCAAGTAATTAATATTAAAAGCAAAAAGCCTAATCAGCACGAACAGTTTGAATGTACAGAAAATAGGATCTAAGCTAGAAGTGCATGTAGTTAAAGCAATTTATTGTCACGGCAGCTGCAAGACATTTGAAGAGTTCCAAAAAGAGAATGAATTCCCCCTCACAAGTGAAATCATCACAAGTATTGTTTCAAGAAACCGATTCAAACGCTCTTCTCAGCTTTCCTTCCCGAACTCTTGAGAAAATCAAATTTCAATTTAGCAAGGCGCTCAAACTAACCTGTGTGGATAACGGTGTTAGCCAAACCTGCTGCAACAGTGCAGCAAAAGCTCTGCCAATTGCTGCCTGATCCACAGCCCATTTTTCTTGCAAATCATTTGATTCAGAATCAGATACTTCAGGCCTAGAGTCTTCCCATGTCTGACCCATAACTGCCAGAGCAGCGATTCCACGCTCAACAACCTATTGCAGTTGCATACTCAGATCAAAAGTAGTGCTTGTGTTACCAACTTAATAAGCTAGTGACAATTTCAGCATGATAAAAATAAATAAGAAATGTGTAATCATCAAACAAAGCAACTGATCAAAATTGCAAGGTAAATACATCATTGAAGATACCAAAAACAATGTGCTCAAGGTCACTACTGAGGTAACCTCCTACATTATTTTGGAATGTGATGCCGGTTGAGCCATTGAGGCACATGGAGGTGTAAATTAAAAAAGGAAAATGTAATGTTATTCAAATTGTCCAAACTACTATATTGGAAACCACTTATTCAGATAGAGATATAACATGGAACTGGGTATTACAGACTGGATAGTATGAGATGCTCAGTGGAGTGTTCAAATGGCTTGGCTCTTTTCCCTTGATAGCTGGCTTATTGATGGGTTTAAAAGAACAAGCAAAAGAAATAGAGAATGTAATGAAAAGATGATGAATTATCAAATGGTAGTAACTTGGATCCACAAATACAGGAAAATGAGAGAGATGAAATAACAAAGTAACAAACTGATAGTAGCTACCAGCCCCTAAGCACGTAGGCTTCCCAAATCACCAAAGGTGACCTGACAAGATCATAACAGAATTTCCTAATGATTCTATCTTTCCTCTGCTGCAGAATATATAGCATTCTCATGCATTCTTCTTTCCCACGTCATCCTTTACTCCTTTTGTCCTTTTCCTAGTGTAAACCTTCCACACTCTTGGTTTAGGCCCATTATCAAGGCCCACTTCACTTACTGCATTTCTATCACTTATAAAAGAGGGTTCTCCAAGTGCTTGAATGCTTATCAAATATTACCAGAGCTGGTTGACACTTGTCAGTGTCTAGTAAAGCATTGTAGAAGAGCTGACTCAAAAAAAGGTTTAGTTAAACGTCGTGGAGGGTAGTTGCCACGACGTCGGCTCTCAAGGGTGATGCTATAATAGGGATTTGAGTATTATGGAGTGGCTAAGTCCCATGTCAAGTAGTATGAGATATTTGGCAAAGTATTTAAGTGAATTAGTTGTTTCCCTTTGACAGCTAGCTTTTAAAGGAGGGTTCTCCAATGATTTTTATGAAACATCCAGTATAAATTATTACTAATCAATAAATTAAAAAAAACAAGATCAACACACACCTGAGGCCAAGGCTCCAGACTGGACGTTAGCCATTTTGAGACTGAACCCACAAGAGATGGGACGATGTGTGGGATATGGACTGAAACTTTCTCCTCTCCAACTTCCATGATTGAAGTGAGAAGCTGAAATAAGATGGAGCTATCACTCTCATCATTTCCAATGTTGCTAACGATTACTTGGAGAAGGGGTAGAAAATCAGGGGGCATATAGTCATTCTGAAAAGAGAAGCAGAATCAGGTCAGTGAAAAAGGAAAAGAGATAACAATGTTCTATTGACAAAATCAGGGAACTAAAAGCTCACATCAAGAAGTGTAGTTATTGCCCCAGCAGCAGAGACCCGCACAGGATAACAAGTGGTATCCTGCTTATCCAGCATAATCAGTGCCATAAGCAATTGAGAATATACATCAGCACTCATCTCCTGAAAGGACCCACAAGGTTAGATACCAAGTTTTCACGATTATATCACAACAGATACATGAAATAATATTGAAACTCCATATCAAACAAAATTTGCTTGAGTTATGATAGCTAGATTGAGTGTGTCTGACCTCTGGTAGACAGGAGCCTAGTTCTCCAAGTACCCAGTTTGCACTAGCAATGAGGTGTGGTACAGAAACAGCTATGGTATACAGTGGCAAAATCCGTGTTCGAATGAGCATTGTTACAAATCCAGATTCTTGATCTTTCAAAAACTGGTAAAGAAATGAGTTTTATAATATCATTTTGAAAATTTAACTTCAAAAAACTTGAGCCTTTTTCAACAAAAGAATGTCCTCACCTCTTGCAGACCGCCATATGCCATCAGTACCCCAAAGTAACTGCCATATATGACGATGTAACAAGAATAAGGTGCCGTATAATTATTAATAAGAATATCAACTAAACTAATATATACAGGAATAAGCCACTGCTTATAACATGATACTAACATTAAGTACAGGAGGAAACATTAAAGAAAAGCAGAAAATGAAAAGGAAATAAGCTTTATAAAGAGTAAATGAAACATACACAACAAAAACTTGCCCCATTCAATCAGGAACATTTTAAAAAACACAAACAAAAGACATGATCTGCGCAAGATATGTATAGGCATCAAATGGGTATATATTCAGAGAATATAAATTCAATTGACTAAATTCGGATAAAACATTCATTTAAAACTGATTCAAAAACATATAGGGAATATTATTCAGTATTTCACAATTACATTGCTAGCAAGGAACACATAAAAAATGAACAAAGTAATTGGTCAACATAAGATGTGCAATAGATCTTAAAAGTAAGTCCATCAAAAAATCGATTTTTTTTTTTAAAATTAATTGATCAGGCGGGCATATACATATGAAGCGTACATAAAAACTCACTCATTTAGGACTTTCTTTTTAGACATGTTGGAATCAGAAGGAATGGGAAATTTAGACAAAAAAGGAAGCACCAACAACTCCCCCATAGAACGGCGCTGATTGCTTCTTTTGTTCTTTTGACCCTTTTTACGTTTGGCTGATAAACTGTTAATGGAAGTCTCCATTGGTGGCCCCTACAAAAATTAATGACCACATGAACTACCGTAATAACCAAGGGGCATAGCTGAGTAAATTTTTATCAAGAAGTAACCTTTGACATTGAAATAACACCAAGTAAGTTTACTGCACTTTTTCTGGAAGTGAATAAATCCTCCCTCCATCCACAAATTTCATCCTGAATATAAAATTCCAGTCAGAAATCACTACAAATTATGTAAAACAATACCAAAAAAAATCATGTTCATACTATATCTGAAGGAAGATTCTTCCGTATATACTCATCAGCATCTTCTTCCCACTCTGACATGTCCTACACATTACATTTCCAAAAGACATTAATGAGAACAGGTTTCTTGAGAAAAAAAGTCCATCCCTGTTACTTCTATGAAATAAAAACTGACCTTTTCATTCATTACCAATGCTGGGAAGATTGCAGATTCCAGTAGAGTTGTAAAATGTGGAGAAACTAACCTCCATCCCTGTGTTAATTGAAAAATAACGTACTTAAAACATATTCTGAAGAGTATGTAAATTACAAAATTCAAAGCATCCTTGCAATTGAAACTGTAATTACAAATAAATTGCAAGTGAATAAAATTTAAACAACTTACAGGGCCAGTCTCCAGCACATTTGAAATTACATCAAAGCCTAGGGAGAGAATCCTCTCTAAAAGGAAAGGAAGTATCTGCAAAAGGAATGAGATTGTTCAGATTTTGAAATGTCGAAAAATAATAAATATAATTATAAAATCAAGGTTGCACAAGTCTAGAATCAAGTTATAGATAATAGAAGATTCACAAGCCGTGTGGAAAATTAATACAAGTGGTTAGCAAATAAAAATGGTGAGCTGACACCAGTTAAAGGAAGTATATCCGTTAGAATTTTGGTAGTCCAAGTACTGGAAATAACAAGCATAACCATTATTCAAGCCAACAACAAATCAGTTATTAAGAACAAAATTAAGAATATTATCTTACGCTGGTATGTTTGCTAAATTTGACTATGTTTAGAGCACAATTTATAATATCTGGCATCAACCTGAAAATGAATGAGATATATTTCATTATACAATATCAAACATGCTTATATCTAAAAAAATTAATATATTCAGAAACTTTATTACTTGTCAGAATGTTTCCTATGCCGTGTGACAAGGGAAGAGAAAATAAGTAGACTTCTTTTTCCCGACTTCCATCTAGTCAAATATACATCTTCTTGAGTGACTGTACAATCAAAGCTCAGAGAACTCAAAATGTTCATTAGATCCCTACTAAACGAATTCAGCAGAGGAGCTAAAGTTGATGGCATGTAGGACTTCACCTGTAAGTAGGAATGTCAGATTAAAAATAAATTAAAAAACATCATATTAATAATGGTATAAAAAGTATTTAGAACATAAAGACCATAAACTTGGATGGAGGAGAGGAAACCATGCATACACTCATGAACTAAATACCAAAAGTGAAATAAAAGGTTACACTATCTGAAAGGTTTCTTTTTCACGACAATAATCAACTTCTCGCCAAGGCCATCCCGAACATTTTGGAGACCCTGTTCTAATCATAAAATTTGAGCACTAGGAATTATTATTAGAATTTAGGACCTCAAAGGAATGACTAACTGCCAGTCATAATCTACTTGTTTGGATATGCGGTACGGAGCCCTTAAAGTATTCAATACATGGGATATACATAGTCGGTATGTTATATCGATAATCAGTAAGGAATGATAAAAAAATATCAACAACATTCACCCAAAATTTTGTTTATCAACAACAAAGTAAGTGCTGAAAAATATTAATATATTATTAATAAAAATTAACTTTGACAAACATAATTTGTTAACAAAAAATAAATGCTCAATTTTCATGTCAACCGAGTGTTAAATAAGTATATTTTATATTTTTTTTTATTAGTAATTTATAATATAATACGCTGATGATAGTGTTTAAAGAATGTAATTCGGTTTTAAGAAAAGAAGAGGATGAAGTAGTTCGAAAGTGATGCGTAAAAAAAAAGAAGACAGACCGAAAGTGAAAATAAGAGATTTGCAAATGTATACATAATACATACCTGATATCATAAGTCCCGCATCAGAAGTGCTGAGTAAATAAGAGGAGGAAATTGGATATAAATATGAACTAGTGAATAACTTTGTAACGCACAGTAAAGAACGATGATGCACTAGTGGTGTGTTGGTCTTATGCGCATTAAAGAAGGGCTGACCATCTTCAACAACCAAATAGAGTAATTTAAAATTTTAGTAATTAATCTGAGAGAAATTTAGGCCCTGATCCAATTTAATTTTGAGTCCCTGTGCGAAGGGCCTTGTTGCACAGCCACAGGGATGACCCTGCTTCTCGCAACGATTTAACAGAGGCCTAAATAGGATGAAATCTCCAAATTAAAAAATGCAGCAGCAACTGACATGTATCAATATTTACTTTAATAGCTATTCCTAGTTCCTTGTCTAAAAAAAATTACAAACTGTTGGAAGATCAAATTAGAGAAAATTAAAAACAAATGAACCAAATTGAGAAATACTACGAGGACAGTAGCTTAAATTACTCAACAAACAAATGGTCAGCCTTCCATCTCAATTTCATCACATATAATTTAAGGAAAGCATCTGTTGTTATGTCATAATGAACTGTGCAAAGCTTTGCATGTCAATAGGGAATTTGTTAGAGAAAAGAAAATAGTTTATTATGTGTTATTGAGCTAGGCTCTCGTCTATACTCTTCAGTTTTGAACGAGAAAGACATTCCCACGGTAGCAAGTCTTTCCATAGTTCAAAAATCATCTTTCAAAAGCAACTCTGCGATATTGACATGACTTTTGAGCAAAAATTCAAAAAAAATGGGAAGAATTTGCATCGAGACTTCAGAAAATGCCAATTGAAGCTGATGAGCAAAAAATTAACAATGCTGGGTTATTAGACATTAATAATAAAAACTATTCCACAAGTGTATAAACATCAGGAAAAAAAACAGAAAATAATTTAATAATATTGTTTGGATTAGATGCTTTTACTTATAGACATGTCAAACCATTACTTACTGCAAAATGTAGGCATTTGCATATTGTGAGGATGGCTTTCTCCATTTCTATATCTGCTCTATCATGGTTCGCCACAGCCTGACTCATGCATCATAAAATCAATCAGAAGTGAAGTTCATGATAAATAGCGAGTAAAGCAAAAAAAAAAAAACACAATACCTTTCCAACAAATTGATGAAATACACCAAGCAAGGGCACGAGAATTTCTTTGGATACGAGCTCCAATTGGGGTGGTACTGGCTCCTTTGGAACTTTGGGATTCAAAAAATACTGCAGAAAGAAGTGCATTTAAGATAAAAGGTAAAGCAACCCATTATGATCTCTACAACAACAACCACCAAGCCTTATTCCACTTTTATTATTATTAGATTAAATTAGATATATTATCCTTATAACAACTTTTTTTTTCAAGATTGTAACAAGTTTTATTATTATGTAAAAACCACTCTTCAAACCCTGCTACTACTTTGTTGCCGCCAACGGCTGCTTCAGACCTCCTCCAACGTGAACTATGAGTAATCCATTATCTCATCGTCTACATCATGTTGTTATCGATTACATCGTTATTGTTTTGTCCGTCTATGAAATCGTAAAAACAAGCAATTTCGTATATTTAATTAAGTTTAAGGATAAAACAGTAAATTAATTTTAAAATCCCTCCCCTCCCCTTGTGAACCAAACACATTTTTAATTAAAATATCTCCCTACCCCTCCCTTCCCTTCCCTCCCCTCCATTAAAATCCCAACCCTCCCCTCAGTTGAACCAAACGGACCCTAAGTGGGGTCGGCTACATGGGTCAAATTATGTCATAATTTTATATCTTATACCATATTTCGATCCAACTCATTGATCTCTAGAACTTTCTTAATAGTTTTTTTAGTTCCTCCTCCATCTCCAATGATCTGACTAGCCTTAATTTGATCTCCTCTCCTTACTGTAGTATATGAAGATTTTACACAAATTGTTTTATTATAAGTGACAAGCACTCATTTCACATAAAAAGCACATCATGAACAAATTACATTGAATAACATAAATTTTCAAATTATCAAAACAACCAACTGTGAATTTCGATTACCTGAAAGGGTCTGAGAAGTGCATGAAGAACAATAAGTCCATTGATGGTATTCCATGTAGAGTTTGAACCATTGATAAGATGGCTATTCTGAATAGCAGATTGCAGATTCGGCACAAGTTCCGGCCATAAACTATGTTTCACAAAATCCGCGGCAGCAACAATTCGGAACTGCCACATCGAAAAATCTCAGAATATAAATAAATAAACAAATCAAAGCAAATCCAACTAAAATTAGAAAAAATTAAATAAAAAAAAAACGAACCACTTCAACTAAAATCTTGAGAACAGGAAATTCAGCTCGAAGCAAAGCTTGCATAAGCTGATCTTTAAACTCCTTGCTAACATTCGAAGATGTGGCGCCAGTGCTATCAACATTGCGGCGCGTGTGGTTTTTGAGATAAGTAGCAGCAGCGATTTTCTGACCTTGATTTTCACCTCCTGTTGAGAATTGAGAATAAGATCGATTGAAAGTAGATAGAGAAAAATGAATTGGGGGTGGAGGATGAAGAATTGGGGAAATTACCAGCGGAAATGGAGAGGAGATGGAAAGGGAAGTGAGGAGCGACGGAGAGACGGTCGAGCTCGGAGGTGGAGGTGTGAACGGTGGTGGCGTCGGGGCTGAGGGTTTGGTTGAGAAGATGAGCGATGAGAGTAATCTCCGCCATGGAAATTCGTGGTGTTGCTCACAGCTCACAGATACTTTCGCAATCTGAAAACCCTAGTTGCAGTCTAACGTATTGGCGGGAAGGGAACATTTCTGAGTATATATAGCTTGAAAAAATAAATTGTAATAGAGAAAAAGAATATGCTGTCAAAAAAAATGTAATAAGCAAAAAAGGAATATCTGAAATTAAAAAATGGAGATGCGGGGGATCGAACCCCGTGCCTCTCGCATGCAAAGCGAGCGCTCTACCATTTGAGCTACATCCCCATGTTGAAACCATTTCCTCTTGAGCTTTGAAATATTATGTTTAATAAAAGCGGATAGCATGTTGCACATAGCCGTTCGTTCGTTTTGCTTCGGAAATCAACACCATACTGGGATTGATAAATGTTTTTCTAGAGTCCTCTGGTATTAAACTCTGACATTGGTAACAATCCTAGATCAAAAACACAGTATCAAAAAAAGAAACCGTCACACAGGTATTGGAGCCTTCAATCCTCTCTGAAGGCAAAGTTGTAGCAAAAATTGTTTAGTAACCTTACGACTTTTTTTTTAGGGAAGTAACCTTATGACTTATTGAGTGTAATACGTAAGGCATAGGGATTTGTCAAAGTCACCATTCAAGAAATGAACCGTTATGTGGCGAAATTCTAGAATTCTCTCACTGATTACACAAATTATGCAACAAACCTATCTATTAGTTGTACAGTATTGAAGATCTACCAATCATCGAAAATTAAGCTACTTCACATCTTCATGGAACCCAAAAGTATGTATGTGCACTTAGAGCATTTTCAAACCAAATATTATTTTGTGGACCTCATTGAACTACATCATTTTCAAGTAACTATGTGACGTTTTTGACATGTGCATTTAGAGTATCTTCAATGATTTTTTTTTTGTTTTGAAAGGAGTTTTTTCAATGATGAATTATACTAAAAAAAATTTTAGACAATATCTGACATGTCCATGTCGACCATCTTTAATAGCTCCACCAAAGATAATTTTTTGGATTCCATTGAGCCACATCATCTTGAAACAACTTGTTCAATTTTTTATTCAAATGGTGTAATTAAAAAGGTTCCACAGCATACCAAACATTAATATTTCATTTACGGAAGAAAAAACATTGAGAAGTGGGAAGGATGAGTTGCTTCGGAAGAACAATGTAACTCCAAGTTGTCCTACTCCTATGAAATTTTTGGCTAAATACTCTCCTTTTAAAATTACACGCTAGCGTACTCATGTCAAGAAGTAGCCATTTGAGTTGCTCGCATGTGATGTGAAGACATTACTGTATAGCATTTATCCTTACAAATGCATATGATACTCAAAAGGTTCCAAGTCCCAACTATTCTTTGTCCTCCACAGCATACCAAACATTAATATTTCATTTACGGAAGAAAAAACATTGAGAAGTGGGAAGGATGAGTTGCTTCGGAAGAACAATGTAACTCCAAGTTGTCCTACTCCTATGAAATTTTTGGCTAAATACTCTCCTTTTAAAATTACACGCTAGCGTACTCATGTCAAGAAGTAGCCATTTGAGTTGCTCGCATGTGATGTGAAGACATTACTGTATAGCATTTATCCTTACAAATGCATATGATACTCAAAAGGTTCCAAGTCCCAACTATTCTTTGTCCTCCAAAGGACGGCGGCAGAAGAAGATTATTTCTCATGCATCAATATTGTTGTATATTAGCTTCAAATTGTATATGCAGAAAGCAGCCCAGAAATCGTGACACGATTTGGACATCGTGGCACGATTTGCTTGGTAGGGGCATGTCTTGTGAGATAGGAAATCGTGACACGATTCAACAACTTCCTCAACAAGTTTACCTGAAAGGGACTGGTCACAACGGTTGGATAAGCAGAATCGTGACACGATTGGGCCAAATCATGACACGATTTTGGAAACTTGTGACTAGTATTTAAGTGGTTTTCTGCATTTTTTGAAGGAGAACTGAAGCAAGAGGTTTAGGGTTCACAAAGGGTAGAACTTGAGGGTTGAGTACCTTTGTAGGAATAGTCTCTTGGGTTGGGATAAACATTGTAATCACCTTGGGTAGTGAGATTACATCATTGGAAGGATCATAAGCTTTCATTAGTGTAATCTCTTGTAAGTTCATGTGAGTGAGGTGGGTCAAGACAAAGGGTAAAGATTAGGTTTGAAAGCTGATTTCTTGTAACCTTTTGTAACATCTTATCATAGTGGATTGGAGAGTTGCTCTCTCCCCCAAATTAGGTCATATTGACTGAACTGAGTTACCATATTGTGTGTGTTTGTTTTTTCTTAAGCTTTCTTATCTTCATGTTTGTTAGTGTCATTGTTTTAAACTCTACACTTAGGCTTTGAATTTGTTTTGTTGTTACTTGAAGGCACTTAGACCTAGGATTACCACTACCTTTTGCTCCACACATATTTGTTTTCATTGGTGTGATTTCGAACCGATCGTACATTTCACAACAAATATCAACGAAAAAATGTCAACTAAAATGTAATCTACTACTCCCTCCGTCCCTATATGTAACCACCTATTTGATTTTATTTTTGTCCTTAAATGTAAACTCCTTTTCAAGTTACTAGATGTATTTATTATTTTTTCCTAAACATACCCTTAATTAATACTACTAACTTATCTTGAAATTTGAAAAGTCAAATTTAATACACATACAAACAAAGGACACTTTGGTAATATTAACACATAAAACAGACACATTAGTTACACTGACAACATTTTTTAAAAAATGTGAAAAATGTAAAGGGAGTTTACATTAAGGGACGGAAGGAGTAGTTATTATTGTACCAACCAATCAAAGCTGTAACTTATAACATAAACTCTATTTTTTTTGGCAACATAAACTCTAATTATGTTGTAGATCGGTAACATGAGGGCAACAAAAGTATAAGTCTGTTATAGAGATAAAATGGAACAATTGGCTTGAATGGCAATATAACATAATTATGATTGTCATTCTCTGTTATGTTAAACTAAAATGTAGTAATAGTTGAACGATTACATTAGTCCATTTGTCATCATGCTCATTGTGAACATGTAAAAACAGAAAGATGTGCCCTTTTGGAAAACTAGCAACTTTATAATCACTAGAGAGGTACACAAGTAAACTTAAAATTGATCTCAAAGTAGCCCCATCACCATGTGAAGGAAAACTACAATAAGCAAAACCACTTTCTGCTTTGTCCAAGGAGCATTGTACACTCCTTCTGATATCATGCTTCCAGTTCCAGCAGCTGAGATACAAAATAAAATACGGAAACTAACAGTTAAGACCAGGGTTTGGTAGCTCAAGCTCAATTGGTTCAATTCAATGTTGAAAGAGTTGATAAAGAAGAAAATATAAACCTAACAACTAAGATAAAACTTAGTATTCCTCTGTTATCAACTAAAAAGGATAGTATCATTGTCACCAACAATTTTGAAAGGGTGTAAAAATACTGTCTTTTGAAAGAAAACAAAATGCATCCAAGTTTAGTTCTGGCATCTAATATACTAACATTTCACTCTAAAACCAGTTAGTGCTGTATGATTTTCCTTACTATTTCTATAAAAAGTAAGAATTCAAAATTGATAAATTTATTTTATAAATAGTTTTGAAATAACCAAAACAGAATCTCAAATTAGTGTGCTTATACAACCCTATTCATATTAACCAGCACCAAATGATTCAAAATCCAAAGAAGAAACCAAGTAGCTTACCACATTCCCTTGTTGAATTAGTGAAACTAGAGCAGAGACAAAGAAGACCTTCAGTATCAGTATCAAACCCACAAATCCCACCAGATTGTTTACAACTTTCACATCCAGTATCAGGCACACTAAAAGAAAGTTTGATCCCATAAACCCAATCCAAAGGACCAACACCTCTCAGTTTATCACTATTAAACACACTAGTGTAATGTGTACAATCCAACATATTCATACTCATAAACTTCACAGTATTATAACTTGTGAAACAACAAGGTGGTGAGCTATTTGTCATCAAATGAAACACCCTAAAAGCATTGCAACCACCGTAAAGTTCATCGCAAGTGTGTCCTTCAAAGTTGAAACAAAGATATTTGTAATGGTTAAGAATAGGAGAGTCTATGGAGCAATTTAACAGAACAAAAACAGTGTCCTGTGATGGAGGGATAATAGAAGATTGAATATCTGTCATGAGAAAATCATGATGAGGTTGAAGAATGGAGCATGTGGACATTGATGGGTCGTAGAGTACCATGGTTTTTTTGTTGTAGTCAATGGATTGAACTTTGTAAGAACCAGAAGGAGTTTGAAAGAATAAATCAGTGGTTGAGCAGTTGAACATGTTTCTGAACTGTGGTGCTCCACAACCATCTTCTAAAGCGAATGGGTAGTTTATGGGAACGGTGCCACATGAGGTTTTGCAGGGTGAGAGTGTGTGAATGGGAATGGCTTGTACTTGTAGATGGAGTGTTAGTGTAATGAGTTTGAAGATTGTGAATGGTGTTAGAAGATGATGCATGATTGACAAGTTAGAAATTTTAGCAGAGAAAGCAAAGAAACAAAGTATGGTTTGGAGCCTGGAGGGTGGTGAAAAGGGGAGTAATTTTGGGGTGGAAATGAGCGTAAATTACTCGAGCATGGGTTTGAACTTTGAATAGCTGTATGAACGTTGGACACAGGTTGTGATGCACTTGGTAGGTGGGATCCACATGTTGAAAATTTGAACAAAAGTGAATACTTGTGATCAGTTATCAATGTTTTTGTTTTTAGAGCATTAGAATGCGTTGCCGCTCGGAATCTATATGCAATATTGCAGGAGCCACTCCACTAGCCTAGCCATTCGGTAAATTTGATAAACATTATGATACTGAATTTTGGCAGAAACAGATCCACATAAGCTGGCTCCCTTGACATTTTTTCAATCCGTTTCACAACAAGAGTGAATGCAAAAAGAATGATCAAATATCCTAAAGGAAATTATGGGTGGGAAAAAACTAAAAAAACGAATTCAACTATTGAACTGAACTAAATCAAATTTGAAAAAAAACTGAATCATTGCTAATAATTTTGAAATTGAACTAAAACACAGTTTGGTTTGAAACAAAACAGTTCAATTCGAATTGAAACAATTTAATTAAGTTCTGTAATAGTTTGGTTCAGTTCGGTAACTAAAATTCGATTTTGTTTGGTTTTTTATATTTTTTCAACAATGGTAATAATAACAGTTCAGTTTAATTTGTAACGGTTCAGTTTAGTTTGAAATGCAAACAGTTCGGCTCAGTTCAGTTGTTTATATCTTAACCATTTAAGATGATCCCTAATGATAATGTCTTAATCATTTAAGGCCCAGTACATGTTGGGGAGAAAAAACTCCGGGGTCTTATATGACTCAGGGTCTCGCTTAAGCATCTCATTCTTAAGTGAGTCTCATAGTACTTTTCGTTAAATTAACCATTTTGCTTGTTTGCCATGTTTTGTTTACCGGTAGAACCCATTTAGAATTTTTGTCAGATGTGCCGTGATTGAGTGGTTGAGTGCTTATTGATATTCTTATTAAAAAACAAATTATAAATAAGTAATTTGTACATGTGATATTCATTTAAGTACTCAAAATTGAAAGTCTTCATTGTAGATTTGAAAAACTTAATCAAATCCCCTAAAACCCTACAAACTCCCCCTCAATACAAGTTTTTAGTTCCCTATATTAGGAAGCTCGATTTTTTAAACCCCTTATAGCCCTCCACTCTCGTAGGCCGTAGCTCTCCATTTTTTTTATTTTACAAAGTCACTTCTACCGTCCCCTAAAAGCTCCCAACACATAGAATTAAAGTTGATAACATAATTACGAAATAATCAGATGATTACATAAACTTGCAAAAATCATCACAACCAAGAAGAAAGATGGAAGATAAATACTCTCTCTGTCCCAAATTGTATGTCGTTTTAAGAGGAAAAATTGTCCCAAATTATATGTCGTTTTACGATACCAATGCAACATTAATGTTACTTTTCCTATTATAACCGTACTTATTTATTACTCTATCTTCTTTAAATTCTTTTATTTATCTTTCTCATACTATTTATTAAGGATAGTTTTGTAAAACAACTCGTAATATCTCTTTTCCACACAATATTAATTGCATTTCTTAATATGTGTGAAATGCCTAAAACGTCATACAATTTAGGACGGAGGAAGTATCAACTACTAGTAACATGCGACCTACTAGTCATACTAGTACAGATTAAAACTGTACACATAAAGTCATAACTCTTTTTTCAGCAATATAAACTATAAGAGAAATGTCACCTGTGCTATTGAAAAATAAATTAAGAAATCAAGTGTAGAAGTCTTTTATTAAAAATTATACATTTAATGTTTTAAGAGTTTCAAAAATTATCTTTTCCAAATTATAATTATGTCGTAGACCGACCACAAAAGTCATAAGGGCAATGAAAATAAATTGTGATGGTGATAAAATGGAACAGATGGCTTGAATGGCAATATATATTCAACATAGTTAAAATCGTTATTCTATGTTAAGTTAAACTAAAATGTCATAACTGAAGTAATAAGAAAGTGAGGATTGTTTCCATTGACAAACATATTATCATATCATATATCACATAATGTGAGATTTTTAACATAGACACTTGTCAACTAAAGGTTTTTACAAGCTATTTATATAATAGAAGATAAAATAAAGTTATAATGTTTTGATATAAGTTATAATGTTTGGAAAACTTATTGAAACGAGTCTAAAATAGCTTATCGATATGTCATAAACTGTAGTCTCACAAGTGTCTATGATACAAGATAAACTCAAATAAGTCAATTCAATTAGCCCATGATATTTAAAGAAGAAAAATTGTTTGACTTAAATGCAACTTTAGCCCCCAAATTTACCAATTGTGCTATTTTGACCCTTAAAGTTTCTATTGTGCAATTTTAATCCCTTAAGTTTACACACTTTCTAATTTACTAGCCCCTCAGTCAAATGTTAATCAAAATACGTTGACGTGGCAATTTTTTAACATGTGTTTGATTGTAATTTACCAAAATGAACATGAATAAATTAATTAAAGAAACAACAAATCATCCAAACAAAAAAAAATCATCTTCTTCTCCTTTCCTCCATCACCATGCATCCAAACCAAGACAACATTACATTATGCTAAAAAAAAATAACACTAGGAATAATCCGGTGCCCACAAAAAATAACCAAGACATCATTCGATTTCTCTTTATTTCCATAAAAACAAGTTTCCGTCTCTTGAATCCACACTCTAATCATCCATCAACTTCATTCACTCATACGGGAAATCTATTGCCATTATTTTCGTTCTTTGTGATTCTTCTCAGTCAGCATAATTATGGAACTATATGCTCCTTCTTTGACATTCAAAGGAAGCATAACCGCCATATCATATGTAGGGTTATTTCTTGACCGTGTTGTAACGTTTTCTTGGTTTGGATGCATGATGATTGATGAAGGCGAGGAAAGGATAAGAAGATGATTTTTTTTTTTTGGTTTGGATGATTTGTTGTTTCTTTAATTGGTTCACTCAATTTTATTTTTGCCAATTACAATTAATTATGTGTTAAAAATTTGCAACATGAACTTATTTTGGTCAACATTTGACTGGGGGCTGGTGAATTAAAAAAAGGGTAAACTTGAGGGGTTAAAATCGCACAAATGAAATTCGGAGGGCAAACATCAACAATTGGTAAACTTGAGGGGTTATGTGAATAAACTTGAGGGGTTAAGATAAATAAATATTTTATAGAAATAGTGCATCAATGTTAGTTAATATTTTATAAATTCTAATGATTCAATTTATTTTTTCATTTAATGATATCGAATTTATATTTCTTCAAAAAAATAATATCGAATTTATATATCAACAACACATAAACAAACTCATGCAAAGTGATTGAACTAAAGGTTAATAACTCAACCAAAGAAAAAAACGTTTTGAGAAACCTTGTGTGAATCAACTTCTTTTACCAAATTATACTTACTTCGTAACTGAATTTTAGATTAAAAATTGCTATATTGTTATTGTTATTTTACACATCATTGCCGATGTTTTTTTCCTTCCTTTATGCCTCTTAAACGTTGGGAAGTGACATCAACATAGAGGCTCCACAACAAAAATATCAACTCAAGTAAGTAAAGAAGTTTGAAATTTAAAATGAGTTTGGGGGTGACACTAATAATATTAAGAAATGGATAAGGGACCCAACTACAATTTCATGAAAGTGGAATTTGAATTGAAGCGGGTCTTCATCCTTCATATTCTCTCTGCTCTTCAAATCTAACAACACAATTAACAATGATTCCAAACCAGAGCTCAATTCGCACTAGCACCAAAATGCAAAAGGAAACACCAACTACTTCTACTCGAAACACCAATCGAAGAAACCTTCAAATCGAAACAAATGAGAACGAATTCGAATCTCAGAACCCAATCAACTTTCCACCACCACGAACACCGTTAAATTCCATACCCGATCCATCTCAGTATCACGAACCTGAACTTCATCGGCATGCTCGTTCTTCCTCCGATAGGTTCGGGAACACTCCTTCCGTTCGGATTCCAAAACCTCATTCCGAACCTAACTCTGCTCAGAGCACACCAGCTAGAAATTCTTCTCGAGTTTCGCTCAGCGGAGGAGGAAGTAGCAGAGTGAGCTTAGGGAAAGGAATTCTAAAAGGAACTGAAATAATTTCAACGGAAGTTCAGCATTTTGAACTTAAACATGATCCTTCGTTTTGGATGGATCATAATGTACAGGTACGTGTTTTTCTTCTTATTCTTCTATTGTAGTTTTGTTTGTGTTAAATTAGGGTTTTGTGTTTATTAGGTGTTGATAAGGATCCGACCGTTGAGTACTATGGAGAAGCTTTCGCAAGGAAATGGAAGATGTTTGAAACAGGAAAGTGCACAAACTATGGTTTGGCTTGGTCATCCTGAAACAAGATTTACATTTGATCATATAGCCTGTGAAACCTTATCACAGGTGCATCTCGAATCTCAAATTTTAAGTTTGTTACTGTATTAATGTTGTTGCATGTAAATTTGTGAGTTTTTTGGAGTTGCCATTTTTAGCCAGATGGAAATAATTAAGGTTTACTGAGTTCAATTTTGAAATTTGAAATAAAGAAATTTCAGTATGGGAAATTGGCGTGTTGAACGAATGGTTTGAGTTGAAACAAATGCTTATTTTGGTTGTGAACTGGTGTAGGAGAATCTTTTCAGAGTTGCGGGAGTGCCCATGGTGGAGAATTGTTTGTCTGGTTACAACAGTTGCATGTTTGCTTATGGTCAGGTATGTCACTGGAGAGGATTTCTTGACTTGCTCTTTTGCTACGAGTTGTTGTGTATTGGTGTTTTTGTTGCTGAAGTTGCGGCTGATTTTTGCAGACGGGTAGTGGAAAAACATATACCATGATGGGTGAGATCAAAGAAACACAAGGGTGTCTGGATGAAGATAGTGGGATAACACCAAGAGTTTTTGACTATTTATTTATGAGGATTAAAGAGGTGTGATACTTAGAACAATGTTTCCATGTTAATAGCATGTTTTTTTCAATTTTATTTTATTTAATGCGGTTTCTAAGTCGTTGTTATTGCTATTTTTATCTTTTATGTAGGAAGAAGAAAACATGAAAGATTGTAGATTGAAATACACTTGCAAATGTTCCTTTCTGGAGATATACAATGAGCAAATAACTGATCTTCTAGAACCTTCATCAACAAATCTCCAAGTAATCCACAATTTCCTGTATCTATTTTGATTGCAATAATTGTTATTGCTTTGTGTCTAACAAATTTCAAATTCAATATTCTCTCTGTAGCTCAGAGAGGATATGAAGAAGGGGGTATATGTTGACAACCTCACTGAACATAGTGTGGTCACAGTCAATGATGTTCTGAGGCTTTTAGAACAGGTGGGATTTTCTGGTCAAATATATTTGCAATTTGAACTTACCGTTATATTTTATGTATCGGTGCTTGAAGCTTGCTCATGTTTGGCCATGATGTTATTCTGCTACAAAATATAACAGGGCACTGCAAATAGAAAGGTAGCTGCAACTCATATGAACTGTGAGAGCAGTCGATCTCACAGTGTTTTCACTTGCATTATTGAAAGCCGATGGGAGAAAGATTCTATGACTCACTTTAGGTTTGCAAGGTTAAATTTGGTAGATCTGGCTGGTTCTGAAAGGTAACTACAAATTTTATGATCAGAATCTTTATATACTGTTGCTTTTCTTTTTCCTAACATGTCCTAACTTGCACATTCGTCTAGGCAGAAAAGCTCTGGAGCCGACAGTGAACGCCTGAAAGAAGCTGCAAATATAAACAAATCATTATCAACTCTCGGGTAGCTATCAAGGACCTATTTATTGATTTTCTCTCTGTCAATATTTTGTGGTTGAATGTTCATGTACACCAACAGTAGAAAGAACTTGTGGTTATGTTCAATTGAGTGGTTTCATTATTTTGTTTTTCCATGTGCTTAGCTTGGTCATAATGACATTGGTTGACTTAGCCCACGGGAAGCCTAGGCATGTTCCCTACAGAGATTCAAGGCTTACATTTCTTCTTCAGGTAAGATACACTAAGTTCTACAAAATGCAATGAATGTTGTGTACCATCTTGTTCATTATTCTCTACAGTAACATAACGATACTCCCCAAAAATTTATGTGCAGGATTCTCTAGGTGGAAACTCAAAAACAATGATTATTGCAAATGTTAGCCCATCCATTTGGTGTGTATAATTCACTGCTTGAAATTATAAAACAGTCTTTTCCATTCTTTTTTGTTTCTTCTATCCTTAATATTGATTATTCTTCCCATGCAGCTCTGCTAACGAAACACTAAGCACTCTGAAGTTTGCCCAGCGAGCCAAGCTCATTCAAAACAATGTACTAGCCTATATCAATGCATGATACCTGTTTTTTCTTTGGGTGGGTAGGGTGGTGGTCGGGGAAGAATTACATACCACCATGCATGCTAAGTAATACCTTTTTTTTGATTGACATAATGTATAGATTAATTAAATTTTACCCTTGTTGCTATTAAAAGGCAAAAGTGAACGAAGATGCTTCTGGTGACATAAGTGCACTGCAGTGGCAAATCCAACAATTGAAGGTATGGGGTTAAAAGTTTCAAAATTGTTGATGTTTTCCCCAACACTAAACTACATCATATGACTGACTTATATTCTGAACTGGACCAGGGTCAACTATCCTTTCTGACAAAGAATAATTTTTTTCCACCACTGGTGTCAACTTTGGAGCCAAATTCTGATAGCTGTAGGTTGAGCGAAATGTCAGAAGAACATGACTCTATGGGAGAAAGAGCCACATCAGATCACAAACTGCTTACTCCAAACCAAGAGGTACGTCATATATCAACAATGGTACAGGTCTTGTATTATGGGTTGTATGAGTTATCAAGGAACTTTATCCTACAATGGATTTTATAAGATTTTCAAGGGGTTTTATCCAATAATAATGATCATCGCGGTCCCACTTGGGTTGGCCTGGTGGTATAGACTTGGGACCTGGGAGTGTGCTCCTCCTCAAGGTCTCAGGTTCGATTCTTCCCGATGCCAGTTTGAGTGGGCTAATTTTAGCTTCTTCAAAGAAAAAAAAAAGATCATCGCGATAAGTCTCACTAATAGTTAGAGCTGTGATATCTGGCAGATCAAACGCGCGAAAGCTGCTTTGGTTGGAGCCTTGAGGAGAGAAAAAATGGCCGAGACTACAATCCAGGATTTAAATGTCGAAATCGATCGCACAAAATGCTTGGTATGCATTTTTTTGTCAAAAAACTCTCAGAATTTCACCTTTTTAAGCCTTGCATTAATTGTTATTCAGAAGCATCCATAAATATTTATAGTTTGGTCATGTGAATAAGTTATAATATTTTCCCATATCACGAGCTAAAAATACTTGTATCGCCTTCTCCGTAGGTTCGACAAAAGGAAGAAGATGCTCAACACACATCAATTATGTTGAGGCATTGTGAGGAGAAAATTAAACAACTTGAATTGTTGGTAGATGGTCAACTGTCAGCTGAGAAGTATCTCATGGAGGAAAATAGGGCTTTAAAAGAGGAGATTCAGTTGCATAAAATGAAGAGTGATAAGAATTCAGAATCATCCAGACTTGTTTTGGAGAATGATAGACTTTTGCAACAATTACAAAAGTAGGTTGCATTGTCCGTTAATGTCTTAAATTCTAGTAACTTCTTGGATGCCAATGACTCATTTTGCTTCAGTGTTTACTACCAGATTCCAAAACTTCTATGTGCATGGAGAGCGGGAAAGATTGTTGACTGAACTTTCTGAATTGCGCGATCAGGTTGGCTTGATTCCAGAATTTGTCATACTCGATACTGATAGATGAAACTCAAATCTCATGTAGTTGAGTGCAATTATGGATTTTTTTCTATTTTGTTGTTCTTGTGCAGCTCCTAGTCCATCTCCAAGAAAAAGTTACTTTCTCCATGAAAAATGAAAATCAGGTCAACTTCTTTTATTACTCGTGCAATATTAGTTATGCATACTGAGATTTCCTATTTTCACTTGTTATGTGCTTTGGATTTTTCAGGACACTGATGCCACACAGGAATTAGAAGTTTGCCAGAATATGAATTCTAAATTGCTTAGGTAGACAGTTGGTTTATACCATTATTATTATCCTCGCCTCTATTAATAATAATATTATAGTTCATGCTGTCCTAAGAAAATTTCTCAACAGTTCATTAATTATTTCATATTGTCGAACAAAGCTTCTAGCGCTGGGATACAACGTATGCTAAGCTACAGCTTTGATGTCAATTTACTGCTGCTGTATTTAATTTAAGTTTGTTATCGTTGGATAATTCTTTGCAGTAGAAAAAACATTTACTTTATTGTGAATGGGAACTACTTAACGTGTGACTGTTTGGGAATTTAAAACCCAATTTAATTTCTTTATCTGTTTTTTTCCATATCAAGATTACAGGACTATGGGTTGTGGTGATAGTGATACTATTATTGTTCTCCCAAAAACTATTATTGCATTAGACTGGTGACACATTTCTTCCTTTCTTTTTCCTGTGGGTTGTTTGTTACAGAGAAGTCGGCAAATTACAGGCAGAACTTCGAAAGTATTTGAACTACAATCAAGTGAAGTCTAATAATGTAAGTTTTTCTAATGAAATTCTGCTGTCCTTGTGAACACATTGTTGAGCCTTGGTTCTGTCATGTTTAATAACTTTTCATCCGCACAGGTTTTGCGTTCTTCATTTGAGCATCCTTATGAACTTCTAACAACAGATAAATGTTCTTTGGTGAGCAACAATACCAACAAATATTTTGATTATCACATACTTGGCCTGTTTTACATATTGTAGCACCTTTCACAGAAATGTGTTTGTATGCATGTCATGTCAGTTTCAATCTATTATGTACTTGGTTTTCAGTATTACCAGAAGCAATCACAATTTCATGATTTCGTCGTTTGCAATAAAAGTTGGAAAGCATATAAAACAGAGTTTATCCAAAATGTATGCAAATATAGTTAGATATATCCACCTCATGAACAATATATGTATTTGTGTTCAAAATATATTTAATGGGGATTAACATGTACTTGTGGTCATCATTTTAGGGAAGTGAAGTACATTTGCATGCTTCGGGGTTTTCTTATATTTTATTATGGCTGCTTTCTTCTTCTTTTATAATCAACTTTATCATAATGAGCTAAAATTGTCAGGCTGAGACAATATCTATGGGAAGTGATTGTGGAGATGAGATGCCATCCTCTACATGGGAATATAAAAACAATTCAGGACTCGAAGCCAAATTGGAAAGAATGAGCAAGGATCTTAAAGAAGTGAGGTTACTTAATGACCAATATCAGGAGAAATGGGCATTCCAGTTATCTCAAAAACAACAGATGGAAAGTGTCTGTCAAGAAGTTGAGACGGAAACAACCAACACAATTCTTCATTTGCAGGAAGAGGTTGCCAGTATTCAATCAGAGTTGGAAGGGAAGCTGTATTCCATTGATCAAGAAAATACAAAGCTAAGAAATGTAGTTGCAGCAAAAGAAGAGGAAATGAAGTCACTTTGTTTGGACTGGGAAAAGGCAATCTTGGAACTGACAACCTTCCTTCTTGAAGGCTCTAGATCTCTCAAAGATGCCTGTGGCCAAGTACAAAACATATCTTCTTCATTTCCAAAGGTCAATGCTTGGATTGGCGAACATGTTAGCATGGCTGTTAAAAAGTATATTGAGAAGGAGGAAACAATTCATCAACTACAAAGTAGCTTGGAGGATGCACGAAAGATGGCATTGGAAATGGAGTTGAAAATAAGTTCCTTAAAGGAAGCAACTCTAACCTTAAGTGCATTTGAACATTTAGACAATGAAAATGGCATTGAAGAGGCATTTCAATTAAGAGTCCTGCTAAATGAGAAGGCCAATATAATAAGGACCCTGGAAAATGAAATAAAATATAAAAACGATCAACTTTGTAAAACAGTTAAACAAGCCGACGCTGCATTCCTTGTAGCAAAATGGCTTTCTGATTGTTTTGATGCTGCTCACATGAATAATGATGCTGAAGACATTTCCATCCCTAATCTAGACATGCAAGGCAGATTGGGAAGTTGTACTACTTCTGAGAATCTAGATGTTGGATGTAATTCAATACTAAATGATCTTATGGGTCAAGTTGAGTTAACAAAACTAGAAGTGTTGGAGATGGAGAATGCTGTAAAAACAAGTTTTGTAGATACAGAAATGCAGACAGCAGGTTTCCAAACCGGTGCCCTGGGTCTTTTTTCAGCTTACAGGGATTTGATTCAAGACATAGTCAAAGAAACAAAGGGTATGAGGAAAGAAATAAGGGATTTAAAGATGCATAATATTAGTTCTGACGGTTATAAAGTTGACTCCTTGACATCAAATGCAGACAACTGCCAAGTGTTTGCAAACCAACATCACACCCTGCATCAGATTAAAGAGCAACTTGTTGTAATGAATAAAAGATTGAACATCATAGAGAACTGTATTGGCAAAGACGTAGACGTGTCAAGATTTCAATTGGCAGATGAAGATTTCATAGATGCTGATGAATTGAGCACTGATAGTTCTTCAGTCTCTGATTTATCAACTGAAACTGAGAGTGTTGCTTCTGGTAGCAAGTCACTTGGACTTGCAACTGGAGAAATAACTGAAAAACAGGTGCATCTAAATTCTGAAAGAGGCGTTATAATTCAATCAAACGATGCTTCCAGTTCATCACATTCAGCAGAGTTCATGAGAAGGCCAATCTACAACAAAGCGGCAAGGTCCTGTCTGTGGAGAGAATTAAATGACACGTATGATGGTTTCCAAAGACTCTATAATTGTTTGTCTTCACTTCTCACAAATCTGGATGGTGGATCATGTTCTTACCCGAAAGGTCTCGTTTTGTTACTACTACTTCCATGTTTCCATAAATAACATTTTTTTATATGCCACATCCATTTGTACTTAGTCATCTGAGATTTTATTCTAAATTCTAAATCATGTATGGTAAATGACAGAACTGGAAAAGGTGGCTCCATCTTCATGGTTGAGGATGCAGAAAGATGAAGCTGGCTATGAGAGCGACACAGAGGTATGTACAATCATCACGGTTTTTACTGGACAGGAACATGATTATGTCTCTTATGTTCTTTAGTTCTATGTCTATGATTCAGGTGTTTGACTATAGGGATATTAAGCTTGACGAGCGCTTCTTAACCAAGTTTATGGAAGCTCATGCAGCAGTGAAGGAAGCAGATCTTACACTACATGCTTTGACAAAGGCATTTGAAGATTCAAAACAATTAACTGCTCTGTGGAAGCAGGCTGGTGAAAACTTGACAATCGAGAGAGCAAGCATGGCAGAAGAGATTCGAAAGCTTAAATATTCACTACACCATACAGAGGAAGAGAATCAATTACTGAAGGACCACATCAATTTCAGCTTGATAGAGATGACAAATACAATTTCCACGCTAGAAGAGTGTTTTTTACAAATGAAAACCGATGTGGAGAAGAAATTCAAGGTAATATATTCTGATGTTTTTCTGATGGGGGAGGAGATACTACACTTTATGAACAGCTTCAGGTCATCAGTAGAAGATATTTGCTCTCAGACCGTGGATGTAGGTTTTGAATCTTTTGCTTTGTACAGTTGCTGTTTAACAGAGCTTGTCGGTCAATTTGCTAATTATAGCGTAGACCATGACTTGCAATCAGCCAGGCAAAGGGAGTTGCATAATTTGCCAAAAACTTGCTCAAGTATTGCAGAACCTGTCCCTAGTATAGTTAATGAAGGTATAGGGACAATAAATCACCATCACCTGTTAATCCAAAATGTGCAAGAGGAACCAGACCTTCCCAATGTTAGAGTATTTTATGAAAACATGGCTCTTAAAAAGGAGTTAGAGAGGAAACAAGAGTTATTAGAGGGTTTACTTTTTGACTTTAGACTGTTGCAGGAATCAACTTCTAACAGTAAGGAAATTAAGGATCAGATTGAGAAGTTAATATTTTCTCTAAGCCAAGCTCGGTATGAGCTAGAGATTAAATCAAGTCAGCTTGACGATATATTGGTTCAAAACAAAAAACTTGAAGCTTCTCTTGCCGAGACTGAAAAGGCCTTGACTAGATCAAATTATGAGCTTGAGCTTGCCAAAGAATCAATTGAAAAATTTGTTGATCAAAATGAGGAGTTAAGGGATATTTTAAAAGAATTATATGCCAACAAAACTGAAGCTGAAGAGCAATTGGATGAGCATAAAGAGGTGATTAAAGGCTTGGAAAAAGAAATTGCTAATTTGACAGCTTCATTGGAAAACCAATCACTTTCCTTGTTTCAGAACATTGAGGATGAACTAAATCAGGTGATTATGGAGAGAGACCAACTTCATGAAGAAATACATATCTTGAATGGCAAGCTTGAGATGACTCATTCCTTGGTTGATGAAAAGGAAGCTATTGCCATGGAAGCTCGTCAGGTATCTTTATGTTGATTATTTTGTTTGCTTCTAGTTTCTAATTATTATTATTATTGTTGGAACCATCTTTTAAGAAACTGAAATTTCAATTGTAGGAGTCGGAGTCTAGTAAGCTCTTCGCTGAGCAAAAAGAAGAGGAGGTCAAGATCTTGGAACATTCTGTCGAGGAACTTGAATCTACCATTAATGTTTTAGAGAAAAAGGTTAGTTGAAATTGGGCAATATTGTTCATGTTCAATGTCAATTTCAGTACAATACAGGCTTGTCATTTGAAATGGCTCAAAAGGTTAATCATACAGATCTTTTATGTCTTTGCTTTTTCCTTACTATATTGCATTGCTCTTAGGTGTATGAAATGGATGAGGAGGTAGAAAGACATCGTTCAATTAGTGATTCACTAAAAGTGGAACTCCAAGCTTTGAAAGAAAGGATACTGTTAGTTGAGAATTTACCCCAAAACTCAGATTCAGAAAGCATGAGTGTTCAAACTGGAGAGAAGAAATCTAGGTTGGAGCTGCTACCTTTCCTTGATTTGTATTATAGTTTAATTTTGACCAAATGCAAATGTGAACATTGAAATAATTTAACTATGATGAAAACTTGATAAGTCCAATGATGTAGAGATTCAAAATTAGATTAGTGCTAATAATTTTTACACTACATGTTTGCCAAAATTATTTTCTATGTATGGTTTCTATTTTCTAATTTAATTCAAGTAACAAAAGGCCCAATTTATTTTTAAAAGTGCTTTCTACTGTTGTTATTGTTATTGTAATTGATTTCTGATTTGATTTTTCTGTTGTCCATCACATAAAAAACCCTGATGTGGGCAACTACCCAGCAAAGTACTGGAACTTCATGAGGCACAAATACAGATAAAGCTTCTTGAAAATGAAAATGCAGAGAAAGATCAGGAGGTATTCTTCTCTACCTCTAATTTTTTTTTTAAAAAAAAAATCAATTAAATTGGACTTTTTGTTTTTTTCGCCTAATATTTTGTTTATATTTTGGAAGATTAAAAAGTGCAAAGAGTACATCTCTGAAATTGTACTGCATGCTGAAGCCCAAACATTGCAGTACCAGCAGAAGGTACGCACCAATACAAGTTCAGGTTTTATTGCATAGTTTTCACATTATGCTAAGATCAAGTTTGATTGAAAAACCAAAAATATTTATCATGTTATTCTTACGTCGCGACATCGTTTGCTTCCAATCCTTCTTATTAGTACAAGTGCCTGGAGTCAATGTTCCGTGAAGTGAAAACAGATATGTCATATTCAACATCGATGGCACCAACATCAGAGAAAATGGAGAAAACGTCAACAAGGACTAGAGGTTCTGGCTCACCATTCAGATGCATTTCAAATCTGGTTCAGCAGATGAATCAGGAGAAAGATCAAGAATTGTCAGTTGCAAGGCTCCGTGTGCAAGAACTAGAAGCACTTGCAGCTAGCCGGCAAAAGGAGGTATTTAACCTTTTATAGTCTCTATCCCATGTGTAGAACTTAATATCCTAGGAGAGTATACATTAGTATCATTTTCATATGATACATTAGTATCATTTTCATACGACGAATAGAAGGGTTTTAGTTGATATATGAAAAGAAAAATATAAAAGCGATGGCCTCAAGAATCTACCTCTCAGATCTGGTTTATTTGTCATTCATCCAAACCTAAATCTCCATTTGTTTTATGTTGGAGATTTGTTCAAAGGGAAATGTTTCTCTCCACCTGAATTTTACATCTGGCTTACAATGTTTTAACCTTTTTTTAATTTGGTTAGAAACCATCATGATTTTCTAAGCAACCTTCTGAAACTAGTGGTGGTGGCTCATGGTCTAAGAGTGGATTTAGCCAGTAATTTAGGTGTAGGCTCGGGTTAAAATTTAAGGTGTCAGAATAATAAAACTACTGTTCATATATATTCTATCTATAATAATGCTGAGAATTATCATCACAGTAATTATTAAACACATAATGGACTAAATGTCTAAATTTATATCGGATCAGATTTGCATGCTACAGACAAGGCTGGCTGCTACTGAAAGCATGACTCACGATGTGATTCGGGACCTTCTTGGTGTCAAATTGGACATTACCAACTATGCGGTAAGTTTCAGATTTATTTTTATATTGTGAAATTTCATGGTTGCAATTTCTCACTGCCTTTGCATTTTTGTTGCTTCTGGTATGTTCCAGAATTTGATAGACCAAAACCAAATCGTGAAATTAGTGGAGGAAGCTCATCATCAGAGAGAAGAGTTCTTTGCTAAGGTACTCTATGCTAAAAAATTATACTGTGCTGTAAATTTTATAAGATGTTTAACTTAATTCCCATTTCATTATCATTAGGAAAAAGAGAATCTTGACCTTAGACAACATATTAATGATCTCATTGAAGAAAGAGAGAGGTTAGTAAGCTTGGAAACCATGTCTGACTGCTCCGTTATCCATGCTTGATTATGCTTTCTAATAAATTTTCTTAATTTGGAATAGCTCATGATTTACAAGTTCTTTAACATATTTAAACTCCTCCCATGGAGTAACGTTGAGCATATGACATTTCATATCTGATTCAAGTTCATATTAAACTGGTTGAGTGATCTTAAAAGAGATATAGACCTTTTTTACCATAAAGAATGGCATTGTGAGTTTATTATTTTTAAATGGCAAAATATATTAATAAGCCCTAAATCAAGCACGAGCATGGAGTTATGAGTTATTGATCAAATAAGAGATTCTTCCGAATTCCAACTATACATTTCAACATATTAGAGATGTCTTGTGTGTTAAGTTACATTCCAAATTTTCGGTTCTTTAATGTTTAAACTCTGAAATCTGCGTCCATGCTATTTCAAGATTTAGAAAGACTTAATACTCTGAAATTGAACTCAAATTTCATTTCTATTCTAACCGTATTTAATTTGTGACTCAGCTGCATATCGAACCTGAAAACTAAAGAGGCAGATATGCTTGCTACTCAGATAGCAGTGCAACGACTCCAAGAGCGAGATCAGTTGCTTTCTGCACAAAATGAAATGCTGAAGGTACTACTAGGGTGCAACTGCAACTGCAACACATCACTATGATCTGATTTTTACTACATAAGAATTAAAAAAAATCAATCTGTTTATGGTTTTTTTTTTCCTGTCAATTTTTGTAGATGGACAAGACCAATCTGATGAGGAAGATTGCAGAATTGGACGAAATGGTTAAAACATTAGTTGGGACACGAAATTCTCAACATGTCCCACAATCATCAAAGACTAAGGTCTACTTACATTTTCTATCTTTAGCAGGGTTTACTTTATCATTTTAAAATGAAACTTTCCTTCTCAGTTACGAGCATTTTATTTTGTGGATTATAGGATAAGGGAGCTCAAAATTTGGGTAATGTCAGATTTACCAAGAGGTTGTCACAGTCTGAAAGACTTCTTGCTCGTGTGAATGAAGAGCTTACTCAGTACCGCAAATCTTCTGGTGATAGTTTGCATGGCTAAACATCCACTTTTTTTGGGCTGAGCCAACATTTTTTAATGTAAAATGTACAGACATCCTCCATCTGTATAATTGATTGATCATTGTAACACCTTTGGCAAGTTCAAAAATGTAAAAACAAATACTATGTCTCGTCATGTAAAATCTAGTGTGGTGTTTTTGCCTTTCATTCATTGGTGGGGTTGTAATTTTGATCTCATTGGCTTTGATACATTGTGTCTATTCATGGCACTTATAGTGCTTTGAGCAGTTTATATATACTGTTTTTTTTTTTTCTTCAAATAAATAGGTTGACATTGATTTGTGATATGTAAGACACCAGATCAGAGCTGACCAACCATCGACTATAGGTCTCTAAATATAAGGACCTAACTGAAAGAAAAAAAAAACCGTTGACTAAACGTTTTTTTTTTCTTCCTTTATTTACTATACACAATAAAAGGCGTTAAAATAACATTAATTTAATAAGAGTAAAATCAATCAAATGCCCAATCGAGAGTAAAGTCGTCATCGATACCAAGTAGTTGTTCTAAATAATCCATATCATGATTATCCACATCAAATGTATTCAAATTATTGCCGGAATTTGAAGCTATCGAAGAATTATCCCAATCTCCATCAGTCTCCTTGTTCACCCACTGTCCAAAACCATCAAGCTGCAAAACTATATAAATAACAGAACATCATTTCCTTAGGAAAATATATCCGTTAGTCATCTTAAGCATGAGAGCATGTTAACCTCATCGTCATAATAATATTAGTGACAAATGACTAACTTTAGGAATGTTTTAATCTCAACCAATAATTTTTAAACTCATGACTCTTATTCATTCTCACTATTCTCATATAAGAATGTCATTCTCATAATAGTATATGCTCTCTGTATATATATATAGTATTCCTCTTTTGAATATTCCTAAAATAAAATTATGAATTCCTCATCGGTCAAGCTTCATACAACAAAATCCCTTAATTAAATATAAAGATCATAACCAATAACCATTACCGATTTATCTATCCTATTTATAACAAAATATTCACATAATATCATAACATAATTTCAAATATCTCAACAAAATGCATAGGACTCCCAAAATTTGGAATATGTAAACTTTAACAAGGATTCGTAAAGGAAATCAAGGCAGAGTGTCAATGTTTAAAAATATAGTGATACTTGCAATTACCACACCTGATTAACATTCTGATAATTGTCCGATCTCCATGATGAAATAATGGGGTTCCTCAATAGATCAGAAAATCCTAAATAAAAAAATTCACATGTTCAAAAATCCAAACAAAATGGGCATTATAGACAGACATAGCAGGCAAAATATTTACGAGCAAAATAAACAATTAAAATTTATAGGCATTATCTGTCACTAATATCTTCACCTGACTGATCATAAAACAAAATAAAATGATGATAATGTACAAGATGTATCGAGGTAAATCGACCTTTCTACAGGTGAAATTTACGACAAAAAGTAAAGACATCAATTTAGAATCACAATGAAAACAATTCCACATATTAATTCCTATTCTTTTCCACAACTAACCGGTAGCTTCATGTGCAAGCTGCGGTGCACAATGATGTATGAAACTGTTGGTTGATTTAGCATGAGAATAGACTTGAGAAGGATTCTGCAACTCTACATTCTCATACTCAAAAGCTCTGTGCTGATCAATTTCATCTGCATTTGATGTCAAAGATACTTGAACATCAGATATTGGTGAGCTTATTTTGGAAGAGGAAGGCACTGAACTACTATGAGAGCTACCACCCAGGGTTACCGAAACTACACGCAAATGTGAGAATATGCCAGACTTGCAGCCCTGTAAAGTGTGAGGCATTATATAAAACCATTTAAAATACGCAAAACAAGCATATTTGAAGAACCACAATATGGTTGGGAGATCCATATTATGGTTGACCCATAAATGGAACCACAAAATATGCAAACAAGTACTCATGATTGCTCACAATCCATTTAATGCAGCTTATAGGAAACATGCTTAAAAGAAAGATAGCACAGAAAATCAACACAATTGTGCTTGATATTACTAAGATTAACAAGAATTCTGGTTCCAATGTAGCATTATGTCATCTGCATAAATAAAATTATGATAAAAACATAAATGCTACAAAGAAAAAGAAATGCATACCTCCTCATTTTCTCCGTAATGCACGAGGACAATGTCCTTGAACTGCCTGCAATTCAAAAGAATATGTTTAAGTTGATTTTTTTTTTTTTATCAATATAACCATGTAAAAAGGGCATGAACACATGGTGCAACCTTGCAAGGTTCAGGCTTGAATTAAGACTCGGTCTATTGTTTTCTCTAAACTTTAAAAAAGATGAAAACTATTCGGATAAAATAGCAATTAACAACGTAAGCACCATGCTGAATATTCTTTGTAAAAAGTCAACGATATAAACTCTTGATCCTAAAAACAGGATTACAAAAACTCACTCATCAAGCATCCGATAAACTCTCCTCCGAAAGGTTGCATTATCCTCACCACGAGCATAGAAGCAATGCAAGACTGCAACACTACCATCCTACATTGAACAATAGTCAATAGAACCAATAAATTAAGCAACTCATGAGACCAAAGTAAAATGCAAACTAAGGGCGAAAAATGGCACCAGACAACATACATATATTAAAAACAGGAGACTAGAACCTTATTGTTCTTTTTTGGAGAACCACTTTCAGATAAGTTCGTTTGATACAACCGTCAAAATGTAAGTTTCATAAAAGAATGCAAAACAATGGGGAAGCACTTCTTGATATGTTTGTTTTTATCTCAACATTAGCAATCTTGTTCTTGATTATACAACCATTTTCTGAGTGTGTTCTCTATTATTAACCACAATGGAATTTTAATGAAATGTTACATGCCAAGGAAATAAAAAATCAATGCTAATAAACTGTGTATTCAAATTAGGGTTTAAAGATTGAACATTTTGACAGCATCATCTTGCTTTGACATCAAGGCTACTGTACTTATATTAATATACAACATTTGTAAAATAGTTAAACCAAAGCAGCTATATTAAACCATGTTGATGTGACCAGTTTATGCAACCAAAAATGCTTCCTAGTCCTACTATACTACCATGGTATTGTGTCGAAAACAACAAAAATTCAAGTGCATCAATTATACGAGCATATTCCAACACAACAGTTTGACCCATACAACAGGTTTGATTAAAAAAAAAGTGAAATTTACAACTAATAAAATGACCAGCACACCTTCAACTTTATATGACCTTCTCCTATCTTGCCATTTTTTTTCTTCTTCCAACGGTAGCCATCATTGCGAAAGAATTTGACTGTTTTTCGATCAAACAATAATAGCGACCCAGCTGAAAAAAAATGAACAAGTCAAAATTATTACTCTATCTTCATACCAAGCATGTGTACGAATTGTCGCTAACACAACTTTTCTACTTGAGATCTATCATCACTTCATACACGAATGAGCAATAGAACAAGTTAAGTCGGTAAAAATAAGCAATACCAGGAGGCCTATAAGGTGGACTCTGTGATAACACAAACTTCCGGTGATTGCGAAGTATCTCACATATTTCAGCAGTTCCAAGCCAGCAACGTTGCGCTTTACGTAGTATCTTTTCAAGCTCTATTACGTTCCATGCAAAATTAAAAGCATAGATATTTTTTTTTTGGTTACAATTAAAAGCATAGATATAAGATAGAGAAACAATACCAAAATCAAATTTAAATACATTACTCTATTAGTCTATTTGAATAACTAAATAAACTCTATATTCACAGAAATGCAACAATGATACAAAATATAAAATAACAGCAAAACAATGGATATTGATCAGATTAATCAGATGACAGATAAAGAATTAAAAAAAAAAAAAAAAAAGACTTCTTATTAAGAGAGAGGATCCACAAGAAAATACATACAATTGTTTGAAGTTTTTCCTTTTTTTATTATCTATTTGTTTATTAGCCATCAGATTAATCTAATTGTCGAAATCGACGCTGTTGTAGAGGCAACTGTGGCAGTAGAGGATCCGCATCCAAAAATCCAAAAAGAAAAAACAAACACTCAATATAAGCTTGACGTAAATGCTTTATTTGCCTTTTTCGCGTTGTTTAAAAGTTTTTTGGATTCATCCGATAGTAACTTCCGATTGCACAAAATCTATCGGGAGTTACGGCTTGATCATTATTTTTGGATCAGAATGTAACTTTTGATCGACTCGGGCCGGAGACTTTTGATGCCCTGGATGAATAAATGAACTTGTTCCCTTTTAATTGTTCAAATGTCTTTCGTTCATAAATAAGGTTCTCTAAAAAAAGAATTAACCAATGTGGGTTAAAAAGAAATATATGTATACACTAATAAGTAAAAATAATAATTTTGGTTCCCATATAAAAGTGGTGCCGTGAGCGGCCGCCCCTCCCGCCCATGTCTAGAGCCACCTTGGATCGACTTATTTCAGAGGTTGAGTAATCTGACGGACCTATAGAATGATCATCTAAAGTTAAGGTTGATGATAATGACATTAAAACGAAAAAAATAGGATGTAACCTAATGATTGGTTCAAAATGTATAATTTCTGTTTTGAGCAATCATCCAACAATAAAGACAGACATTGAATTCAAAATAGAGAGAGATAACAAAATCTACTGCAACATCAAAGTAGTGAAAAAATTACTTGTTGAAGTCATAATCAGAAGTTTGGAATGGCTGAGATGTGACACTAAATCTTCTAGTGCTACAGGCTTTGAGTTTATGTGACTGAGTAATGAGTAATGGAAGATTATGAACCTGACTCTATTTATAGCTCCTAATGGGAGTGTATGGAATTAAAAACACGGTTTTCCTTAAATGTCTCCAATTAATATATTTACTCACTTGTTTAAAAAATTTACTCACACGTAATACTCTCATCAAATCATTAATATTACATCTCACCGAATTAATGTTACCGAAAATCATTGCATTTTTTGTGTCATTTTACTTAAGGAATAACCATAGTCTCACTATATATCAGAAATTCTATATTAGTCTCTGACTGTGTAATTTATTAATTAAAAGGGTGTTGCTAACTATTGATAACTTTTACGGAAAAAAAGTTATTTTTGATGTTTCAACATGTTGAATATACAATTATGATTTATTAACCAAACATTTTATGGTCTTGCTAAGGAAGCCAAAAGTAACATGTTTGCGTTAATTTCAACAACATTTTAACTTTTAAAAAGTTAAATTTATTACTTTTCATCATTTTTCAATAGTATATTTCTATTTTTATCCCCTTATCCAATGCTCCAAGGGCAATGGTTAACATTCTCCAACATTTTAATGTAAGAATTATTTTGACTACTTTGCTAAAAAAATATTATTTTAACTAACATAATCCACAATTAGATAAAATTTTAAAATTTCGATACCTTTGTAACTAATCGTTATGCATTCGATCAACAAAATAACTATTTTCTTTTTAGTGCATTGCATTCGATATATCACGGAATTCAACCACTTCTGTATATTTTTTACATGAACATGAATACGGCATAATAATAGTATAGATTTATTTACCAATCAAAAGGTGCACTGATGATCCAATAAAAAAAAATAGTATAGATTTATTTACAAAATTTAATACTCGAGATAACTCCTCTCTATTTTCTCTTCTCTCTTTCTATTTACTTTTTTTGAATTATACAAAGAAACAACTTAAGAGGATTTAATCGTCCAAGATGAATCTTTAGGTACGTGGATAAATTTTTGTAGATAAATTTTGCAAGATCTTCGGTGACCATTAAAAAATTGTTAAAAATATATTAGTACGTAAGTGTCTCCGCGAGTTTAGTTCAATTAGTATGAACATTGTATTATATTTATATATGTAGGAGCAAAAATTCGAACTCTAAGGGTGCATTTGATGGTCAGGATAGAGAGTCAGGATAAGAAAGACATATCATATCCTATTTTAATCTTTTGTTTGATGCACCAATAGGATATGATAAATGTGTTTCAACTCCAGTTTGCCCACTTTCTTTGCCGAACCACCACTGCTTTTTCAGAAAGCCAAACCCACCATCTGAATCACCTTTCTCTCTGGAGATGTTTCCCACTTGTCCTCTAGTGATAATTTTTTTTGGCAAACTGTGTTTCAACTCCGGTTTGCCCCTCTTCCACTGCCGTAACACTTTCCGGGGTCAAGATCTGTCACTTTTTGGCTAGAACCACCACTGCCACCGCCGCTGCTGCATATTCCGACGAACTTTCTGACAATTGAACCCACCATCAGAACTGTCACGACGAATCCGGCTTTTCATCAAAATCTCCGCTGCAAACAACCACATACGCGCCTGCACGCGCCGCCACAGTCTCCGGCGCACTTATCCACGCGTCATATCTTCACTCTTGATTCTAAATATTTTGTCACTTTTATTGATGACTTTTCTCATTGCACATGGCTATTTTTAATGAAAAATAGATCTGAATTATTCTCTACTTTTCAACAATTTTATCAAGAAGTTAAAACTCAATTTGGAGTGTTTATTCGGTCTTTACATAGTGATAATGCCAAAGAATATCTGTCTCACCAATTTCAAAATTCTATGTCCTCCAATGGTATTCTTCATCAAACTTCATGTACCCATACACCTCAACAAAATGGGGTTGCCGAACGGAAAAATCGTCATCTCGTTGAAACCACTCGAACTCTTTTACTTCATAGTAATGTTCCGTTTCGTTTTTGGGGGGATGTTGTTTTAACGGCATGCTATTTTATAAATTGCATGCCTTCCTCGGTCTTCGGTAATCAAGTCCCACACTCGGTCATGTTTCCTAATACCCCTTTACACTCACTTCCATCCCGTGTGTTTGGGTCCACATGTTTTGTTCACAATCTTTCTCCTAATCTTGACAAACTCTCGGCCCGATCACTCAAGTGTGTCTTTCTTGGTTATCATCGGTCTCAAAAAGGTTATTGTTGCTACTCTCCTACTCTTCGACGGTACCTCACGTCAGCTGATGTTACATTTTATGAGTCTGTTCCTTTTTTTGGGTCAACCAATGTACCTATTGACCCACTTCAGGCTGATATGCCAACCTCGTCTGATATTGTTCCTCTTCAACCTATTGTGTCTTTTCCACTCGAGTCCATTATTTATGTTCCTCCTCCCACGGAGCCTCCTACAACCATTCTTGGAGACCCTCCCGCGGAGCCTCCCACTCCACGACCTCTTCAAACTTACCAACGTCGTCAACCATCATCTGTTGTGCATGTTCCGACACCTATTCCAGATACTGAGGCCATTCCAGACTCTTCTTCGTCGCCACCGCCTTTATCGGATCCGACCGCAGATGTCCATATTGCTATTTGTAAAGGTATACGTCCTACTCGAAATCCATCTCCTCATTACATTGACTTGTGCTATCATCATCTTTCCCCCTTGCATTATACTTGCTTGTCTTTTTTGTCTTCTGTAACTATTCCTAAATCTTCATGAGAAGCATTATCTCACCCTAAATGGAGACAAACAATGATTGATGAGATGTGTGCTCTCCAAAGCAGTGGCGCTTGGGAACTGGTTTCTTTACCTCCTGGAAAGTCAGTAGTAGGTTGTCGTTGGCTTTATACGATGAAAGTTGGCCCTGATGGTAAAATAGATCGATTTAAGGCTCGTTTGGTGGCCAAGAGATATACTCAGATTTTTGGGTTAGATTATGGTGACGCATTCTCTCATGTCGCCAAAATGGCATATATTAGACATTTTCTCTCTATTGCAGCTATTTCTCATTGGTCTCTCCATCAACTTGACATTAAAAATGCTTTTTTACATGGTGATCTTGAAGAAGAAGTATATATGGAGCAACCACCTGGGTTTGTTGCTCAGGGGGAGTCATCTATCATGGTTTGTCGGCTGCATATATCCTTTTATGGTCTTAAACAATCTCCTCGAGCTTGGTTTGGCAGATTCAGCACAGTAGTGCAACAGTTTGGTATGATTCGTAGTTAAGCCGATCATTCTGTTTTTTATCGTCATTCATCCCAAGGGTGCATTTATCTTATTGTTTAGGAAAATGTTAACCATTGCCGTAAGGGCACTTGATAAGAAACTTAAAGTAGTAACTTTATCTTGGAAATTGTGCATTCAACTTATTGAAATAGTAAATAGCAACTTTTTCTAAATGAAATTTCACAATTATTTCCTTTTTTGATTCCTTAATCATTGCCCTAAGGGCAATGGTTAGCAAGACCCTATTGTTTATGTGGATGATATTATCGTAACTGGTAGTGATCAACAGGGAATACTCCAGTTAAAACAACATCTTTCTAATGAGTTTCAGACTAAGGACCTTGGTAAACTCCGTTACTTTTTGGGTGTTGAGGTAGCCCAATCCAAGGATGGTATTGTAATTTCACAAAGGAAACATGCTTTGGATATTCTTGAAGAAACAAGTCTATTGAATGCCAAGCGAGTTGATACTCATATGGATCCAAATGTTTAACTTCTACCTAATCAGGGGGAGCCCTTATCAGATTCAAGAAGATATAGGAGATTGGTTGAAAAATTAAATTATCTCACAGTTACTCATCCAGACATTTCCTTTGCAGTTAGTGTGGTAAGTCAATTCTTAAATTCTCCTTACCAAGAACGCATGAATGCTTTAATTCGAATTCTAAAATACATCAAAGGTGCTCCGGGAAAAGGTCTCATTTATGAGGATAAAGGACATACTCAGATAGTTGGTTACTCAGATGCTGACCGGGCAGGTTCATCCATTGATAAACGATCCACTTCTAGGTATTGTGTACTTGTTGGAGGAAACCTAATATCCTAGAAGAGTAAGAAACAAAATGTAGTTACAAAATCAAACATTGTTTGAGCTGGGTTAAAATTAACCTATCAGATTTACTAAAAGAAATCCCAAATTTACCTCCATCTCCTTCTTCTTCCCGTTGCTCATGCCATCATTTTCGATTTCAATTCATCCATCACTATTATTATCTTCTTCCTGTTCATGCCATCATTTTCGATTTTAATTCATCCATCATTATTATTTATATCAATTTATTTTTGTATGGATTCATATCATTTTTCTTTCAATTCCTCTTCGACCTTTTCTTTTTATAGATTCCTCTATTTTTTTTTTGTGATTTCAATTTTTTCGATAGATTCATTTTTTTATGTTTCGATTTCAATTCCTCTTCGTCCTTTTATTTTTATGTATTCCTCTTTTTTGTTGTGATTTCAAAAAAAAAAAAAATCCTCTTCGATTTACAAATTTCTAGTTTTTTTATAGATAACTCTCTTTCTTTTTGTATAGTTTTCAATTTTTCATTTTGTTTGATGTTTTTGAAATATGTACAATATGAAAATCAATCAGTTAAATTATGTTAAAAATGTATTTGATTATAAGGGTAATTTTGTCATTTAATAGAATAAAATAGCGTTATACGGGTTGTTATCATGTGTGCATCAAACACATGATATGATTAATGTTTATTTTGTCTATATCATATCATATCTCTATCATGTTTCATATCTTATCCTGCTTTTATCCTATCATGATCATCAAACGACCCCTAAACGTCTCACTTATTCACTTTAAACTTAACTAGCTGTTAGTTTATTTGACAGCAAAAAAATTAATACGCAACTTTTTATTCTAATATCAAATTTTTATTCAAATATCAAAGTTAACCATATTTGAACCTCGGTTTAAAACATGTAATAATGTATGGTTATTTTAGTGTTGCATGAAAAAAAAAACCAGAAAAACAAAGACTATATTGCATGAAAAGAAGTCCTCTTAGCAATAATGTTACATCCTATGCGCAAAACCCGTTTCCGAGTGGTAAAACTTCCATTTAGTTAGGATAAATATTTCCAACTGTAATGAATAATATACTCGGAGGGGCACCAGTATGAAAATTTTCAACAAGTTCTCAAACACATAATCATCTTCTCTTTTTTCCACCTTTCCCAGATTTGTTGGAAGGTCCAGCAGTTGCAGTTGTTGTTGATGCAGTCTCCTGCTTCTTGGTCCTTCCATGGTGTTTTGGGACCATCTCTGCAACGCGTAACATTAGTTGCTTTCCTGCAAAAACATAAAAACAAAACAAATGATAATGAGATACTAGTATATTCAACATTCATTAAATCTAAGTATCTTGAAGAAAATAACATGAAAATAATTTCTAATTCTTTTAATATGTGATGCTTGCAAAAGAGTTCCGATTCTCGACTCGACAGTGACAAAGACCATAAGAAATAAGCTATCATAATTTATAATATCATAGATGATCTCTCTGGTGTGGGCTAAATATATATTGTTATAAATATGGGATCATCACATCTGGTGTGGGCTAAATACATATTGTTATAAATATGGGATCATCACATCAAACATTTAGTCCCTCTCCCTCTCCCTCTCTCTCTCTGCCTAAATCCTATCATTTCTGCAGGCTTAAACATGTGTCTAGAAAATAGAAAAGAATAGCATAATCTTGTGGCCAATGTTATATTTACCATGGTCTCGCAATTTCTCTGACTAAACTACTTTAGAGTTTGATAAGGCCATTTCAGATCTTACAGTTAATTATCAGAGAAAAAGGGCTACACACCATCAGTGCAAACTAGTTTTACAGTGACGTTCAATAAGAATAAAGTATGTAGTAGTTGTTTTTAAAAGACAGTTACAAAATTGACCTACATGGCAATATGACAGGTTTCGATTGTTACTTCCCATTTTTTAACCTTTAACATTCTCTAAGAGACAAACACTCAATGAGAATTCACTGCTGCTTCAGAATACTATTTCAAGCAATATTGCACTTGATTGTGAAATACACTTTGAAAGAGTTTTGCATAGTGTTTCTCATCTCCCTCTGTTGTGCTGTTATTAACATCTCCATGTAAATTATTGTTTCCTACTTCTTCGATTTGTGCTTTATGAACATGCTACTTTAGTTAAAACAAGGTACTTTTACCTTAATCAACTTGAATTTGTAAAAGTGCCACTGCCATAAACAGTCAAAATATTGGAGCATGCTTTAGGATATAGATTTAAAAAGGGTCACAATGTAGATATTATCACAAATAAAAAATGCCAAACTTATGTAGTTCCTACGTAGCTTCTATGTTGATCAAGATGCATAATGTTACATGCATAAGGGATAGCTGCTCTTTTCCATCCCTTTGTCCTAGGATTCAATTTCATTTCTAAGAAAGAAAGAAAGAAAAGGAAATATTTTGAATTGATTTCTCAAATGCTTTTAAGCTTTCACCTATGTGAGCAAACCAAACTCATATTGTTGTACTTCTACTTCTACACAAGTCTAACTCCTAAGTTCCAATTCTACTCTAAGTCCATCCACAATTAGAACCTATAAGTGACCAGTTCCAATCAAGTGTCGAGTCCAGAGCCATAAAAGTGGAATATTATAAGTAGTGCCGGTAGAAAGTATAATCAATGTAGATAGACTTGATGTAGTGGACAAAACATCCTAACTTGAAGCCAATATCTCTTTGTCATATCAAAATGTTAAAATATAAATACACAATTTAGTTGTTAGTGACTCAGTGCCAATCGAAAAGCCAACCAACGTAAGTAAACATATCACACTGTTAATAGCACCTCACAACAATGTTCTGGTTAGAACACGTTTTATGGAAATGGGGTGGCCTCCTCAGGCTTAGACAAGCAATGATAGAATCACTCTTATGCATGCATGCAATGTTCATATCCTATCTTATCTACGCCAACTATCTAAATACCGTAAGGTCCAACCATTGAGGTATTCCTATATAATGAATGAATATTATATCCCTTCCCCTACGGTTGCAGCTATCAACTGAGTTGTACTGGATATTTCCGGTCATTCTATTGCACGGGATCTTTACTAATTAATAGTTTATATTCAAATAATACAAAATACCCAGATAGCTAAAAACTATGAAATTCATAAGCATGTGTATAAAAATATACAAAATTAACACCATTGTTACAATTAATTTCGAAACTTACTGGAAGCTATGGATGGATTAATGAGAGTCCCATCCTCCTTTTTGAGCAAAACCCTAACTCGTCCTCTTTGCATGAAATCACGAGGGTAAGCCTTGTCAAGCTGTGATGAACAATAATTATTACACATTTTACAATAATGAATTGAAATTGAAATTGAAAAATGAGTAATTAACCTAACCTCGATTGCAAAAGGAAGTTTAAGAAAATTGCAACAATCCCCAATTTCGAGACAAGTAGGGTTTTCACATGATTTGGAGATTCCGATTCTTCTTCCTTCAGCAACAGTCTTTTTGGAATTGATGTAAACAGGGTATAACACGATCCATTTCTTTATGCTTGCTAATTCAACTTCCATCTGAAAATTGAAGCAATTTGAGATGAGATATATCACTGTGATGTGATGATATCAAAACTGATATTACAAACTAAGTAAAATTATGTGAAACCCTCCCTCACCAATCAATGATTCCACTGCTATGAGAGAGAGAGAGAGAGAGATAATAACTCACTAACCGCAGAAATTGATTGGGTTGAATTGAACGCTGAAAGAATCTGATATTCGAAGGAGAACTCGCTGAATGATGTTGCAGCGCCACCGCGAATGCTATACAAGAAAAGAGTAAGCTTTGGGAAATCCTAAACTGCCCTTTTGGACACGTGTCACTCTTTGCTCTTCGTATTAATATTCCTTCCGTTTCACGGTACTTCTCCATTTTGAAAATCAATTTTGTTTCATAATATTTGTTACTTTCAAGTTTCAATACAACATTAATTATTGTCTTGTCAATAATACCCTTACATATTTATAGTAGAGAGAAAAAAAATAAAGTAAAATAATAAATGATTAAGGATATTATAGAAAACACACGTAATTTTATTAAAAATAATAAAATTTATTTGGTTTCTTGATTAGTGCAATTTCTCCGAAATGAACATGTATTTTAAAACGGAGTGAGTAAACTAAGTTAAAGACGTGAAGTGAAAAGAAGCTTTCCAATTTTAGCTGATAAATAGATGTTAGTTTTGAAATTGAGGAATTGAGATCGAAGTCAAAGAAGCTTTTGTGTGGTTCAGTTAGAAGTTGAAACGAAGTAGCTGACAACAGAAATCAGTGGGCTTGTTTGAGAGGAAGCCAGGAAGGGTAAGAGATCCTATGTGGATGGTCTACCATGAGATCTAGTAGAATTATTTTACAAAAATGTCCAATAAGATATTAATACTACGTGGTTGAAGACTTGAAAGTATGGCTGTCAATGAACCGATCAACTCGACAATAGTTTGAAACTCGATTCGATAATTAACTTGTTGAACTAGGTTCATGAGTCAAATGAGTTGGACTTAAGTTAAAAATTAAGTTCGTTAAATAAATGAGCTGAACTTGGGTTGTATATAGTCCGACTCGATTGGTTCATAAGCTAACTCGATAATATATGTATTAGTTTGATAAATATTAATAAAGTACAAGCTTAGATATCAAAAATTTATTAATTAACAGTTAACAATATACCTAAAAAAATATTAACAATTAACAATAATCGTAATATAAGATAGAAAGAAAAGAAGCTAATAAAAAGTCGTGAGGGTTTTCAACCAAACATATGTGTGCTAAGATTAGTCCCACATCGGGGAGATTAACAACATTAGACGAGAGGAGGAGATATAAAATAGACGTGCATGTTTACTAACTACGCTACGGTAGTAATAATCAAGTGCTACTACTTTTTTTCCTGAAGACCAACGTGGTCAAAATATACATTTTAGAATTATGGCACTCGAGCAAACGAGTTGAACCTAACGAGTCGAACTGAGTTAAAAAAAAGTTTGTATCGAACTTGAGTTGAGTTTCGAGCCGAGCTGATTCTTATCGAGTCGAGCTCAGACAAGTTTGATTCGACTCGACTCATTTCCAACCCTATATGAAAGTGATGAATTTAATAAATGGATGTTAGTTTTGATTTTTATTTGCAAGATGGTGGTGGTGTTAATTATTGAGTTTGTACTTTTATAAAGAAAAAAAATTGGGTTTTTTATTTTATTTTATAAAGATGATGAAGGATGAAGAAGATGAAGATGGGGAAGACCTCCCTTATCCAACGATCTTTATTTTGAGGGGACCATGTTGATTTGAGGGACCAGTTTGTTAAAATTAAGAGTTATATGACCAAATTGAATAAAAGAAAGGGTCATGTTGACTTGTGCCCTTAAGACACATGTTAAGCAACCTAAATAGAGCAATTTTGGATTGGAAAATATAATATAACTTTTAAGAAGTTGAATGCACGTCTTTTGATATGTGTATTTCTATAATGAGTATCTTAACATATGCCTTGATGACACAAGTTAACATTAGCCTAAAAGAAATAAGTTTAAGGACCGACATATCAATTCGAGCTTAAAGGTTTAGGAGACTATTTTTGAAAGTTGGCAACATTTTTGACAGCTAAAGCAAGATATAAGAGAATTGGGTAGGAAATGAAAAGGAGGGAGGAAGAGAGAGACCATCTTGATGTGCATTTCCATCAACATCAACCGGAGTTGGTTCAAAAATGGTCATTGAATTTGTAACAAGACCATCATCAATACGCAATATGTTAAGCATACGCATGTGACTATTTTTATCCTCCACTCGAGGTACATATGGTTTTTTACCACCTGCATTTGATCTTGATAAATAAAACACATATTGTACTAGAATTATAAGGTTTGATTTTTGACACGTGAAATCAAATGGTTTACACACTATGAAGCACGCATAGACACGACACATCCTAATATACCGACACCGATATTAATTAAAAAAAATCACATAATCCAATATAATTTATATGTGACGGTGTCAGAAGCGTGTACGACGTCCGGACACTCCCCGTGCTTCTAACACATGAAAGTCTTATAAGAAAAAGAGAAGTGTATTAAATTTAAAATGCCCGAATTTCCGATCCTACGTCTCCGGTATAGTACAATATTATGTTCCTTCCGTTCATTCTATTGCACATGATCTTTACTAATCTATATCTATATACAATTGAGAATGATTTACAATGACCAAAATTTAATGCTACACTTCCCTTGTCCATCCCCATAAACATTTTGCCACATGGCAATTGAGAATGATTTTACCTTTGTCTTATTCAATTTCTTATGACAATAATTATAAAAGCCAACAATCATAAAAGACATATTGTATAAATGGTGTATAACTTATTTTTAGAAATTTTAGTTGAACATGGATTGAACATGAGACATGCATATATCTTGGGGTTCTCTTCGCCAAAATTGTTAGGCCGAATGTCATGACCGGAGTTCGAACTCCGGTACCTCCACTTGTGCGTGTAAGTTTATAATGACTTTGTCATTTCGTCTATCTATAAAAAAAAATTAGTTGAACATAAAAAATAAGTAATAATTCTAACCATCCTTGAGAATCACTTGGAAAAAAGTAAAAGGTCCTACAAATTTTTTCACGTAGAAAATTACTATACAAAAAATTATTAACGTGGAAAATATATGTACCAAATTTTGTTGAAAATGACTCACAAAAATTAGAAAGAATTAAATTATTGTTGATTTTTTTTGTCAAGAATTATTGTTGATTCATAAATTACACATTCACGTACTTTCTCACAACCATAATCAAATTTGTTCTTCATGTGACTGAAAAAAATTAATATTTGACATGCTCAAAGGAAACAAAATTCACGATCAGCCACTCTAGATATTAAAGAATAATTCTGATTCGTCAAAAAAATATAATATAATTTGTCTTCTCTAACAAATATGACATTAACATTTGAATTAAAATACCAATTAAAACTTATTAGCCAATTTCGAATCAGATTGAAAAAAAAAATGTAAATTCTCTTCATTATCAAATAACAAAAATCTTTTTTATGGTATTAATTTGGCATTACACACCTAAATTAACAGGGTTCAAAAATTTCATTGTAAATTCATATGAAAGGAAGTAATACTAGCCCATAATGTTAATTTATTGGGATATTAAATTATTAGAATTAGTTGATTCCAATTATGTTAATAAAACAGAAAAAAAAAAAAAGCAAACCTGTTTGAATTGACTGCATATATTACGATGTCCTTAAAATGATTTCTTCCACATATTTTCAGCATAAATCAGAAACAGTCAGCTCCTACAAGAAATAATTTTAATGTATATTCATTTTCATTAATAATGATAATTACAATAATTTATATACTTAACAGAACTAGGTTCTCAATTATCTATAAATATGTTGATTCTTCAATCGCTTTCTCCCACATCTTTCTTTTGTCCCTTTTTCAGAAAAACAAACTCTGAAATCATATTTTTTTAATTCACACTAATTTGTTTGAGAATGAAACTTTATCATGTGTATTATTTTAATCTTGAATAGGGAAATGAATGAATGAGTGATCAAATAATCTAATATTATAAAAAATGATGTGTGTTTTTAACATCCCCTTCCACGTTAATAATTTATGTTTGGTGAAGAATTTATTTATTTTTGTCATGACAATGTTTTAGAATGTCTTGAAATTATGCAAGGGAGTATAGAGATTAGAGGTCACCATCATTGATAATCTTTTATTTGAATCAATAATTTTTTGGTAATTTTTCCTAATGATTTATAAGTGAAATATTTGGTATACGTTATTATTAGTTTTATTTGATGATGTAAGAGATGATTTACAAACAATACCACTATCATACGAAAGCATTTTTTTGCCAACGAATCCACCATTAAGAGTTTGCAAGTGGATTCTCAAGTCCCAACTAAATTTTATCCATATGCAAGAGCTAAAGATTGTACACTAACCACTTGCTTAATAAAGGTTCCAAATCTCTTCCTACTTGCACCAACCTATTGTGTGTGTATTTTCCATAGTTTATCTTGAATTGAAAAGAATAAGCTATTGATGCTTTTGTATTTTATATATTTCATATAATAGTGAAATCTTTAAGGATTTTAAACTTTTTTAATGAAAATAAAATAATTGTTGAGCAATGTACGGGTTGACTTATTTATAAGTTAATTTTTGAGATTTTCAACATTGCAAATATGGTATTCTCTTTTATTTTTTGAAATAATCTATGACCTTTTTATAATACAAGTGCAAAAAATAAAAATAATCATTTTTTTAAAGAGGTACTTATAAATAAAAGTCATGTATTGTTAAAAAAATATGTTTGACTAAAAAAGAAATAAAATAGATTTAGGAAGGCACGCTTTATATATGCAACTATGCAAGTTCAAAGAGACCACTATCCTAATTGGAGATTTACTGTTGATGAATTTTTTTGACAAAATATACAGTTGAGGATATAGGATAGAATTTACGGGTAACATGCCAGTTGTGAATTTTTCAACTATAATAAAAATAAAATAAAAAGGAAGCTATGTTAATTATAGCATATGGAACAAGCATTTTGATGTTTTTTGAATGGTCAAATGTTAGTAAAATTTATTGTTACATTAGTATTATCTCTTTTATCACTTGGGTCCTTCTAATCATCTAGTATATAAATAACTCAAATTAATTGATCTATCCAACCCTCGTACATGTAATAATGTTAGATAATGTAAATTTTCTGGAATAATATACTTTGAACAATCGTCTTTTAAAAAAAAAATACTTTGAAGAAAGTCAGTGAACATATCTCAGTTGATTTGAATATTGAAACAGAAATGATAAACAGACACATAAACTTGGACACAAATACAACAGCAGTGGCATTTTCGTAATTCTAATTAAAGTGAAGGGACAAACTTGTAATTTTGTGTCTGTATTTTCCAATCGCTCTCTCTCTTCTCTCTCTAATCGCACTTTTCTCTCAAGTTCTCTTCTCTGACTCTTCTCCCTGATCTAATTTCAGTGAAGGCGCAAGAGAGGAGAGGTTGACCGCGGTGGTCAAACAAGGTGGAAAGGATGGTGATTGTGGAGGGCGTTGTTGCAAGAGGCGGCGATGGCGGTGATCCGATCTGATAGCAACATAGAAGAAGGAGGAGGTTGTGCCCGGTGGGTTAGAGGTGGATCTGAGAAGAAGGTTGATGGATGGTGGTGCTGCGAGCGGAAGTCGGAGAGGATCTGGTGGTTGTGAACTGACGTCGGAGAAGGTTGACGGGGGGTGGTGTTGTGAGCGGAGGTCGGAGAGGTTCTGGTGGTGGTGATCAGAGAAGGTGGTGAACGAACGTCGGAAAAGAAGGAGAGTGATGGTGGCGACGCGACCTGAGAAGAAGAATGATGGTTGTGGTTGCTGGTGGTGGATGGCAAGCGAGAGAAGTGGTGGTTATACAATGAGAGAATAGAGAGAAATGAGTTAATGGGGGAGAGAATAGACTACAGAGAGAAAAAGGAAAAAAAGTAAGAAAATAAATGTAATACAATATTTTTATACGGTATCTATTTTGTGTTCAGTTATTAAAGCTCTATTGAAATATGAAGGGATCTAAGTTCAAACTTCGGGTTCTCCCCTTATTCACATTAAGGTGAAATTTCTGTGAGCATCTATTTTTGACTAAAAACCACTTTTGAAATAAAAAAGTAACAATAATAATATTAACAAAAATTTGGGAGAAATCGGAGGAAAACACCATTGTTACTTATGTGTTTTTTGGTCATGTAGAAATTTACCTTTAAGGTTAATAAGTGGGTGTTCAGATTCCAACCAAGAACATTCATATATCATGCATTGTTCCTACTAACTAAACTTAGCTCCCAAATACATATTTTATCTACATAATTTATATATATGTACAAAAATCATCAAAAATTATCCCGTGCAAGGCACGGGTCTCAAACTAATAAATAATTTAAATTCAGATAATACAAAATGCCCAGGTAGCTAAGAACTATATTTAATTTATAAACATATGAATAAAAGTATACAAAATTTATATTATTGTTATAATTATTGAAGAAAAAAAAACTTACTTGGAAGCTATGGATGGATTAATGAGAGTCTCATCTTCCTTTTTGAGCAGAACCTTAAAGGAGCGTTTGTTTCATAGAATCAAAATGTATCCTCAGGATTAACTTTCCCGAGAACATATTAGTGGAAATTTTATTCCCAGGAAAATTTGACAAAAGTGTTTGGTTGTTGATTTAAATTCCCAGGAATTATATTTTATGGAAATGGTGTAATTATTAAAATACCTAAAATAGACTAAATGTGTGCTCATTTTTTAAAATTATTTTTGGTCATTGTACAACAGTATAAACTAATGTGTTTTACAATTTTAGCTAATACCTTGAGTAAAAAATTAAATAAATGCAACATTTATCAAAATTCATTCAATGAAAGCAAGCAATAAATGAAAAGTGTTTATGCTTGTGAAAGAAAGTGTTCAACTGAAAAAATAAAAAAATGTGGCACATAAATTGGGTGTAGAAATGGGCTAGTAGTGGTGTGGTTGGTAGTTATATAAGGGTGTTAATAGGGTTGGACAACGGGTGGGTTCAGACGAGTTGGGCCCGAAACGTCGAACCGGCTCAACCCGCGGTTTGTATATACAAGTTTGTCTCCGACCATTTTTCACTAACGGATTATGCGGGTTCGAGTCATTCGGGTTGCGGGTTCGCATGGTGGGTTTGTACGGGTCAACTGAAACAACCAAATTTCAAAACGTATATCTAGAATAAAAATTGAAAAAGATCGTATCATCAATTTCAGATCTGTGGATCTAGAAGTTTCTATTATGAAAGGCGTAGAGAAAGATAAAACAAAGCTGAGTTTGAAGAATGAATCAGAGAGATCGAAGCAAAAGATTTGAGAAGAATAAAAAGAGAAGAAGATGATGAAGGAGAAGAAAGGGGCAGGTAAGTGTGTGTTTGGTTTGGCGGCGGTGAAAATTGATTTTGATTGAATTGAGTTTGAGAGAATTGATTTTGTTTGAAAGTGAGTTATATGTCAATTGATTTATGTTTGGATGCACTCACTTACAAGTGATTTTTATGAGTTGATGTTGTTTGGATAGTTTGAATCAAAATTGATTTTGAGCATACAATGACTAAATTACCCTTTTCATTGTATTTAAAATTAAATATTTCATTCTCATTTTAGATAATTATTTCAACTTATCTAAAATCATAACTGCATTTTTATTGATTCATAAATTCATTTTAAAATGATACTAGTTTTTAAGAGTAATTTTTTAATTTTTTTTATCAATTGTATTGTTTTTAATATAATATAAAAATCAAAGGGGTATAAAAAGAAAAAAAAAACAGCAAAAGTAATTGAATGGGCTTATCACAAAAGAAAAATAAAAAATTGAACGGAACTGTAGCAATCTACGGTGAAGATAGAAACAGAACCATAGAAGAAGACGCAGTATAAAAGAAGGGTAAAGTTGGAAATTAATTTGAGGTTTTTGCAAAATTGATTTTAACAGCCGCAGAAGCTTCAATTTATGGCTTTCAGAAAACTTGGGTTTGGAGCTAGATTCACGATTTACTGAAGTGCGTTTGCAGCTACCCAAACATCTTCAAAAATGGTGAAATCGTGTTTGAATCTGTAAACTCGCGTTTGAGGTCGGAAAACGCGTATCCAAACAGGTACTAAGTCTATTGAGAAGACTGTGGAAAAAGAGTGACGTTCTGTAGCATGTAAGGTTTCAAAGGAAAAATAATTATTAAAAGAAAATAAATAGGAATAAATCTATTATCTAAACATGAAACTTAATGTCTACAAAAAATACAATTTTACCCCTTCTTGATATTTTGACACATCATCAAAATTATATCCTTTTGTGTCTTTTGCTTTAGCTTCCCTCTATAATTTCTCTCCTAAAAACATTAAAATAAACTCAGTAGATAAAAACGCTAACTTAATATTTTTTAAACAACAAACAAACTTAATTTTAGTCTCAGTTAAAATAATTTTTCTTATAATTCAACTTCTAAATATCTAAAAATTTAAAAAAATTATGATCTTCTATTCTTTAATTCTCTAATCATGAACCTTTGTACGGAAAAAAAATTATGAAACTTAATCTCTACAAAAAACACAATCTTACCCTTTTTTAATTTTTTGACACGTCATCAAAATTTATCATTTTGTTTCTTTTGCTTAAACTTCCCCTATTTTTCTCTCTTAAAATCAAATTAAAAAAAACTCACTTGGTAAATAACACGAACTTGAACTTTTTTTAATGAACAAACAAACTTAATCTTAATCTCGATCAAAGCAAATTTTCCTACATTCTACTTTTAAATATCAGAACGGTTAAAAAATTTACAAAATAATTATTGCAAGGCATATACCTATATTTCAAAAAATTACACATTTTTAAGATTGGTTCTTTTCTAAATATAATTTGCCTTTGCATTTTCTTTGTCTTTTTTTTAGTCAAAATAAAAATTATATTAAAAAAAAGAAATGGATAAAGAGTCTGAGGACATCAGACCTGACTCGGGTACAACAAAAAACGAGGATACAACATAATAAATCAGACCAAGTGGATCGATCCAAATCTATCGTAACAAAAATTCACTAATTAGTAAGTGAACCCGAATACGGGCGCGAAATCAGATTTAAAAAAAATATGAAAAGTGAACCTCTCTCAGCACTTTATCCAAATGCAAGTACCAACAACTCCATATACATATCAGCATGCATAAAAGCTCTTTCAGGTTGAAGAACCAGAGTGTAGATAAACATGACACATTGAAACCTGCATATCTGAACATGTTTAGAAACAACAGAGAATCAAAGAAGTCAAACTACTATGTCATATTAGAAAATATTATTTTTTATTGTTGTAGATTATTAATTATTATATCTTTTAGAAAGATGACTATAGAAAACGCTGAAAACATGATAAATTAGTCACTAAATAATATTGTTGCACAATTCATACACGAGATTCATAACGACATCTTTATTAATAAAGAAATCTTTACTATTTTAAATATTTATACATATTTTTAGTTTATCATTTCATAATATTTAATAAAAACTATTTTAATGATTTTATCATGGGAAAATTACACCAACCTCTCTTATCGTCTTCTTAAATAACACAAACATCCGCTCTATTTTTTAACTAAACTTTAATCTCCCTTTTTTTGTTTTATCAATTTGAGAAGCACTTTTCTTATAATATAACTGATGTAAGATTTTTACATGTCGTATAACTATTTACACGTGAGTATAATAGGTTCGTTTCCGCAGGGATTGGTGTGTCTCATAAGCATTTTAACGTCAAATATCATCTTAAGTGTTTGGGTATAAATTGTTTGTTTGTGTAAAACTATTTGAACTATTCGACATAAAAGTAAAACGAGTAGAGATAGAGTTCTTTCGCTTGGGGTCAGAGATATCAACCAAGCGTAACAGCTGCAATCTCTCGATCAAATAACAGATTCTAGTTTTTTAAACGATATTATCACAATCACTCGACAATATCATTTGTGTCCAAATGATATCGTTATTTTTAAGGGATTGTTTAAATGTCGATTTCCCACACGTTTAAACAATCACAAAGTCGTTTGGATCGTTCAATCGACGATTTTCCGCCCGATTAAATGACCCAAAAACATTAAGTTCTAGATTAAAAGTGATTATCAAATATTAACATCTATGTCTAGCATGATAACTTAAGATAGATTGTCATTCTAGTTCTAAAATCCAAAAGCATTTGTAAATATCATTTTGAATCTTTATAAAACATTAAACACAAGAACAACAACAATATTGAATAAATAAGCTAGAACCATATATTAAATGATCAAAAGATTACATAATAGCTTGTTTGAATACCTCAAGACCCACAAGGGTAGATGTAGCTACATATGTCTATGATAGCTTTGCAAAGGAAGAATAAGATATGAAGATTCAATGCCTAGATCCATGATATCTCACTAAATCTTGGGTTGAATCTACTCCTAACTACCTTGCTTTGTGTTTCTCTCTCTAGAAAATGCCCTATTCTCTCTCTAAAAACCAGAAAATGCAATAAAACAGTGAAGTTCTTTGGAAAGAGAAGAGAAAGCTATTTATATTGGCTGAAATCGTGGCTGTTCGCTTAAGCGAACAGGTGGTCGCTTAAGCGAACGAAAGTGGAATCTTCCGTTGACCAATGAGGAGCAGCCACGTGGTCCTTATCTTCAGAGGTTTGATGAACTTCGCTCAAGCGAACAGTAAGCGAACTGGCAAGCGAACTTCCATTTGCTCTCGATGTTTGTACGCTTAAGCGAACAACAAGCTTACAATTGTTCGCTTAAGCGAACTGATGATTTTCCTCAAGCGTTCAGCAAGCGAATCGTAAGCGAACATGTTGTGACTTTCTGGTACCGGTTCGCTTAAGCGAACTGGCTTTGGTTCAGGAGCTTCTTTCTTGGTCCTTGCTTGTCATTTCCTGCATAAATTGGGTAGAATCAGGCATGTAAAGCACAAATGGTAAAATTATAATAAATGATTGCTTTTCCTTATATAACTTGCAAAACAAGTCACTAAAATGCCTAGATTCACACATAAAATGTGGTACTTTTGAGCACTTATCAACAACACAGTTTAAAATTTGTTAATTCCATTTATTTTGAACAATTAACTTCTTCATACAAGTATGAACTCATTTAATTTTTGACCATTTTTCACTTAGCTGATTTTTTTCAACTCTTGTTACTAAGTCAAGGTGGTTTAATTTTTAAACTTTAATGTAATAAAACAGATATATCGAAGATTATTTTCTTTTCATTGATCAACCATAATGTCCATTCACCAAAATTCTTCTCATTTCTATATTCTCTTTTGATCTCTTCTGTAATTGTCGATGTTTGATTCTAGTTGATGGTAAAAAATAGATGTTGTTATTGTTTCTCAATTGTGAGAAAAAAACTAATTGAACTCAGTTGTGAAAAGAGAAAAAATGTACAAACAAACTAAGAAAAAACTCCGCATTTAACTTAACTGTGAAAAGAGAAAACAAATACAAACAAACAAAAATGATTGAAATTAAATCGTATATTTATAATGTTATTGAAATGGATAAAATAAGGGGAGATTGATGTGTTTGGAAAATTAGAAGGGGTACTTGTGTTATTTAAGAAAATCTTAAGGGAAGTCAAATTAATTTGCCCTTTTATCATTAACCGACGGCTTCATCATTAATTTTTTTTTCTTATTTTCTCAATTCATATAGCATTGCAACGTGCTTTGATGTATAGCCCCCCACTTCGAATTAACCCGTACGGAGCACGGGCCCGTGCTTAGCACGGGTTTGTTGCTAATAATTATTAAAAGAAAATAAATAGGAGTAATATAATAACATAAGTAAGAGTGAAACGGTGCTAATTTGTTTATACCAGTACTCCGTTTATGCATTAATTTGTTATTACTATATTTAAAGTTTGAAGTCAAAGAAAAAAAAATTGTAAACCTCTTGCTATCATTAATTATTATTAATGACCTGGTAAAAGAAAATAGCATTAACTACTACTGCTAGACAGAATGCAGGCGTCTGTCTGTCGGTCTTACTGAGTGCAAAAGTACACAACTTTCCTATACTTATGCGGGCGGGTTCGGGTACATGCGGTTGAAGTATTTTTACCCGCACCCGCCCATGTGAACTCTTATAAATCCGTAGTTTTGACTCGTAGACCCGTTAATCTGATATAACCCGCCCAGATCGGGTTTTTCCCTCCGGTTTTTTTGTGGGTTTGGTCGGGCCTCGGGTCCTTGTCCAGCCCTAGATGTTAACGAACATTTGAGAAACAAATTGTGCCAACTGCCGAGGATAAATCATTCCCTTCCTTTTATGCTGGGAATAAAAAGAGAGTAATATGGTTGAAAAAAAGTTACGGGGAATGTTTTATTCCTTGGAACTTTTTTGTGTGCATGTGTACCAAACATGAGAATAAATTATTGGGTTAATAAGTCTTTATCCTCTTGTAATATGTGTCATTTATGGTTTTTCTCATGTAAAATATTTTTTTTGATTCACCCCTATAATTTTTTTTTATTTACTCCCCTAATAAGCCAAACAAAACCAATTTTATTTTATTTTTTCAAGAAAATTTCCGTTTTTGTTTGGCCTATTAGGGGATAAATAAAAAAAGAATTATAGAGGGGTAAGTAATTTTTTTTACAGGGTGTAAAACCGAAAATGACATATATTACAGGGGGTAAAGACCTATCAACCCTAAAGGGTTATATGGTTAAAGTTATATATGGACTAATCAACTCAAAAATTTAGCACAAAATGATTCAAATTTCAAACTTCATGAGTAGAATTCTCCAACGTCTCAAACCTATCGTTATTGTTCACATTCAAATTTAATCACTCAAAAGTATAACATGTATATTATCCTGATCTATATTTAGTTTGTACTACATGAGAAGTCATCGCTCCCATGAAAATAAAAGAAACCCTGCTATCGGATCAACAAGAAAAAAGTCGTATTATTTTTTATTTGGCTAAAGTGCACTTTTCCCCCTCGAACTTTCAAAAACTTGCAATTTTAGCTCTCTCTATGTACAAAAACTACAATTTTGACCCCTTAAGATTTAACATCTTTGCATATTTGGTCCTTTTGGCCAATTATAACCAAGTCAACGCTTATTTGGCATGCCATGTGTGTAATTAACCATTTAAAAAAATAAAAATGTCACATTTTAAATTGTTGAATTGAAAAAATAAATAAAAAGGAAATAAAGAAGGAGAGGCACGTGAGAGGTTCATCACTCAAAATAGGATGATTATTCAGTAAGATGGCAACAACAACATTTACTTCCAGATTTCACAACACTCAAAATTCGAACTTGATACAAAAAGGAACAAAGGACTAGATACACATATATATCTTCAAAATATTCAGAATCAGGTTTCATCATACAAATCAACTCAAACAAATATCCAATTTGAATAACCAAACATTCCCTAAAACCACACCCAAGGTTAGCTACATAACATTGATCCAAACTGTTTCACGCAAAATTAAAATTATAATGAATCTTCCCATCATACCCAACATCAACTTCCCTAATCCATTCATCAAACTTAGCAGGCTCAAGCTTCTCACCAATACTTGTCAAAATATGACGAAAGTTATTCACATAAACAAATCCAGTAGCTTCTCACCAATACTCTTTGGCGACGATGGATTCCGACTCCGATGGTGCGATCTTGCTGTCGTTGTCGGTGTCGAAGAGTGTGAATATGCTTATTTCATTGGTGCGATCGTGCATATTTGCGTTTCTGGTGTTTGTGTTTAAGAAGATGAAATGAAATTGAAAATGTTGTTAAGATCTTTCTATTTTACTCCATCTTCTCAGAATCTCGATTGTTGTTGTTGTTATTGTTGAAAAGAGTCGTGTTGTATTTTCTGGATTTTTTGGTGTTGGTTGAGAAGAAGATGAAGGAGGTTAAAGATGTTGTTGGGGTTGATGAACCTCTCACGTGCCTTACCTTCTTCATTTTTTTTCTTTTTTTTTTCATTATTTTAATTCAACAATTTAAAATGTTGTATTTTTCTTTAAATTGATAATTACACATGTGGCATGTCAAATCATCGTTGACTAGGTTAAAATTGATCAAAATGATCAAATTTGTAATTGGGCTAAATCTTAGGGGGGTAAAATTGTAGTTCTTGTACTTAAGGATCAAAATTGTAAGTTTTTGAAAGTTAAGGGTGGAAAAATGCACTTTAGCCTTTTTATTTTTATTTTGTTGATAAATAGTAATACTTATTTTCTTCCTATATACAATTTGAAGCAACGAATATCCATAAGCGATAAATCAATCCAAATTTTAACATACAATATAGGAGATAAATTCCTAAAAGGTTGGTATAAATTTTTGGTTTAAGTCATTGCTAAAAGTAGAGAATATATGCCTATACTTCCTTGAATGAATTGCAAATTTCTTCATGGAAAAGATAACCTCCACGCTATAAATAACTACATCAAATAACTGAAAATATAGCCTACATTTGTGAACTCATTGCCATACATAACTACATATACATCTCCTCTAAAAAAAAAAAACTACATACACATTCATCTTGCCATGGATACCAAAGATGATGGTTTGTTCCTCTCTCTCCTTTATTCGGTAGCATCTTTAGAAAAGTCGTTTTGCATGTGTTTTCATGGTATACTTCTTGGCTTGTTTGCATCTATGCAACATGAAATGTACAATTAATAAACCAATGGGATTTTTGGGGCACAAATTTTTTCTGGTAATGAGTACATGACTGATTTAAGCACATAATATATATGATGGAATAGTTATTGAGATAGCAAGAAAAAATAAATATTTAATTTCTTAAGAAAATTTATTTCAAGGCAACCAGATGTCTTACTCAAACAAATCTGGAATTTTTTCTATGCTTAGTTATTATTGTATGTGATTTACTTCTAAAATAATAAATTTGCAGGTATTTCTAGATCTATAGTAGAAGCTTCGCCAGTTCATTACATAATGAAAATACAATCATTTTCACTTCTCACTAGTAATTCTATAGAGAGATATGAATCGGGGAAATTTGAAGCTGGAGGCCACAAATGGTATACATTATATATGTTCCTGAACATGACAATTTTGGTCTCTAATTCATAATGAATATGTTAAAAATGTGTTTAAACCTCACAGGAAGTTAGTTATGTACCCAAGTGGAAACAAAAGCAAGAATGTAAAGGATCATATTTCACTATACTTGGCATTGGAAGAATCAAGCTCACTTCATCCTGGTTGGGAAATCTATGTAAATTTTAAATTGTTTGTATATGATCACAACAATGACAACTACCTAGTTCTCCAAGGTATTTACCTGTTTTTTTTTTTTTTTTTTTTTTTTTTAAGGATATTCACTTGACAATTAAGTTCCCTTGAAATAGATTTTGAGCTGCTTAAACAGTTTAGTGTTTGACCTGCAAAGAAAGAGTTGCCTAATTTTTTTTTTGGATTGCTGCATTTAATAGATGATGTGAAAAAGGAAAAAAGATTTCATAGAATGAAAGTTGAATGGGGATTTGATCAATTTATTCCTCTCAAGGATTTCAATCTTGGCTCTAAGGGTTATTTACTAGATGATATATGTGCATTTGGAGCAGAAGTCTTTGTTTGTAGGGAAAACTACACAGGTAAAGGAGAATCTTTGATAATGATGAAGGATGCCCTCCCCTACAAGCATGTATGGGAGATTAAAGACTTCTCAAAGTTGGATTCAGAATGTTGTGACTCTAAACCATTCGATGTTGGAAACTACAATTGGTACAAATGCTTAACCTCCCTTTATTGATAAACTAAATGAATGAACTCCATTCAGAGTATTGTTTGAACTCAACATGAAATTTGACAACTTAATAATTTACTAAATTATCATTATGATAATTTTTGCAGGCAGATAAAACTGTATCCCAGAGGAAAAGGCACTGATTTGGGCAGATATCTTGCTTTGTACCTAACTTTAGCTAACCCAACAGCTCTCTCTCCAAGTTCCAAAATATATGCACAGACAATATTACGCATACTTGATCAAAAGCAATCCAAGCATCAGTTTTGGAAAGGTAAAGTTTCTTTCACAAAATGACAGCTGAATGAATAGTTAACATTGAGATCAATTTTTTTGCGTATCTAAAAAAGCAGAAACATATATTTGATTTGATAATCAAAAGTTCTATTTTTCCCCCTCTACTTGCAGCTAATTATTGGTTTAGTGCCTCAAGTCGTGATCATGGCACATCCAGATTTATTTTGTGTAGTAATTTCAACAGTCAATACCTGGGGTATCTAGTGAAGGACACTTGCTTTGTAGATGTTGAGGTTACAATTCTTGGAGTGGTTGATGCATTGTCTTGAGATCATTTCATGACATATGTTATAAAAGAATGTAGTTGCATTGGAGCCTCAAAGAATCAAATAAAATCAGCAATAGTACAAATCAACTACACCTTGTCAATCCTGCAATCTATGAGTGTAACAATCTTCAATTTATCTACATGTATATATTCTAATTGGACATTGACATCCCAAGTCTGCTACTCTTAATGTGAAAAAATATGGATCTACATCTTTACAATTTACGTTTTATTTAAAGTACAACAAATCGTTATTTAAATTGGAGATTCGGTGTTGTTATGTCATACATACAAGTACATCATGTACTGAATTTATTTACAAATAACAATACACAATTGACAAATACTTGAAGGAATTAATCATCAAATGCAAGTTATGCAACCAAGTTAACCAAATGTTTTCTCACTGCTGTAACACATATACAGAAACCCATCCTCCTCCTTGTAAGTTTGGTAGATGGAAGTCATAAGACTAGCTGTAGATGGAATCACAAGGACACATAAAAGGCATATATCAACTTCCACATAAGATGATAAGATTTGGTTCATCTAAAGTGAGTACTTAATAATATGAGAAAAAATTAAGGATTTATATTTTAGCTCCCGGTGTTTATTATGCATTTGCATATAATATACGAGAAATGATATTAGTAAAACCATTTTGTGATAATTTTTAGACAACTGTCTCTCCCATACTCACGTTATGTTCTTACTCTCTCTATTGTTTTTGATCAATAAGAAGAGAGAAGAAATGGTTGTCACAAAAGTTGTCAGTTGTAACCTATTTGTTGTACAAATATCATTACTCATAATATTAACCATTGATTTTGTGCATGTTTGAATTCGTGGTGAGTGAGACAGAATCACCGTGAGCTATTATGATTTTGCAAAAGCTACACTTTGGAGCGTCTAACAAAACCACAGTACCACTGTGATTTTGACAAACCCATCGTGATACTAAACATGTTCCAAGTTACTCGTCAACATTTGACATTATTAATTTTACTCTATAAATTGAGTTCCTCACTTTAGACGAGCCACATCCAAGAAGGTAGAACCTTAACTAATAACTACTATAACAAGATTATAATGATAATTTAAGATGCATTTACCAGTTTGAGGAAGCGTGTTTTTCACAAAAATAAACAGAGCTTTCCCAGGAGTCAAACGCAGCCTACTACTTAAAATGTGAATAAACTGCCCAACAGACATGTCTCGAGGAACCAAATATCTAAAAGAGAGAGAATAAAAGACATGATTAGTCCCTTCAGATCAAAATTGGTCTTCAATGATGCATTTTTGCTCAATCTTATTTACAATAAACTAAAAAAGATCAAAGAACAAAAGAGAAGCAATCCTATATTGCTATTTGCTATCATCGAAAAGAAGTCTACAATATATCCTTAGAATTTAGGTTCAGTCTAACTCAACCATACCAAATAAAAATCAACTTTTAAGGAAAAGATTTCCCAAACTTTATAAGCTCTGCTATTAGGCCATTATCTCGTGCTCAGGACTAGACATGCGCGAAAAATACAAGTGGATGGATTTCAACATATACATACATAAACAACAACTAAGCCTTATCCCACTATCTTTATCCAACTCATTAATCTCTAGACCTTTTTAGTATTTTTTATCGGTCTTTCTTCACCTGTAGTGATTTAAGGACCCTCCATCTGTTCTACTCTCATATTACATAATCTACAAGACTTCTCTCTACAACCACAAACCACATGTTACAAGTTTCCATCTCAACACATACAAAATTAACAAATTTTATAGGTTGACTTTTAAAAGTATGGCACAAAAAATCAAAATTTTCATTTACCAAAATAAAAACATTATAAATTATAATGATGATGTTGACTATTTTGAAATACATAATTGGAGAATCACCAAAACAAAAAGAGAACTGCTGATCCAACTTAGAACCTAATTTAGAAAAAATGCAAAGAAACATGAAATGAAAACATACTTCTTCTTGTCCAATTCAGGCAGGTCTGTCCTAGAATATTTCTCAATGATGACCTTCAATAACAATAAGATAAATAATTAAAAAAGGTAATAATATTAATAATATTGATTGAGGAAAAATGGAGGAGAAAAATAATACGGGAACTCTATCGGGATATTTAACAATGATGCTTTGTGATTCCTTGCGTCGTTCATCTAGATTTAATTAAAATACACCAACAGAGATTAATACAATATAATAATATTGAAATGTGAGAAATTATGATGCGATGAAAATAAGAAACCTAATGAGAATTCTTGTTTGAAGGAATTGATCTTGCCCATGAGATATGATATGATATAAATGAATTATGTGTTTGAGGTAGGTGAAAGAGCGAGCTTGTATTTATTTATCCAGGAATTGAAGTTGAAGTTGTAATGAAAATGGAATTGGTTAAAATGATTCTATAATATTCTGTTGCGTCCACCGTCAATTTATCCTGGCATTAACGTGTAAGTCAATGTCAATCAACAACGCAAACACGTCAAGTACCACAAAAATAATTAATTAATAAATAAATTTCTAATTTCATTTTTAATACTACTTACATGGTGGACAACGGGCGGGTTCGGTCCGAAACCTCGACCCAAGCTAACTCACGGGTGAAGAGATGAAACTAGACATGACAATGGGGTGGAGCGAGGCGGATTTAAGCATCCCTGTTCCTGCCCTCGTCCTCGTCCCTGTCTCCAAATATATCGGGGTGAAAATTGAACATCCAACCCCATCCCTAATAGAGACGGATCTTCGGACCCTGCCATCATCCCACCCACGAAAACTCTATTTTTTATAAAATATTTAAAAAATGCATATTTTTTAATTTTTTTTTCATAGCAATAAAATACAATAATTATATTAATAATTAAATATCCAATAAAAAAATTTAAAAGAGAAAAATAAATATAATAATTATGTTTTTAAAGAGTAATAATATATTAAAATAATCTAGTGTTTATGGAAATAAGATTAAAAAAATTTAATAAAGTAAATTTCAAAAAGCGAGTGCAAGGTGGGGGGGTAAGCATCCCCGCCCCATACTAAAAACTCATATTTTCCCAACATCCGCACGCAGTTAAATCAGCTTTTACCTATTAAATTCGGGACGGTGGCGGGTTTTGTTACCATGTCTAGATGAAACCCACTTCCGCCCAAATCCAGAGCTTCAGTTTTGCGGGTTCGGGCGATTTGCCTGGTCGGTTTGCACGGTTTTTGGACAAAAACAAAAGTTGCACAGGAGCTGTGAAAAGGTCAGGAAAAGAAAAAGAAGATGATGATGACGGTGGTCTTCCTCGTTTCAATATACCACAACAAGTTTGTATTAAAGGTTTAATATGATGATGAATATACCACAGATGACAGAGAATACTGTAAACATGCCTGGGTTGTAAGGAAATCAAAAGAAACATGACCTTTGCAATTATCACAATTGTTGAGCAAAAGAAATTAGATATGTAAGTTTTAAGATCTGATCCAAAATAATTGAAAAATAGAGAGAATATTGAAGGTTTCTTCTAGTTACTAGCATAGTATGGACTTGAAAACGTGTGTCGTAGATGAGGGAATTTGAAAAGTACTTCATAAAGATAAAATTGGGAATAAACAACAAGTCTTTAATTGATAAAAAGAAGAGAAAATATTGAAAATGCTAATGAGTGTCATAAGGATATTTGATAAGAAATTTAAAGTACTAACTTTATCTTATGCATTCAACTTACCGAAATAGTAAAAAACAATTTATTTCATTTTTTTGATTCCTTGACAATTACCTTAAGGGCATCGGTTATCAAGACCTTTTAATTAATTATGGACAGTTTTTACATATTTTTAATGTCTAGTTTGAAGAACCTACTCTCAAAGCGCCAGCTACATTGTGTACTATGAATATTGGGTGATTTCGACATTTAATTGTCACGGAACTTCAAACTTGAAAATTGTCATTATTAATATTTATTGATTTTAATTGTTTCAATCATTATTTTGATACGTTTCAAACAATTGCAATGTTATACTTATGAATATATATTTTAATAAGAATAACATTTAAATCTTGACAAAAAAATAAAGAGCATTAAATCCTCTAAAAAAACATTTTAATGAGTGTAAAAATTAAACATTTGAATATTGTTTTGCACATTACTTAAATAAAAAAACTTGTTGTAATTTTTATTATAAATTGGCTTATCATTCATCACTCATCAATTGATCAAACTATCTTTATGATTAATTCAATTGTGATTTTGAAATTTAACTTTGAAACTGATATGAATTAGTCTACATTTGTATTTAAAGCTTATTCTGATGTTGTTCCTATATCACTTATATTTTTAGTTGATTATCATAAGTTTCTCCCTGGTTGTTTATTTTTTAATTTTTTTTAATTTACTACATTAGTGGAAGAAGTATTTGTATCTTCCGATGAAGAGAAAATCAACGAAGGAAATAATAGATGCGATGACAGTTTAGAACCAAATAGTGCTCATGACGATGAAATACCTAAGGTTGGAAGTATATTTAGCTCTAAAGAAGAACTTGAAGGGTATTACAAAAGTTATGTCCGGTCTATAGGTTTTGGAGTTACTAAACTTAGTAGCAAAAATGGAGATGATGGAAAAAAAATATTTTACTCTAGCATGAAGTTGTGGAACAAAGTATGTGAGTAAATCGAATAAGCTTTTGAAGTCAAATCCTATAACAAAAATCCAGTGCAAGGCTAGATTGAATGCATGTATTTCTTTAGATGGAACAGTTACCATTTCAAAAATTGCTCTTGAGCATAGTCATGATCTAAGCCCTAACAAAGCACGCTATTTTAGAAGTAGTAAGATTTTGGATCCTCATTTGAAAAAGAGGTTAGAACTCAATGATCAAGCTGAAATAAATGTGAGCATAAATTTCCGATCTTTGCTTGTTGAAGCGAATGGGTATGAGAATATGACATTTGGTGAAAAGGACTGTAGGAACTATATAGATAAAGTGTGGAGACTGCGACTTGGGGTTGGAGATGATGAGGCGATTCAAAATTATTTTGTTAAAATGCAAAAGCAAAATAGTCAATACTATTATGTAATAGACATTGATGATAAAAGTCGTTTACGAAATGTATTTCAGGCATATGCAAGATGTAGGGCTGCATATGAATATATATTTTGATGATGTCGTAACGTTTGACACTACTTCTTATTTAACAAATAAATATGACATGCCTTTTGCCCCTTTTGTTGGTGATGGACTTTTAGCAAGTGTACTAAAAATGCATCGAAGTAATAAAATAAGTTCGTATCCACGAGGACTGTGTTAATCTCAATTTGGCAATAAAGTAAATATTTAGGATGTATATATTATTTTGTAAAATATAAGTAGTAGATTTGATTTGATTGCATAAAATTAAATAACATAAAATAAAGATTTCGTTAGAAAATATAGATTCATGCAGAAGATATAAATTCGGTTAGAAAATATAGATTCTGTTAGAAAATAAACAAAGTAAATAAAATGGTTTGATAATTGGATTAAAACAGATGATCAAGCATTTCGAATCCTCTATTGCTCACTGTGAGTAATTTGGCTCTCTTCACTCTCAAAGAAATTAACATAGCTTTACGACGGATTAACTAAGTGGTTTTGATCAATCTCTTGACTCAAAACCCTTTCCTAAGTTATAACCTTTTAATCTCTTAAACCGATTGAATAACTGCGGAAGCATGGTGAGAACGTTAATTCATAAGTCATAACTCTCAATTTCCTATCTTTAGGTTCCTATGTTGTTGAATTAAACAGAATTACTATTTCAGGATTAAAAGCTAGGGTTATTAGTCATTCAATTCCTAAGATCAATTTATATGGTTGAAAGAAGCTAGGGTTAGTAGTCATACAAACAATCATAAGAAAAGCATTAAACACAAATAATTTTGAATAAAGACTAGGTTTTCATTGATGTTAAAGAGAGTTCTTAACAAATTACATCATCACAGATCACAAAGATTCATCTAATGGCTTAATCAATCTAAGAGTTTAGCTACTCATAGCTAAACAATCAAATACATAGAAAATAGTGAACATACATAAATCCGGACCAACTATGAGTTTGGTGGATCCACTGCGTGTTATGCGGTTTCCTGGTGTCGTCTATGCTCTATTTAGGTCTCCAAAATCGCTCCTTTAATCCTTGGCCGCAGCTGGCTTTTATAGAAAGAATTAGGGTTTCAGAAAAGCCCACCATCGTGCCACGTTTCGAAACCATCGTGGCACGATTTTCTCATTAATCCTACGTGGCAGCAAATTTACTCAACCATCGTGGCACGTTACACATCCATCGTGCCACGATTTTTCCAGCATCTTCAGGTAAATTCCACGCTTCAAACGTGCCACGATTCAGGTCCATCGTGGCACGATTTCTTCTCCAATTTCTTGAATTCTTCTCCAATTTGTGCAAAACTTATCTTTTATGAATCTTGATCTTGCTTAACCATGTATCCAAACATTTGACTCTCAAAACATTACAAAAAGAACACAAATATGACTAAAAAACTAGTGTTGACGTACTGTCATCAGTTGGAGTAAATCATCATGGTCAAACGAGGATACTAAGACCTTTACTTGGCAGCTCACAACATGGTTGGAATGCATGCATGGACGTGCTCCAAATGCCATAATTATTGATCAAGACAACGCCATGAAAATGCAATTGAGGTCGTTTTTCCAAAAGCTCGCCACCGATGATGTTTGTGGCATTTAATGAAAAAGTTCCAGAAAAACTAGGTAGATACTCTGATTATGAGTATATCAAAGCACTTTTGCATGATGATGTATATGATTCTTTGAGTAAAAGTGATTTCATGGAAAAGAATGATTGATGATTTTGAACTTCAGGATAACGAATGGTTGAAGGGGCTATTTGATGAAAGAAATTGTCGGGTTCCTGCATATGTGATAGACACATTATGGGCGGGCATGTCAACTACTAAAAGAAGTGAAAGTATGAACTCATTTTTTGATGGTTATGTAAATTCAAAGACAACATTGAAGCAATTTGTTGAACAATATGACAATGCATTAAAAGATAAAGTTAAGAAGGAAAATGTGGCTGATTTTGGTTCATTTAATACGGTGATAGCTTGTGTAAGTCATTTTGGCTTTGAGTTCCAATTCCATAAAGCATTCACCAATGAGAACTACATACTGATTGTCTATGTTTATTACATGTATGTTTTTAGGGGGGACACATTAGTTTTAGGAGGAATGGGCATGGTGGAGTAAATAATTTAGCTCCCTTCAATCCAAATTCAACACTTATGCGTGAAGTATATCAAGTGCAAGCATAAATCCAGTGCTCTTTAGTTTCCTAAAACATTATTATTGTGGACTCTAACAAGTATGTTTCCTGTTATTTATGTTTCATTTTATCCTCAAGTCATGAATCATGGTGTTTCCTATTTTGAATTATTACAGGTATTTAATCTTTATCGTCCTCTTATGTTTATTTTAATTAAATATCTTGATATAAATTCATTAATTCTGTCATTTTTTCTTTTTAAAGACACAACATCACATGAATGATCCATCGTCGTCATCAATAACACGTGAATCATAAAAACATGTAGTGATGATTGATCATTTCATTTCAACACTATTTAGAAGCAGGGGATTGTTGTTGAACTATTCACTCTGCCTTTAGCATAGGATTTCTATGATATTATTGACCAGTGCTTCAAATATGTCACTGCTGTTAGTCTAAAGTTTAAGAATTGGAGTGGTTTTGTGAGTTTATATTCATGGTTCGGTTTAGGCTTGACGTGAGTCTGCACATTTTTCTGAACAATTTCAGAAGTTTTTGTATTTTTTGTTTTTTGACAGTGCAACTTGGTTGTGGTGTTATCTGGTTAAGTGTGATGAAATGAATATAGCTTGTGTATGAGATATGTTTGTGTCTTTGGGTGATATGTTTTTTTTTCTGTTACAGATGTGACTACATGGACATATTATGTACCTGTTATTTTGATAAATGGATGAAATTTCTTTTCTTTGATACAATTGTATCATTGCAAAAAAACACAAATCATCTTAGTGGAAAGTGAGGCATGATGAAAGTAAAGAAAAAAATTCAATGGTCGAACATGATTGATTGACAACGTAGAAATGTTTGACAATGTCACTGCATATGAATAATTACATTAAGCGAAAGATGAGTAGATGAAACCTCATACACAATATGCAATAAGCTGTCAATACGCCTACAACACAAATCAAATCAGTACTTATATGACCTCATAAAAACTAGTTCTATCTACACAATCCTACATTGTCTAAACATAAAAAATTAAGACCACTTTAGTGCCAGCTACTCCACAACAGATCTGCGGACCCCGTGAACAAAATCTCCTTAATGAGTGGGATAAACGATAAAATATAATTGAACACGCTCCAATCACCAATACATTTACTTACAACTTCAGAGGGTGGACCAACATGTTCATTCTCCATTGCTTGAATTATCTTGTGAATTATTTTTGGATACACGGGAAAGTATCGATGAATAGATTCGTCTTTATTTTGTCGTCGTCTTTCAATCTTCCAATTCACTTATTAGTCTCCAATGCCATCACTATGTTTTCCTGTGAATAAATTTGCTGCCAGTCCAACAGTAAGCTATGTAGAATAATTGTGAAGCAAACACTTATTTCATTTCTGGAAGAAAAAAAAGGTAACAAGAAATGTTCATGTAGAGTAACTTTAATAAAGCAAGCTAACATATTAAGGAAATTATAGTCATGGAAAAATAAAGCAAGTTAACATATGGTGAATTGCTGATACAGGGAAGTTCAAAACACCGAATACATACAAAGCAAACACCCGGAACCGCATAATTCCAAAACAGAACTGCCTACCTCCCACACTAATCCTAATGCCATTATATACTAAGGGGTAAAAAACTAGCTGAAACCAAAACAACAATGGCGCTGCTAAATACTCCAACCCCAGCCGAGCATACAATTGCCTAAACACAAGCTACCAAATCAAAAAATAAGACGCTGACAACACTAACAACAGCACACCAGAGACTTAAAAACTGAGAGTTACATGATAAGATTTCACTATTTAACTAAGCTTAGTAACATAACATATTCAAACTTTCAGTTTTCAGATATATAAACTTCACTAACACCATCACAACCTTTTAATCCAAACTAAAATACCCTATAGTATATATTCTTGATTAGTTGTGACAAAGTGCAATACAAACTCATATCAAAATCAAATTGTTGATAGAATTTTATCCAAAAACATTATAAGTTTATGTTGCTGATATGAATGTCAAACTTGTTGCTGCTGAATTTGCCAAACTTGATAGCTTATGTTGCATATAGTTTATGTTCTTGATTAGTTGTGACAAGGTAGATTGCATGATCTAAGCTAGGCAATGATTGCATAGTTTGTTTGTATTGTGAGTAACTGCACAAGCCTAACAACTGTTCAACTTGACAAAATTCATCACTTGCCTTAATGAAAGCAATGTAAATTTTTGTATCTCATACGACACCGTTTTACATAATATGACATATATCTCACAATCATATTAGAAATAGAAGCTCCCTGATCTGAGTTTTTCTATAGATAAAACTTATAAAACACACCCAAAAATATTGCTTAAACACTGTAATTTTAGGAATTAGTGATTAACCTCATCTGTATCTCTCTAGAATTTGAATACAATGCAGCTTACCACCAACAAGATGAAAAAAGAGATATGATAAAAAGACAATAACCAAAAATTAACTCAATTAACATAGCAAATCAATTCAATTCGAAAAAGAAAATTACTCAGCTTCTATAGAAAATCGACCAAGAAAGCAAAAGGAACAACAACAACGAAATTCGGCAATATGAACGGTGACGGCGTCGTAACAATGGAATGGCGATGCACACAATGGAGTTGGGTGAAACACGATAACTTTGTTGATTACAGATTGTGTGTTTTTGATTTGGGAAAGATTTAATTACAGAAAAATGCAGAATTGTCTTTGTTGTTGTGTCGTGGAAGATGAAAGCCGATGTGAGAGAAGAGAGAAATTGAATTAAAAGCAGGACCTACAAGAGGATGTCATTTACACGTCATCCACACATCATTCTGGAAACCTTCGGGATGCTTTTTGTCGCGAGACATAACATTTCCCTATTTTTAATAGTTGATACAATCATGTGTGACGTGATATTTCATACTATAATTTCTTGAGTAAATAGATCATTACCCCATGAAATTGTAAGTTTCGTTAATTACTCCTTGAAATTGAAAAAACTTCAATTATCCCCTGAAATTTCACAACGTTAATCAATTTACCCCTCCGTCAAATTTTTCTGTTAGTGAACATGTTGTTTTGCAAATACCCCCATAAAATTTTGCACTTATGTGCAAAATGCCCCGCAACTTAAAATTTTATATTATTTTTTTCTTAAAAGCAAACAATTAACAGTTAAATATTAAAGCTAACTATTAATTCTGGAGTTTGGAAAAACTACATACATATATACATCAAAATAGGGTTGTACCTGTTTGCTACATGACACAAAGCCTTTTTTCATTTTAATACTAAAACAAGCAAAGAACCTCGGAGCATAACTCACACTTCATAGAATAATATAAAGGCTTTCCATTTCTCAAGTAGTTCACATAGTCTAAGATTTAAGGTCTATGCATTTTTCTCTAATATGACATGCAATGTGAAAAAGAAAAGACCAAACCTCAAATTAGTTCCTAGTTTTAAGATGGTATCATTCATTCACTTCTCCAGATTAAATTTAATAAATCAATCATCAAGGAAATCACTATGTTACCTTTCTATCGTATTTCCACCCAAATAAATAAATAAATAAAAAACAACATCAGTTCTCATTACAAATTAAAAAAATATATAAATTTTCAAGCTAGGCATTTTGCATATAAGTACAAAACTTCAGGGGTATTTGCAAAACAACACAAGGTGGAATACACTCTCCCCCAAATAAAACACCGTTCATAATTTTCAAACGTTATCACAATAAAAAAAACGTATCCGTCTTTTCGCTAGTATATTATAAATACGCCTTAAGCAAGCACACAATTTGTCTAAAATGGGATTAAAAAAGACTTCAACAGTTTAAAATAAAAGTGGAATCAGAGACATAAGCAACATCACAAGTGGAATATCCAATACAAAGTGAAGGGTTAGACAGTCAATTATTAAAATCAAAGAAAAATTAGGCTTCAGAGATTTCAACCATCATGAAAAAAAGCTTGATACGGTCTTGTAAATTGTCCTTAGACATGACTTTGTTCATAAAAAAATCCAAAAATTACGCTCCATCTAAATGATTCAGATACAAGTAATCCATATCACTTGAAAACAATGATGAATGGTATTCCTAAACAAATGAGAACTACCAAAATTGTAAGGCGTGTATCCCCATATCATTAGGGAGAACATTATGAATTCCCGCAACCACTGCAAAATACAATGTCAAATACTTCTGAAAAAGCACTAATAACGTGATTTACATATTCCTCTTTTCGACATTCTTTCGTTGGAATCATTTTATTCAACAACTTCCACACAAATAACGAAACTTTCAAAAGCACCGCTTTCTTCCAAATAATATATGTGAAGGGAGGATGGATGTGTTGATCTACCTGTGTTAACAAGTGATAAACTCCTTTTACCAAATATTCTTCTGTAGGGTCATACTTTTAAATTCATTTATCTGATACATTATCCTACAAAGTAAAGTTATCTAGGTAAGAATACACTCTCCCACTTGCTCTTCCTCCCAAGCAAAAATTCTCCTTGTCCACCTCCATCCCGGATGATTTACCCCCTAGCCTCCTCGTCCTAGCTGCATAAATATTACCATCAACAGATAAATCAAACAAATGTCTAAATCTAGATTGCAGTTGTACTCTCTCTAGCCCATGATCGTTCCAAAAGGAAGTATTCTCTCTATTATCCACTCTAGACACCAGATCATCAGCAAACCAACCTCCTACGCCCATGCATGCATTTGAATATTAATATAATTATGTCTTGTATTTAATCTTCTAGGATGAATACTCAACTATCATTCATGTGTTTAGATATTATGATGCGGTGAATAATTGGCGGATAATTTTATATCTAGGATGAAGTGGAGCTTTTTCATTAATTACCTCTATTTATCCCAATAAATCAGTCGTAACTTTATCACTAATTGTTGGTATTGCGGTTAATATGTTATGCCTAGACAAGAACCAATTAGTTTTCTCAAGGATATCATTTGATCCTTAGCAATTCATGAGCCATTTTTGTCTTGTTAAACAAATTTTCGCCATCCATCATATCTTAAGGGCCGCAAGAATGAGATTTACGTTGAGTGGAGTCCTCCAAATGAAAGTGCTTTCAAACTTAACGTTTATGGATCTTATCATAACTTGATAAAGGTTACAAGCTTTTTCGAGAAACAAGCTTACCAAAAAATAATGTAAATTTTGTCATTTTCACTGGGTGTTGTTGGTTTGAGGAAGATGTTACACCACAACCCACCTACCCATCTTATGCACTGCAAAATAATCAATAGTCAAATTTGATGTGAATTTAAAATTCTACGAGCTCTCCAAAACTTCTTACTTACCTTGGTGTGGTTCACAAAATTGAAATATGACCTTATATGCGTTTGGTCTAACTTTGGCATGCATTTCAAGTTTTCAACACGTCCACATCACACTATTAAGAGATATCCTCTTTAGTTTACATTAAGAGACACGGAAATGTTCGGGGCACTAGTTAAGGACCTTAAATAGTAAATTTTTATGAAAGTTAGTGCAATTATTGCATTGGAAATTGAAAACGTTTGACATTTTTTTTAAAATAATTACTTAATTTAAAAAGCTTAAATAATTGATGTGGACTCGGAAGACACTTTTGGTCTTGCCTCCTCTAAAAAAAAAAATTGAATTCGGTCCTTGTAATTTTTTTTGTTTTAGAATACCCCTTAGCCCAGCTGACTGTGCATTTTTGCTGATGTGACACCTTTTTCTGATGATGTGGCGAGATGACTGTATAATTAATTTTATTTTTTTATGGGGGTACAAGTGGAATTTATAATTTTTTTGAAAATAAAAATAAAAAATTCTTAAAAACGAAAGAAAAAATCTGAAAAATTAATAAAGATAAAAAAATTAAAAAAAAAAATCTGGAAAAACTAATAATAATGAAAAATATTATGAAAAAATTTAAAAAAATCTGAAAAAATGATTTTTTTTTTTTTGGAAAAATGAAAATCTAGAAAAGTTAATAAAAATGAAGAAAAAAAATCTGGAAAATATTAAAAAAAATGAAGGAAAAAAACTTTTTAATCTCGAAATGGAGCATATATATATTTTCCAGATTTTTTTTCTTCATTTTTATTAACTTTTCTAGATTTTTCATTTTTCCTAAAAAAAATCATTTTTTTTCATTTTTTCAGAATATTTTTCATTATTATTAATTTTTTAAGAATTTTTTTAAATTTTTAATATATTTTTTTTATCTTTATTAATTTTTCCAGAATTTTTTTATTTAAAAAAATTATAAATGCCACGTGTACCCCCATTAAAAAAAATTAATTATTCAGTTAGCGTGCCACGTCAGTAGAAAATGATGACTCAGCGTGCCACATCGGCAATTTGAATTTTTGGCATTTGTCCTTATAACATCTTCAATGACAAATCTGTAAGGAGTAAAGGAGTTTAAGTTTGTTTTTTGTTTGTTAACTTCTAATTCAAATATATGCGTGTTGTGAATTCGTTGAAAATCACAATCAATAAAATACTTGATGTGTGGAGTAAAATTATCAAGCAACCAAAACAAAAGTGAGTGACAGTTATAAACACAAGTAAAAGTAGAAAATAACGAGAGAGAAAAAAAAGAACATATGAAATTTGTTTACATAGTTCGGTCCAATATTGACCTAGTCTTGGGGAGAAAGCCGTCATCCATTTCACTATAATGATGAGTAACTTTACAAAGAAATATCAAAAGGGTTACAAGAACTAGTCTTCAAACCTAATTCTACCCAAAGTCCTTCATGTGACCAAAGACTCAATCGTAATAGCGTTTCTCCAAGGCGAATCAATCTCAACTCTGGTGTTTGTTGCCAGGAGCAAACTCTACAAACCTTAGTTTTTTTGTTGGTTTTCTTAACCCTTGTTTTCAACCTCTCTCTATCTCTCTCTCTCTCTCAAGATTTACATCTGATACAAGGTCTATATTTATCGTAAAAATATCCTTAAAAAAACTGGAACAAATCTAAACCCAAAAAATACGTTTTGTTTTTATTCTGCTGACAAAATTAGGCACCAGTTTCCTAAATTCGACTGCCGATTTTCGTCGAATGAGAGACTCTAAAATCAGCCAAAATCGGACCCCGATTTCTCCAAATCATCCACTAATTTTGGCACCTCCAGTTCCAATTTTGAGTCACTTCTACAATAATAAGCTTCTACAATGTCACATCACCCTTATGCAACTCAAACATATTTTGTTCTAATGAAAGAAAAATTAAGCAACTTATATGGAACTCACACTTTTAATAATTTTTTTATTTACAACTTTTAATTTGATGATACAATATTTTATTTAAACTACTTCAATAATTTATTTGCTATTTACACTACCATATCATGATTCCTTCAGTAAAGAGAATAAAATTAGAAACGTTTATCATTTTATTAAACTCACTAAGATACATCCATTAGAGATGTTGTTTGGGAACAAATTAACATCACCTTTACAAAAAAATATCAAACAAATGTACAATTCTGATCAAAGTCAAACCCATGACTAAAAGAATTTAAATCAACTAATTATTAAGTCTAGATTTGTTTTGCTACCAGACAAATAAACAATCCCCTAAAAAAATAAGGCAAATGTTAATTTGTACTCTTAAAAGCATATATTAAAGAATTATTATAAGAATATATATATTAAAAGTCGTACAATCAACTTCTTAAAAGTTAATTAACATGTTTTTCAATGTAAAGTTGATCATTTTAGATTCTTGCCCTTATGACACAAGTTAACTGACCTAAAAAACAAATAGACAATCACTCAAGGTATGAGGCAGTATGTAATATTGACGAATCTGTCTTCTGTGCCATATGCTTTGTGATTCACCAACAATATTTTTATTTTTATTTTTCAAAAAGAAAATATTTTGTTGAAGTGCCAAAATATAGCTAAGCTAAGCATGAGATTTGGTTCCGTCACCACCAACTTTTTAGTGCATAGACAGAAACCGGATTTAGATGATGTCCCACAAAACTTAGTTGCATCGTTTAAAACATTTTATTCTTTTCCTCCTAATTAGTAGTACCTTCTCAATTTCTCTCACCTCCACTTTAATTAATTATTTTTTTCGTTTGCTAAAGAGACAAAGCATGATAGTACAATATTTTCTTTTTCTTCTCATTTTTTTTACGAAGCACAAAAAACCGATTTGGTAGATAAGCTAGCAACATATATTAAAAACATTCTCAAAGTTTTACCGAAAAAATCTCAAAACCAATCCTATAACTTTATGTTGCTGTGAAAAAAATCTTTAACTTCATTTTCTTTTTCATTTTTTTCCGTCTAAATCTCCATATACATAAATTATTTAAAAAAAAATCAAATCATGTCAGTTTTTTTTTAAAATTGAGTAACGATCAGTTTCGTTAAATAATTAGTAATTTTTTTGAATCATTATCTAATAATAATTTATTGAATAAAATATTGTTTAGTATGATTTGCTTTAAACAATTATATGGTATAATTGATGTAGTATTTAAAAAAAATTGTGCAAAGTAAATAAGTTTGACAACAATTATTGATATTATCTAAAAGAGTTTTGTATTTTCCTTAAATTAAAAAAGTGATTACTCTTTTAGCGTGGAATCCACCTTTACTAGACTTGAACTCACCAACTTATTTCCAAATGTACCAACGGTTGAGATTGATCAAGTCATAATCAAAACCGTCCATTTCGCTGACTCAACACACATGCTAACGGATGAACCTAACCAAGATTCCCACCACGTTCACGCGTCTTTTTTCTTACTGTTGTTGAATTTTACCTATAAATTCGAAACTCATTTCTCACGTTTACACTCGCAAACCTTCACCCCACACCTCCAAGCGAAGAAACCCTTTTCTCTGTCTTCTTCTTCAACCAGGTACTCTCACCTTTTCTTCATTCTTCCTTTTGCCTTTGTTTTCTTGTTTGTTTAAGCATTTCTGGCATTTTGTTCGGTTAACCTTATTTGTAATGCACCGTATCTCATTATTAATCTATGTCATCACGTGTAATTAGATTTTGAGTTTCAGATCTGGTAGTATTTACATGCTAATAAGTTTTTATATTTCACTAATGTGATTTTGTAAAAGCTTCGTATGTGCATGTTTGGTATCATGGTGAATTCGCTGAAATCACTGCGTGCCGCCGTTATTTTAGCAAATCTATTTTGATTCCAATCATACAATTCTCTTATTTTATTCCGCTAACTGAATATTATTATTCAAATGTGTGTTAGGATTTTAGAAAATTTTGGAGTTATTATATTTGTTACTTTTGTGCATGATTGCAAAAAGGGGATTTTTGTTTTTTTTAGAAAAATGGGATCTTAATTGTCTGAATTTGCTTTTAGTTTTGTTGTTCATTTTGTGTTGGTTTATCGTGCAGCTAGCTACTAACGATGGCAGCAGAGACCTTCCTATTTACCTCTGAGTCTGTGAATGAGGGACACCCTGACAAGCTCTGTGATCAAATCTCTGATGCTGTGCTAGATGCTTGCCTTGAACAGGACGTAGACAGCAAGGTTGCATGTGAAACTTGCACCAAGACTAACTTGGTTATGGTCTTTGGTGAGATCACAACCAAGGCTAAGGTTGACTATGAGAAAATTGTGCGTGATACCTGCAGAAAGATTGGGTTTGTTTCTGATGATGTAGGTCTTGACGCTGACAACTGCAAGGTTCTTGTCAACATTGAGCAGCAGAGTCCTGATATTGCTCAGGGTGTACATGGTCATCTTACAAAAAGGCCTGAGGATATTGGTGCTGGTGATCAGGGTCACATGTTTGGCTATGCCACTGATGAGACTCCTGAATTGATGCCTCTGAGCCATGTTCTTGCCACCAAGCTTGGTGCTCGTCTCACTGAGGTTCGCAAGAATGGTACATGCCCTTGGTTGAGACCTGATGGTAAGACACAAGTCACTGTTGAGTATTACAATGACAATGGTGCTATGGTTCCTGTCCGTGTCCATACTGTGCTCATCTCTACTCAACATGATGAGACTGTTACCAATGATGAAATTGCTGCTGATCTCAAAGAGCATGTTATCAAGCCTGTGATTCCTGAGAAGTACCTTGATTCAAAGACCATTTTTCACTTGAACCCTTCTGGCCGCTTTGTCATCGGAGGTCCTCATGGTGATGCTGGTCTCACTGGTAGGAAGATCATCATTGACACTTATGGTGGTTGGGGTGCTCATGGTGGTGGTGCTTTCTCAGGAAAAGACCCAACTAAGGTTGACAGGAGTGGAGCTTACATTGTGAGGCAAGCTGCTAAGAGCATTGTTGCAAGTGGACTTGCAAGGAGGTGCATTGTGCAAGTCTCATATGCTATTGGTGTCCCCGAACCTTTGTCTGTGTTTGTTGACACATATGGTACAGGGAAGATCCCTGATAAGGAGATCCTCAATATTGTGAAGCAGAACTTTGATTTCAGGCCTGGCATGATCTCCATCAACCTTGATCTCTTGAGGGGTGGCAATGGCAGGTTTTTGAAGACTGCTGCTTATGGACATTTTGGTAGGGAAGATGCTGACTTCACATGGGAAGTGGTGAAGCCTCTTAAATGGGAGAAGGCCTAAGTTACCTCTGCTAGGAGTTTTGAACCTTATAATAGCTTTTACTCTTTGCTTGTCTATCTTAGTTTTTGTTTTTTCTATTTTACATTAGCAATATAAACGGTGCTCTCAGTTTTTATGTTCAATGCAATGAATGCATTTCACATTATATCAATATCAAAGAGAGTATTCTATCCAATATATCATACTTATTTACTCATGCAATTCACCCCTAAACATTATTTTTTATTTTTTTTGAATGCCCCCCCACGCCCTCAAAAAGAAATGTTTAATTGTTGACAAACATGTGTACGAAGAATAGGATCTCGTTCAGCACTTAAGTACATATTGTGAGCATTTGGTAAAATATGTTGATGACTTTTCTAATCACATTTTTCCACTACTCAATTCTATTATTAATTCAACTTTAACTTGTTCAAAACGTAGTTGATCCTGTCTCCTAACTAAGGCGATGATTGGTCAAATATTTATAAATGTTTGAACTAAATAAACTCAAATGCATGATTTCCCAAAGAAGAGAAAAAAAACTCAAATGCATGATTAGTAAGTAGTAGCAACACTGTATTACACACCTCTCTTAATTTCGAAATGGTGGTATTTATATGTATTTGAAAGAGAGTTAAAGGGAGATTATCTCGCACTTCCAAACAATTTTAACAAACTTCAACAGTCACCCTTACGCCTAGCGTGAGTCTGACTTCAATTCCTACAAAAACATGTTAAACTCACGTAACTTCAACATCAACTTCAATATCTACTATATAACAGTAAATTGCGCCTAAAATAAACTATGATATCAAATATATTTTATGTTTGGGGCTTTGTTCCATAACTATATGAAAAATGTTGTTTCCACGTCAAATTACAGGAAACACTACAAAAAAGTATCAATGAAAATTATTTGAAGTGTAAACAACAATTTTCTAACTATATTCTTGTGATTTTCCATTACATGTTCAAGATTTCACGAGTGTTCTACCGGAAGAAAAAAAAAACTTCCAATAGTCTTTTTTTATTTTTTTATTCAAAGCTTCTTATCATTTGAGTTTAAAAATAAAAAGATTTCATATAATTTTTGTTTTGTTTAGCGGTGGAATAACCAAATAGCAGTCTCGTGAGATGGTGAAAAACCTGAACAAAAAAGGGAGTTGTTATACACACCTCTACAATGTTCAATGACTCCCTACATTTTTTTTTTCGAACTAGAATACCACTTTTTGTGTTAGGATAATACTCATTTTTAAAAAATGTATGTATCGTAAACAGCTTTTCTATGAATCATTCATTTTGTTAAAAAAAATTCATATTATCATACACATTACACACAAAGAGGAGTGGCAGGTAAATAGTGGAGGATGAATTTTTTAATTGCCATTTTTTGAAAAACGTGACCGTGTTATTGAAAGGTGTAAGGATGGGTTAACTGGAATATTACTCTTCTAACTTCTCAAATTGCTCTTTTTCCAACCGTTGTTGGTCCAGCAATTGTTTAGATATTTTTAAGATTGGTTAAGCCGATTAAAAAAAGTGATTGAACAGCTCTAAAAAATTTTCAACAACAATTAACTATTGTTGGAAAGTCGAACGGTAGTTTACCAATCGTTGAAGTATGTTTAGAAGAAATTTAAGAAGTGAGAAGAAAAATTTCTTGACAATTTTGACACCTTAATTGGGCTTGCTTAGCCCAATAATCATTTTCAATTCTAAAAATTGCTCTACCTTTCTTCATTTTTGCTCATAACCCCCTCAATTTATCAAGACATATCTTCCGATGGCACAAACCTATCAGAAGATATCTCGTTTTTTTGACAATTATTGTTCTGACTTTAAAAATGTTATATTAACTCATGGAAAATTCCAAAATACCCTCAGCGGTAATTAACTACCGTTCTGCTAACCGGCAGTAGTTAACTACCGCTGCGTTCTGCGAATAAACAAGAACGAAACCATCAATTTTTCATCTTCCAGAAACAAGAACGCTACCCAACTCTCTTTCAAATTTCTCCACACTTCAATTGCACGAATTTAAGAGCCCGATTTCTTCAATTAATTCACAAGTAAGTTCTTTTCTTCCTATTTACATGCAATGTAGTTTGTACATTTTGATTCTGATTTGCAGCGCAGGGGGCATAGGAATCGTAGGCAGCAAGGTTGATTCTGATTAGGATATTTTGTTGTTGTACATTTTGACTATGATGATGGTGTTGTATTATTATGACATGTTTCGTACCTTTTCGTATTTATATGACATTTTCGTACGTTTTATATTATTTCTTGCGTTTTACTTTTATCATGTTAAATATTATTTCGTACATTTTATATTCATGAATTTGCAATTGGATGAAAAAGAGTGAAAACATTTGTTTAAAATGGTATGTATAAAACATGATCAGATGTGGGGAAAAGGGGAAGGAGAAAAATGTTGGAATTTTATCAAGGAACGCAGCAACACTTAACTGTTGCCGTTTATCCCAATGGTAGTTATACTTGTGCTTTTAGAAAGTTTATTACGTCAGAAAAGCAATTTTTCGATTTTTTTCTCGATCGGAAGCTTAATTGGATTGTCAACTAGGGCTGTGTTTGGTAACATAAAAAAGTTAGCTTATAGCTTCTTGGATTAGTTTATAAGCTTGTTGGATGAAAACATGACGTGTTTGGTAATTAGCTTTTCTCACGAGCTTATAGCGTTTCTTGAGAAGCTAATTCAAGTAGCTTTTTAGCTTATAGCTTTTAGCTTTTTATATTTTCTTCCAATTTTAACCTTATTAGTTTTATTTAATTATTTTTTAATAAGAAAAAACTACCCATATTCATATGTAACTACCCATTTTTTGTATATTAGAAAAGAAAAAAAAGAAACTACCCACTTTTTATATTTTTATGCACCTAACCACTTGCACGTTGCTACCTATATATTTTCTTTTCTTTTAACTTGCTTTTAATTCATATAATATAATATAATTTTAAATAAAATCTACAACAAATAGTAAGACCATTTTAGTGAAATAAAAATTATTAATAATTCATGAAAAAAACATTTATCATTTTGAAGATAAAAGTAATTCAAATATTTAAAATTAAATAAATAAGTAAAAAAATGTATATATAATTTATACTTAAAAAAAAACAGGCCCTGTTATGTCATTTTATATTTATCAGTCACTTCAACAACTAATTTTACCAAACACATCATTTTTAATAAGCGAGCTTTTTCAACTATAAGCTATCAACTATCAGTCATCAGCTATGAGCTAACTTTTCAGCTATCAGCTAGCTTATAGTTTAATTTTACCAAACAGAGCCTAGGTGTGGGGGATTACGTTTTTTATGGAAAGGGAAAAAAAATATGTTGAGAGAGACCGTTCATAAAATATAGGTAGCCTGATTTATGGATTGAAGGCAAAATTGTTGCAAGGTATCTCTAAATATGTAATTGACATATATGGGTTGTGCAGAGGAGGAGGATATACCAAAAGAAGGTTAAATTATTCTCCACCAGTTGTGTCTGCAATAATTTTTTGTAGGGATAGGGTGTGGAATGAGTTGGTTTTACGAAGAATGCATTTGACAATTTGTTGTCTTCAGTTATTATCACTTTATTACATGTTTTAACTTATAAGTGTGTTTACATATGAAATACAAACTGCACATTGCAGTGCTTGGCGACATGCCAATAGCTCACATGGAATACTAATTAAGGCCAAAAAAAGTATCTCAAGTAGTATCTGAGGATAAGGTTATGTATTGAAATTATATTATACTTCTAAGATTTTATATTTTTTAACACAAGGGAGGGTTGAGTGTTCATAATATTTATAGATTTAATATAATATTGTTACGAAAGTGGTGTTGGAGGTTAAAGTTGATCAAGGAGGAATTTTGGCATAATGTGTTGTTGCATACATATGGGATGGAGCATGGGAACGTGGCAGGCGAATCAATTAAAGTGTCGGTATGGTGGAAGGATATCCGACGTACTACGCGTGGGAGGGAAGCGTCCCTCAAATTGGTTTGATGACTAATTGTTTAGGGAGTTAGGTAATGGGAGATGTAATTATTTTTTGTTTGATCTAATTTGGTTGGAGGGGGGAGATGTTATGTGTTCGTTTTGGTACATTGTCGGTATTTTCATTGATAAAATAGTGTAAGTGGCAAATATGTGCAATAGGGGGTGGGAGTGTTGATGGTGGCGGGTCGGTTTGAACCGGCGGAAAAATCTTTTTCAATGGGAGAAAGAGTTTTTAGCGGAGTGTAATTCATTGTTATCTATTATTGTTTTCAAGGAAAATGTTAAGGAACGTCATATCTTAAGAGTATTCGTAATAACGAGTATTCTTGCAATAGAATCCTTCTCGGCAACTTCGTTTGGAATCAGAAGGTTCCACTGATGGCATCTCTATTTATTTGGAGACTATTGATTAATAAGTTTCCTGCAAAAGATAACTTGGTTACGAAGTTGTACAATTGGCTCAACATTTATTTTTCAATTGTCCTAATTTCAGTAATTTATGGATGTCTGTTTTGAATTCACTAGGGATTGAATATGCATTTTCAAATTGCTCTGAAACCTTAACTTTTCATATTTATGGTTTACTTCCAAGTAAAAAGATTTGTCATGATAGTTTGATCATTATTTGGTTCACTCTTGTTTAGTCTATTTAGAAACACCAAAATAGTACAATGTTTCAACAAAATAAAGTTTACGTTTGTAAAATGATTTAAAATGTTTGGTTCTTGATAACACGTTATTTTGTATAATTTTAAAGCATGTGTTTATTTAATAAATTAATAGTTTTATTTATATTTTTATAAGCATTTTAGTTTATTTCAAATAAATAGTACAGTTTATTTAATGGATCTAGCTAACAAGTGTCCTAAATGCATTGTTTGAGAAACCTATAAAAAAAAAACTTATCTTGCAAATACAAGTCAAAACATATAAAAGTTATACTAGATAATTTCCAATACAAATGCTAATACTTTTAGATGTTTAAACAATGCCCTAAGAACACTTGTTATCATTTTCCTTAATAAACTAATAGTTTTATTTATGTTTTTATAAGCATTTTACTACATTTTAGTTTATTTCAAATAAATAGGATAAATAAAGAGAAAATGAAGAATTTGTGGAAAAGTGATGGAATAACTAAAACGTGGTTGCTAAAATAAAAATTGAAAATGTTAAAGTTTTTTCGACCAAACAAACTTTTATGGTAATGAAGACCTTCTTCAATGTAAAAATAGTGGGAAATCAAGTTACAACACTTCAGATGCACGACCATAAGTCTCAAAACCGTCACCAATCAATCAAGAAAATAAAAGATCAAGGTCATAAAATCAGAGGTTGTTTTGATTGTTCGTAACATCAGGTTACGACGGTAACAACTTGTTTCATACCATTTTGTTGGTTTACTTTGAACATTTAGATGGTCTTGTGTAAATGTCATTCTTAAAACTTGAAATAACTAAGAGCAGTTGAAGTTTGAGTTACGTCCGCCAGCGTGTAAGTACAAAAATGGTTATTTTGCCAAAACTTTCCCTTGGAGTTCGATAGGCTGGCATCACCGTTGTTTCAGAAAGCAACGATTACTTTGAATAAACAATAATAAATATTGTTACCGTTCTGAAATATATGACAGGCATCAATGCATCATTGATTTTTACATGTTCTTTTTTTGTTAGTTTGAAATTCTTGTACCTATAAATTTTGTTCATTTAGGAAAATTACATTCAATTTTTTCATCACAATTTCAATATTTCATCTATCTGCTCTTATTTTTACCCACAATTATTCCCTTATAGTTTTAACTTCACAACTTCATTTCTTTGGTCTTTGATAATACATTTTATTCTTTTTTTTTGTTACAATAATACATTTTATTCAATTATTCATCTCTTCACTTCAATATTTTTTTTATGTCAAATGGACCCCAATCAATTTAATTATCAATAACCTTTATTCCATTTTATGCTAAATCACCAACACCCTATTTCTCAAAATTCTCAATTTTCGTCACACCGACAAACTCCACCATATAATTTTCTATAACTCTTCTCTCATACTTCTTTCACTCAAATGGATCCAAATAGTTCAGAAGATCTTAATAATCTTTTTTGGGAGTTGATAGAAGAAGAATGCATGGACAACATTGATGAGGAGTTGTTGATGTCAATGCTCCAGAGTGAACAACAATCAGAAAGTTCTACTAGGCCCAGCGAAGAAGAAAAGTAATTGATCGAAGCCGTGAGGAAGGACATAGTCGATTGGTAAATGACTACTTCTCTGAAAATTCAGTATACACAAATGCTCAATTCCGGTGAAGGTTCTGAATGCATAGGCATGCGTTTCTTCGAATTGTAACTACTCTTAGACATCATGATGAGTATTTTCAAATGAGGGTCAATGCAACTAGTAAAATGGGTCTTTCACCACTGCAGAAATGCACTGCTGCTATTCGTATGTTGGCATATGGGTCTCCTGCCGACATTGTAGACGAATATGTTCGAATTGGAGAAAGCACGGCAGTTGAGTGCCTAGACAGATTTGCAAGAGGCGTGAATGAGGTATTTGGGGCGGAGTATATAAGAAGGCTAAACAACAATGATGTTGATCATTTATTACAAATGGGTGAGGCACGCGACTTTCCAGGTATGTTAGGTTCCATTGATTGTATGCATTGTAAATGGAAAAATTGTCTGGTTGCTTGGAAAGGCCAGTTTTGTCGAGATGATCATGGTAAACCAACGATCATGCTTGAAGCAGTGGCATCACAAGACTTGTGAATTTGGCATGCATTTTTTGGTATTGCAGGTTCAAACAATGACATTAATGCGTTAAACCAATCCAACATGTTTAATGATATTTTGGAAGGACAAGCACCGACAATGCAATATACAGTTAATAGAACTCCATATCATATGGGGTACTATCTAGCAGATGGTATATATCCTGAATGGGCTACATTTGTTAAGACCATTTCAAAGCCGCAAGGAGAAAAAAGAAAACTACTTGCTCAACATCAAGAATCGGCAAGAAAAGATGTGGAACGGGCTTTGGTGTGCTCCAATCTCGATTTGCAATTATTCGTGGCCCAACACGTGCTTGGCATATGGAAACTCTCAAGCATATAATTTATGCAAGCATCATATTACATAACATGATTGTTGAAGACGAACGACATACATATGGAGGTGATTTTGATTACTCTTATGATAATGTGAACAATGACGTCTCAGCAACTGAAACATCTAACGGTCCTCATCCTAATCTTGCATCAAGACTACAAAAGAGAGCAAATATTCGTAAAAGACAAGTTCATCGACAACTTCAAGCAGATTTAACGGAGCATATTTACGAACGCTTTGGACATGAGCACAACGAAGTTTAAATTTTATTAATCATGTAATGTTATTTATTTTTATCGTTTTTAATTATGCAAGTCATGAATTTAATGTTAATTTTCAATTATTGTAATAAAAATTTAAGTTCTGTTTTATTTTAAATTAATTTCATATTAATATTAATTTAAAATAATTAAAATAATATTTTAAGTTGTGATAAAATTAAACATGAATATAGTATTAATATATGAGGTAAAGTTGTGGGACCCAATATTAGTTGTTTAGAGTTCATCATTGGAGTGAAAAATAAATGAGTTATTTTAAAATGATGTGTCACAATAGGACTCACAAAATAACCATTTATGGAGATCACTATTGTAGGTGCTTTAAGAAGTGCACAAAATCAACAGTACCTAGGCTATAGACAGGCTTAGCTTGCCTTTGTTTTGGACCCCTCGTCATTGTAAAACATACTAAAAACTCTTGTAATTTGTCTTGGTGTTTGAATAAAAGTGTCTTTTTTTATTTCTTGCTCTTTATTTTAATTAGGAAGCTCGTCACTATAATGAGAGAATAGCTTCTCTCTTTGTTCTACGATCATGGAAAGTAGTCATAGCATGAACATTTTTCATAATCCCTTTTTTTTCTTTTGTTGTGGAGCTTCAAAATCATAAACTAGCCTTAGTATTTTTAAGCAAAATCAAGACAACTTTCTTTGTTGAAAGACAATGAGCTTGCTGAAAATATGAGGCTAGACAAAGATCTTGAAGCATGAGAATAGACTAAAGACCTTTGGGATGAAATGAGTATTAGGGTTCAATGAGTTTTACCAACATAGAAACCATGTGAATAGGGAGATATGTTGGTAAGACACACCCTTTGTTTCTTAAAATAGAACAAAGAATAATTTTAGAGATACATCATCCTTAAAAAATGATTTGTCATAACATTAGAAAGGATTAGAATTGAATTGTCCACCGTAACGATGAACTCCAATAATTCTAAAACAATCTTTTATAATTTGCATATATTCAAAACCAAATCAAACATCAAATATCTAACTCTCAAAAATCAAAATCAATCTAGATAAACACATTTGGAAAAAACAACCTTGATAATCACAAGTCTACGAGAATCGATACCTTTTTATTATGACGATATACATGTGTACTTCCTAGAGTATCAGCTCTTACCTTGGTGGTAGCTTAGATCAAAACATAAGTCATCTAATTGAGAGTGTAACCAAATGTGGATGAATCCTATTGAGTGCTTAGGTGATCTCTAGTTATTCTATTGTTTTAAGTTTTATATTAGGAGCTTAGCCCTAAACAATTGGTTTGTTCGTTTATGGTTTGCATGCATTTTAGAGATTTGATTTTTAATTTTCTTTTCTTCTCTTTGATTGTTAGTCCTTTGATTGATCCTCATCCTATTGGTTTTATGTTTTTTTGTTCATCTTTCTTTTTTCTGTAAATAGCCTAGTGGTTAAAATTCACGTTTTAAAGTGAATAAGTAAATGTATGTGGTTCAAACTCCGACCCCTGCATATAATAATGCATTGTCCGGGGTTCAAGTAGCCTCTCTCTCTCTCTCTCTCTCTCTCTCTCTCTCTCTCTCTCTCTCTCTCTCTCTCTCTCTCTCTCTCTCTCTCTCTCTCTCTCTCTCTCTCTCTCTCTCTCTCTCTCTCTCTCTCTCTCTCTCTCTCTCTCTCTCTCTCTCTCTCTGTGTGTGTGTGTGTGTGTGTGTGTGTGTGTGTGTGTGTGTGTGTGTGTGTGTGTGTGTGTGTGTGTGTGTGTGTGTGTGTGTGTGTGTGTGTGTGTGTGTGTGTCTCAACTTTTCTATTTGGTTGTTCCTTCCACTGTTATTTCTTAAATTTGATTGCCTCTCTCTGAGTTGGATATACTGTTTGGTTGATTCTCTCTTAGATTCTTCTATTTGGTTGCCCCTCTCTCTATTGGTTCTTCTGTTTGATTGTTTTCTTCCCTATTGATGTTTCTTTTTGTTGGTTTGACTATTCTCTATGATGTCTCATCTCTTTGGCGTTGCTTCTCTATTCGTTGGTTCTTCTATTTGATTGATGCTCATTCTTTAGTTGTTGTTTCTCTTTGTTGGTTATGATATTGATTGATTTGGCTTAATCTCTTGTTTTTCAGGTTAATTTATAACAAACTTAAAACTTGGTAAGTTTTAGTTCGAAGGAAAATGTTAGAATATTAGATGTTTTGAATTTATATTCTTTATCAAGTACATTTTCATTTATAGATCGACAAACTCTCAATATTTCCTATTGATTTATGGTGAGTTTAAAGTGAGGTATTGGACAATAAATTGTTGAGTTGATGTTAATGGACCATTAGACTTACACCCTTCAGCCATTATTATTAGCAAAAATTTACATTTTAAATTCATCAAATTAATAATCTATATAATTTTTATTGTAGATCACATACATCATTTAATAATTTTTATTGTAGATCACATACATCATTTATATTAGTTAGTAATGTAGTCTTTTAGGTTTTCATACATTTTCGTTTGTACATGTGAAATATTTGGTGGCATTTCATACAGGAAAGGTGTCTTTTACATCTTCCACCACCCTTCTCTCCTCCACCACCATCAGCAACATCAAAACACAAGAGGATTCATCCAAATAATCAAATTAGATAAATAATTAAAATAAAATCTTGGAACACGCAACAACAACATCAAACACGCAAGGTTTTGTTCTTTCTTTTGAATGAATGAATTAAGGGTCCGTTTGTTACGGATTAAAATAAAAGTGATTTTGTCATAAAATAATTGAGAGATTATATTTTAAAGATTTTGTGAAAAATCAGAATCTCTTTTGCGTTTGTTTATCGTGATAAAAATCATTTTTTTAAAACAAATAATCTAGTTTGTTTGGATACAACTATATAAAAGGGATTTTTTGTTACAAAATTAGTTTAATCTTTTAAATCGTATTTTCTGTCTCCTCTAAAAAAAAAATCTATTTTTTGAGAAGCTGCTCTTAACAGCTTCTCATTTGAAGTTGTTTTTAGATTATTTTTATATTCTAATTTTTTTTAAAAATCTGTAACAAACGGATGCAAAACTCTCAAAAATGATTATTTTCTTAAAAAAAGTGATTTTTTTCCTAAAAAAACTATAACAAACGGGCTCTAATGAATATTGGAATCTGGTCTAGAAACATGGCCAACTAGCAAACCCATTTATAATTTCTTTATGTCATCGATCCTCTTCATTTCTACACAACAAATCCCACCAAACAAAAATCCCATAAAAAGGTAATTTATTTGTAGTTTTTTTTTATAATAATTTTCCTCAAGAAATTATGGGTCTGAATTGTTTTCAAAAAACATGAGTTTAATCCTAAAAAGAAAATTGTCAGAGTGACGATTCAAAAGAAAGAAGAAGATGATGATTGATAATGATAAGAACAAGGATGAAGTTGATGTGTTTAAGTATAGTACTGGTGGTCTTGTATTGATAAAAAAGAAAAGAAAAAAACTACCGTGTTCGAGAAAAGGCAAGAAGTGGAGGAGAATGGTGGTGAAGGTAGATGATAGGAAATAAAAGAAACTAATGTGGAGAGACTGATAAAAAATTAAAAATATGTTCTTTATTTGGAGAGTGAACCTAACATAAGATATGAATAGTTTCGATTTTTATGGAGTGTACTTTCAATTACATGAAAATCGTTTTTGAATTGTTTTTTTATTTTAATTTAATTTTCTGGGTTTTTTAAGAACAATTTGGTGAAGGTGAAGATGGATATGGGTTGAAGATGATGAGGAAAAAATATAGTGTGGACAGACCATCATATAATCTATACTCTTCTTTAATCTTATGGTTAAAAAAAACTTTCCTATGATGGAAAATGATCCACCTTTCCCATATGAAATGCCACCGAAATATTTATCAAGTATGCATATAATTGGAGCTCGAGAACAATTAAAGCAGGAGGTCAATTGATCTGTTTTTGAGATATGATGTACGCTGTCCAAGTTTTGTTTAGATAAAAGTTTTATTTGATTTAGTCATCGGTGTAATAATAAGTAATTTTTTTAGGGTGTTATTATGATCATTGAAGTGACTTTGCTTTTTGTCCTAACCTTTACACTTGAGCCTAGATTAGTGATTATTAATTCATGTGGCATTTCCAAAAAATAATAATTTTTTTTTTTAAATATTCGATGTAAAACAAAAGTTATTTTTTTGCTTGGGAAGTCAAAATTAAAATCCCTTAAAAAAAGTCAAAACTAAAATTCCAAATACTCTACATTGTCGTTATTTTAATTTAAAATAACAAATCTTTCCTCCCTACAAAAAAAACAGTTAACACATATCTTTTCCTAACACGTATTCTGTATGTTGATGAATTAGAATTTTTTTAATTGAGAACTGTGTAAACAACTAACAAGTTTTTTTTAAGAAGTCAAAATGAAATATAACTAATCAAAAATGGTTCATCTAGCACAAGGTGTGTCAAGAAAAATCATCCATAAAAAATACAATATTATAAGTATGTGTCATAAGACTCAACGAGAGAAAAATACCAAAAAAATTACTTCCTAATACCCATACATAATAAAAGATTCCACCACCGGTTATCGTAACGGAAAGCGATAAACAAGTTGTAATTAAGCAACAAAACAAAGTTGTTATGTTATTAAACAACAAAACATATGAAAAGCAAGACAGCATGGCCCAGAGACACTCGTTGATGGAGGCTAAAAGAAAAGGATAGATCTGATCCAAGGGAAGAAATGGTAGAAGAAAAGTCATAGTTAGTTATGGTGGTACCCCATATATACGTAGCATATCCTTATGATAATCCCAGGTGAGGTGACATGATATATATCAAGCAAGACATTATTAACAAATATTCTCTCCCTAAAATAAAAAATATTTTCTCCCTCCTTACTTATAAAATCTCTTTCAAATATTTGTTTATCTTTAAAATATAAGTCAATTTATAATATTTAGATATATTTATTGTTCTTTTAAGTGTAGTGAAAACAAGTATCGCGAATTTCAACTTGAGTATCATGTTAACATATATAAATGTTCTTTAAGGATGTGTTTGAATTGATAGTTTACGGAAGAAAATGAGTGAATATGCATTTTCACCTGTTTGTCATTTTAGTATTGATAGTATCAAAGATCAATTTGATAGATGAGATAAATAATTCATAAACTAATTTGATAATGAGCAACATAATTCAGAGATCAACGTGATTTTTAATGAATGATGTAGAGCTTGATTTGACAGTGTAACAATTTATATTAACTTTCATTTAAAAAAAAATAAAACAAATTTCGATCAAATTCATTCTCGTATACATAGAAGTTGATTTAAAAATCCACGTCAACGCTTCAGCCTGAGTTAACAAACTCCAACTCCTTTCTCTTGGTATCAGAAAGTTAACTTAACACAAAAAATACATAAAATACAGTTTAAACTTTAAACTTTAAACTATCAAGTTCTCATCCTTTTTATTTTTATTTTTAGTAGCTATATAATTTTTTTGGTTTTAGGAGTAGCTGTATAATCTTATACTATAGTTTACTGTGTACGGAATAATTTAAAGGTAGAGAAGATCACGTGCTTTGCATTACATGTAGTATAAGACTACAAGTACAGCAATTTTTTCAACCTTATATTATATCTAGATGAAGCATAGTTTTTGAGTAAAAATACAAAATACATGTTATTTCAGCACATTTTTATTCAAACAGCCGCCATTGAACCTTGACAGTCCACATGCATATAACCATATTTAATAAATTCATTCAACAAATGTATGCTAGAATTTGAAATGAATTTGCATATGAAACTTTGGCGTTACTCAAGATGAAAGGGTAGGCAATGTAATTTTAGTAAAGATAAGTATCAGATATTTTTTAATTGAATTTGATCTTTTGTTGAACAATTATTTAAAAAACATCACATTTTTTTGGGTACATACACGTTATTAAATTAAGCATCTTTGGTGTCTTCCTTCAAAAATAGCTGGCATCATAAGGCTGCTGTCAAAAATATAAAATAATTCATAATAGGCAAAAGTGAGAACAAAAACAATTTGATCATTATTAAATTAAAGATTAAAGCTAATACAAAGTGCTTTTGGTGACAAATCTGGGTCTATCAATTATGAAAACTAAACCACTTATATGTTTAAAAACTTAAAGAGAAAAGTGACAGATAATTAGATATGAAAATCTAATAACAGTAACCAATTTTATATTTAACTACTATTGATTCAAAGATAATCACTTATCTTTATGTTACTATGAATTAAAAATAATACTAAGAAAAAACCAAAAATAAAAAAACAAATAAATAAAACAAAACTTTCACCAACGATCATTGGTTTGAGTGGTAAATGACTTGTTACATCTTAAATAAATGCGAGGAACTAACTCACTCATGTATACTAAAAGTTAACTAGTTGAAACTTGGAAGAAGGGAGAATCCACTTTGTTTGCCTAATAAATTCAAATTCTCCGACGTAGATTAGTTATCGTTAATCGGCATTCTTAACTTTCATGGGAAAAACAATACCATAAAGGACTAGAATGCAGGGTCAAGTCAATGAAGGGAATAGGGAAGAAGAAATTATAAAATAATAATTGCAGAGAAAAGGAGAAGAAGCAAAGTAAATAAACTCCAATCTAACATTTCTTTGTTGTCTAGTGGATGTAACAAAACCAAAAAACAGCTCTCTCTTCATGTGAAACTTTGACAATCACATGATTAAATTGGTTTGTTTCCTAATCAAGAGTCACTCTCAAGAGGTGGCTGCTTTTGAAGCATAACAAGTACTTTCAAACACACTCAAATTCTATGTTTCCTCCTTCATGCATCACTTCAAATTCAGTAACAATCATTTGAAACTTTTTAATTTACATCACATATTTGTGATTGTTATAAGTTTAAAAGCTTCACTTTAGTAGTAACTTCAAGCAAAGACTATTTATGGAGTTAACTCCAAGAGGAAGAAATCAAGGCCATGTTGTGACCTTTGATAGAGATGCAGATTCTTTTGTCGAGGAAGATAAAGAGCTTCAATCTAAATGGGCTGCTATAGAGAAACTACCAACTTTCAAAAGGATTAAAACTTCTTTTGTTGATGAAATCACTCAGGAGGAGAATGGTAGCAGATGGCAAAGAAGTAGTAGCAAAAGGGTTGTTGATGTTACCAAACTTGGAGCTGTGGATAAGCGTTTGTTTATTGATAAGCTTATAAAGCATATTGAGAATGATAATCTCAACTTACTGCAGAAACTAAGGGAAAGGATGGAAAGGTAATTTATTTACACTGGACTAGATCATGCTGCAAAATAAGTACTTTGTGTTTTAGAAGCAAATTGGATTACCATTTTGTTAGATGAATTGATAGAGTGAAGTATTCACAACTGATGATTCTGATATTTTTGGCAACCAATTCTGGAATAGAATAGCTTTTGAACCTGTTTGAGTTGACTTATTTGAGCTTGTGAGACTGTTTGAGAGAGCTTATGGAAACAGCTTATGACATGTCCATTAGCTGTGTTTAGCTTATTTTCGTAAGTTCTCTAGGATAGCTTATGAAAACAAGTTTGACTTAATTTTATCTTTTGATATAGAAAAATAGCTTACACATAAACATGTATATGATAAAACTTTTGCTATGTTTATTTCACTCAATTAAACGAAGGAAAGGATTACCAGTTTATATTAGTACATTACTTTGATGAATTGACTGAAATATTGGTTTATTTTCAGAGTGGATGTGAAGTTACCTAGTGTGGAGGTAAGGTACAAGAACCTGAATGTAGAAGCAGAATGTGAAGTTGTTCAAGGGAAGCCACTCCCTACTCTATGGAACTCTTTTTCTAGCTTATTTTCAGTAAGTATGCTTCCTCCCTTAACCTAAACAGGCATGAACAAACTATGCAAAATAAGTAATCATATGAATAAAGCAGTGTATATTGTTATATGCTAGGAATTCTGGAAAAAGCAAAGAAATATTTGGATCCTTATTTGTTCATGAAAAGATGGCCTAATATGTGATTTGAACAGGGTTTAGTGAAAAGTATAGCATGCAGTTCTCAAGAAACCAAGATGAGCATTCTGAAAGATGTCAGTGGCATCATAAAACCATCAAGGTAAGTGAATATGTTACAAGTGTATAACACTTTAGAACATGAGACAAATTATTTAAGAACTGATTCCTGACATAACATGATGTACTCATATGCACATGAATCAAGCACAAACATTCAGAATCTGGTTCCTTAAATTTCAAAAATAGGAAATGTTCCATCAGGGAAAACTAACACGGATATGGTAGTTTTACCAGAAAACAATAATAACGGATTGAATTGCTAAATGTTGCTGAAAGATGGTTCTGAATGCAGGCTTACTCTTCTTCTTGGTCCACCTAGCTGTGGGAAAACCACCTTACTAATGGCATTGGCTGGAAAACTAGAGCAATCTCTGGAGGTCAGTATTTTAAACACATATCAATAGAATAAATCATTTAGTTCAAGTGAATTTTTGAGCATAACTAAAAAATCAATCAAGATTAGGCCTATTAATGCAAGGCATTGAGCAAGCTGAATTTCTGAATACTACAATCTCCATGATATCCTACTTAGCCCTACCTTTTTACTTATCTTTAGGTTTCTGGAGAAATCTGTTACAATGGTCACAAGCTAGATGAATTTGTTCCTCAAAAAACATCAGCTTACATAAGCCAATATGACCTGCACATTCCTGAGATGACAGTCAGGGAAACAATTGACTTCTCGGCACGCTGTCAAGGGGTTGGAAGCAGAGCTGGTAAACTTTCTTGCTTATCCAAATCCAGGATAATCTACATAATTGTAACTAACACAATACCAGTAGGCATTCATATATTTTTTTGTGTTGCAGATATAATGACTGAAATCACTAGGAAAGAAAAAGAACAAGGAATCTTCCCTGACCCGGATATTGATACCTATATGAAGGTATTGTAGCTATAATATTTTATATGTCATAATTAGAAAGAAAACAGTTAATAACACAGGCTTTTGCAGGCAATTTCAGTTGAAGGACAAAGCGAAAATCTTCAAACAGAATATGTTTTAAAGGTACATATGCTTCAAGCAGGGTTGAGTTAGTACACACGGTTACCGAACTTGACATGCTAATTTTTATTTTTTTTAACATGTGATATCTTAGATACTCGGACTGGATATCTGTGCGGACACACTGGTTGGAGATGCATTAGATAGGGGCATTTCAGGTGGACAAAAGAAAAGGCTAACTACAGGTATCTTGAAAATTAAATAATGTTTTCTTGTCATTTTGTTACATATAGAAAAATCAAGGACTCAATAATTTCCTTGTAACTTGTAAGAAACACACATGAGAAGCCTGTCCTCTTTACTAGAGTAGTGAAAATTTAGGCTGGTCTTGGTATGGCTCATAGTTACTGATAAGAGGGCAGATCACTCGAGCCGGTGAGACTTGTAGTTTAGGAGTAATCTTGTAAAATGGACCTCAGTATTTGAACACATGCTGGAAATTGTAATCTATAAACCCTAAGCTTTAACAATAGAAAGGTTGCTGTTCTAACAGCTAGTGAGACTTGTGGTTGGACTGCAAATATACTAAATATTTTTCACAGATATCTTCTCCTTAATATATACACTGAACGTTTTTCGAAATCATTTTGCAGGAGAGATGATTGTAGGTCCTATAAAAGCACTTTTTATGGATGAAATATCAACTGGCTTAGACAGTTCCACTACTTTTCAAATAGTTACATGCCTCCAACAATTGGTGCACATCACAGATGCAACAGCAGTGCTTTCACTCCTCCAACCAGCACCAGAAACCTTTGAGTTATTTGATGATCTTATATTGATGGCAGAGGGGAAGATAGTGTATCATGGCCCCTGCAGTCAGGCTCTTCAATTCTTTAAGGATTGTGGTTTTTGGTGCCCCGAAAGAAAAGGAGTGGCAGACTTTCTTCAAGAGGTAGGAATGGAAACTGTCCCTTACCATTGAGCCAAAGCTCAAGTGAATTTCCTTATAGCCTCACAATTCATAAATTTCATGGATGTGTAGGTAACCTCTAAGAAGGATCAAAGGCAATACTGGTACCGCACAGATATTCCTTACAGTTATGTTTCAGTTGATGAGTTCTCTCAGATTTTTAAAACAAGTTACTGGGGAAGAATGCTAGATGATGAGCTCTCACAACCATATGATAAATCTCAATCACATAAAAGTTCTTTATCATATAGCAAGTACTCCTTAGGAAAATGGGATTTGTTTAAAGCTTGTATGAAGAGGGAGATTCTTCTCATGAAACGAAACTCGTTTATCTATATATTCAAAACTGTGCAGGTTATTACCAAATTCAAATTCAAGTTCAACTCAGCTAAGTGGTACCTGAAAACTTCAAATCTAACTTGTTTATTTTTCCTCTTACTTTGTAGCTTACAATCACTGCAATCATAACAATGACAGTCTTCTTGCGCACTCAGCTCGATATAGACTTGTTAGGATCAAACTATTTATTAGGTTCATTGTACTATACACTTGTACGCCTCATGACCAACGGAGTTGCCGAGTTGATCATGACTATTACTAGACTACCTGTTGTCTATAAGCAGAAAGCATTCTATCTCTATCCAGCTTGGGCTTACTGTCTTCCAGCTTCCATTCTAAAGATTCCATTTTCAGTTCTTGATTCTTTTGTTTGGACATCAATGACATATTATGTTATAGGCTACAGCCCAGAAATAACGAGGCACGTAACTTGTATTTTGTGTATCCAATTTTTTTTTTTTTTTACTTTTTGCAAGTTTTTTCTTATATATGTATATATTTTATCGGATCAGGTTCCTCCGCCAGTTCCTTTTGCTTATTGCTCTGCATATGTCATCAACCTCCATGTGTCGTTCCCTCGCCGCAATTTTTAAAACTGATGTTGCAGCTACAACCGTTGGTTCATTGGTCTTAGTACTCATGTTCTTGTTTGGAGGCTTTATTCTTCCTCGACGTAAGTCACTTTATATAGTCTTAGTTATTATAACATATAGCCTTAACTAAGTTTTTCATAATGAAGTTTATTCTCTGCAGCATCATTACCAAAGTGGTTAAGGTGGGGTTTTTGGCTTTCTCCCATGTCATATGGGGAAATAGGAATAACACTCAATGAATTTCTTGCTCCTCGCTGGCAAAAGGTATCTTCTAAGATAATTTATTTGGTTTCATGATAGATCGCAATATAGATTTATATGGATTTAATTCATATTCACTGTCAGTATAAAGATTTTAGACACTGTCAATATATAATGATTGTCGAATCATTAAAAACGTTTGACGTTTATCATAAATGCACTACTGAAGTCACACATATATTTGGTTGTGATTTGTTTACAGTGTATCAAAATGTATCTCCAATTATATATCTACATTATTATTATTTTCATTATAATTATTATTCAGATGCAAGAGGGAAACATCACCATCGGAAGGGAGATTCTCAAGAGTCGTGGTTTAGACTTTGATGCCAACTTCTTCTGGATTTCAATTGGAGCATTGCTTGGTTTTGCAGTAGTATTTGATATTCTATTTATCCTAGCATTAACTTACTTAAAAGGTGAGTCCTGTCCAAGTTATTACATGGAAAAATACAAAAGCATTTTTATTTTATTTTACTCAATCCATTGATTATTTTTATGGGAAATGCATTCAGAGCCTAAGCAATCTCGAGCTTTAGTGTCGAAAAAGAGGCTGCCTCAACTAAAAGGAGGAGAAAAAAGAAATGAAATGGAATTAAAAAATAAGTCAGTAGCAGTTGATATTAATCACACATCAAAGGAAGCTCAAACAGGTAAAAAAAAAAGTTACTTTATGTTAACTTATATGAAAGATGAATTCTTTCTTTTAAACCGACAGTAAGTAATTTTGGTATCTTTTGCATGGTTGGTTATACAGGGAAAATGGTCTTGCCCTTTTTGCCACTGTCAATAGCATTTAAAGATGTTCAGTATTTTGTCGACACTCCTCCGGTAATATAGATAACTAGGTTATTGTCATATGATTATGTATATTGTTGACAAGGTTGTCAATTAAGAAATTTAACTGTTCTGTTGAGCAGGAGATGAAAAAACACGGTTCGAATGAGAAAAATCTACAACTGCTCTGCGACATCACGGGAGCTTTTAGGCCAGGAATCCTCACTGCATTGATGGGAGTCAGTGGAGCAGGGAAGACAACACTCATGGATGTCCTTTCAGGAAGAAAAACTGGAGGTATCATTGAAGGAGATATAAGAATTGGAGGGTACCCTAAAGTGCAAAAGACATTTGAAAGAGTTTCAGGTTACTGCGAGCAGAATGACATACATTCTCCATATATAACAGTTGAAGAATCCGTTCGTTACTCAGCTTGGTTGCGGTTGCCGAGGGAGATTGATTCAGCAACAAAAGGGGTATGACATTCTTATCTTATCACTTGCACCATGTTTTTTCGGTCATTCTCACATAAAAGATGTATTTTGTAACTTTTTGTGTGTATACTTGGCAGAAATTTGTGGAAGAAGTCCTTGAAACAATTGAACTTGATGATATAAAGGATAGTTTAGTTGGCATTGCTGGCCAAAGTGGCTTATCTACCGAGCAACGTAAAAGACTAACCATTGCAGTGGAGCTTGTATCGAATCCGTCCATAATTTTTATGGATGAACCTACATCAGGTTTGGATGCCCGAGCTGCTGCAGTAGTTATGCGTGCAGTGAAGAATGTTGTTACCACCGGTAGGACCACAGTTTGCACCATACATCAGCCAAGTATCGATATATTTGAGACTTTTGATGAGGTATCCAAAAGTTCCTTCGGTCGATATATTTGTGAAATCATTTCTGTTGACATATTGCTATGGATAACATATAGATAAAAAAATAAACAAGAGTTCTCTTTCGTGCAGTTGATTCTAATGAAATCTGGAGGAAAGATCATTTATAATGGAGCGCTAGGTCATCATTCAAATAGACTGATTGAATATTTTCAGGTATGCTCAAATCCGAAGCTAAGTACATAGTATTTTAGATTCTTGACTGATCAGTATGATCATCTTAGTCTCCACTCTTTTGCATGAGTTGTTGAAGCTTATATATAATTAACTTAACTGTTCCTCAGGGTATACCGGGAGTTCCAAAGATCAAGGACAATTATAATCCTGCAACATGGATGTTGGAAGCTACATCTGCAGCTGTAGAAGATGAACTTAAAATAGATTTTGCAAATATATACAAAGAGTCACACCTTCACCGGTGAGCATCGAGTTGGCTGTCATTAATTTTTACAGAAAAAACAAACAAAACCTATCTGGTTTCAGCTATAATGACATTGATCACACTTTTGAAAGATCACTTATCTCATGTTTTGAATTGCTATTTATATTTATAGGGATACCCTTGAGTTGGTGAGACAGTTGAGTGAACCAGAGCCAAGTTCAAAAGACTTGCATTTCTCAACTCGCTTCCCACAGAGTAACTTGGGGCAGTTTATGGCGTGCCTATGGAAGCAACACTTGTCTTATTGGAGAAGTCCTGAGTACAACTTAATACGATTTGTGTTCATGATTGTTGCTGCAATAATATTTGGGGCAGTGTTTTGGCAGAAAGGGAAGGAAATGTAAGTTTGCTTTCTCATACTTAAATATAATTTGCACATAAATCAAACTCATTCATTTAAATCAGAAGAAAGCATTCTTAATATAACTGTTATGTCATGTTTCTTAGTGTCGGAATGATTCTAGTGTAGTTTTTAGCTTGAAGTAGAGATTAATCAAGTAATGACACATGTTTTTTTCTATGATTAAAGAAACACTCAGCAGGATTTGTTCAACGTGTTTGGATCAATGTATATTGCTGTAATATTCTTGGGGATAAATTATTGTTCAACAATTCTACCGTACGTGGCAACTGAGCGCTCTGTCTTGTATAGAGAAAAATTTGCAGGAATGTATTCTTCCATGGCTTATTCATTTGCACAGGTATAATATGATGCTGCTTAAAGCAAATTCAAGCGGTAATACTCCATTTGATAGTAAAACTAGTAATGTTATAATCAATGATTTTTATTTTTTATGTAGGTGGCTATTGAAATACCATATATCTTAGTGCAAGCAATTATATATGTGGCTATCACATATCCAATGATAGGTTTCCATTGGTCGGTTCAGAAGTTGTTTTGGTACTTCTACACAACATTCTGCACATTTTTATACTTTGTGTATCTTGGAATGCTGATAATGTCATTAAGCTTAAATCTGGATCTAGCTTCAGTATTGTCAACTGCAGTGTACACCATATTCAATCTCTTTTCTGGATTTCTCATGCCAGGACCTGTAAGTCTTCTTGATCTCCAAAAAAAAAAAAATCATAATTTTTTCAATATAGAATCATGAAGACCTGAAGTTGTGATTGTTTGGGTCTAACAAAATGATATATATCTTAAATAATATGTGTGTTTGATGTTACTGTGGCGTAAATTTTATTAATTTTGTAAAATTGAATTTGGTTAACCAAGGTTTGAGTTCTAGTTGGGAGAGGTGTCTGCATTTGATGCCCGATCTTTTTCAAATAGAATTACCTCCCGTGAAGGAAACCTGTGAGAAACCAAAAAAGTGAATTGACGATAAAGTGTTTTATGTTTGAATACTATCATATAAATGAGTTGAACAAGGTTTAGGCAAAAAAAAAGTTTCAAATCTCAGCTTCTAGTAGAATCTATTTTGGAAGCAAAAGCTAGTTCACTCAAGAATATATAAACATGTTAAAATCAGTTTTATGTTCTTAAACTAATGATTGTCTCTCAAAAAAGTGAATCCAAGCATGTCCTTTGTAACTTAATTCACGTGTTTGATTGGGTGAGGGGTGTGAATGTTCATTTTCCATACCACTTAGGGTCATACATAGTTAAGTCACTATGTTTATCATGTGCAGAAAATTCCTAAATGGTGGGTTTGGTGCTACTGGATTTGCCCTACAGCTTGGTCCTTGAATGGCCTATTAACTTCACAATATGGAGACATGGACAAGGAAATACTCATATTTGGGGACAAAAAACCAGTTGGTACTTTTCTAAAGGATTACTATGGGTTCAGACACGACAGATTAAGTGTTGTGGCTGTGGTGCTCATTGCTTACCCAATCATTTATGCTTCTCTCTTTGCCTATTGCATAGGGAAAATAAATTACCAAAAGAGATAGAAACAGATGTTACAGATTGCTTCTTCTGCATTACAATTTTCATGTATAGAAATATAGGAATACAAGGCTACATCATTGAGCAAAACCTCTCTAGCAATTGTTTATATGTAATATACAATTTTTTGTTTGTTTTTGGTAGCAATGATGTATATTGGGATATTATGTATTTTGAGTTTTGTTTTGAAATTGTTTTATTGTTTTAATTAGTATTTCCGAATTTTATTTATTATGAATCGTTTTATAGTAGTTTGGAATACAAATAATTTTTAAGATTTATTTAGTTTTCCTGGATCTACAGACATTGTAACACTTTTGATGATTATATGATATGATTTGAAACACTTCTGATGATTCACCTCATTGTAATTTGGAATGAAACGATCAATGTGAATTCGTTGCTGATGAATGTTTTAAAGCATTATTTAAGGTTTCTAAACAAGGTAATTATTCATTGAAAAGCTAAATCTAATTGTTATCAATGTAATTCATTGTTAAGATTTGTTAGACAATGCTCTTAGGGCGCTTATTAGCATTTGTCATCATTGCTTTGAACATTAGTCCCTTTCCAACTAGAACATAACCACCATTTATCCCAAAAGGTGGATAAATCTACAAAATGGAAATTCACAGTTTCCATTGAACCCCTCTTCTAGAATTCCATAAGCAACCCTAGCCTAAACTAGTTGATTATCAATATGATTATGGAAATTGAAGTGCAAAACTGTCATGTACGCAACTGCTGTGTCAGTTTTGCTTGATGGTTATTATAAGACACTTCAGATTTCTAGATTAAGAAATACAGGTACAATATGACAGGGCCTCCATGAATATGATAAATATTATAAGACACAAAGTGAAGATAAACGTATAAATAAATCAATACATGTTCAGTCAATAGACAATACACTTCAGATTTTAAGAGTAAATATGAATCATTGCAAACTTAATAAATTATCATTTTGTACCTAATTATCATACCTATATGTGCTAACATAAAGTGAAAAAAAAAATGCAAAATACAACTGGGAATATCCGAAGTGTCTGTGGTGTGGTGCATCCGCCATGGTAAATGTGCGGCATGTGGACAGCTTTTATTTTGAAGTGTTTCTGCTTCTGCTTCCTTGGCTATAATACCATCATCCAGAAATCTCACAACTACTTAAATTACCGAATTGACCCCTAACGATACTTTTAACCTGCCAAATAGCTTCCTTCGGACAAGAAGAGATGGGGTAAATGTAAACATGACCTCCAATTTGACACAAGACACAAGTAAAGTCAGTTATCAACACTGAATTTACTTCACTTGCGCCTTGTGTCAAATTTGAGCTCGTGTTCACACAGAAAAATGCAGATGTTTAAATTTCTTTTCTGTAAGTAAATTGAATCCCAAAAATTAAATTCAACTTTACAACAACATGCAGAAGTTAGGCAGGAGTTGATGTCATTCATCATGCAAAATGAAGCTGGAATGCAACTCAGCAACTAATCACCCGTCCACGCCAAAAGAAAATTAAACAGCTGCTCAAGACAAATGGAGGAGTTGAAGAATACAGATGTATTAGCAATCTGGACTATAAACCACAAATCAACTTAAGATTTAATCCTCAGGCTGGTTCTCTATCTTATCGTCAGTTATCATCGTCTGCTTTTCCTGCTCCAAATAATATATCTTGTCATTCATACCCTCTTTTCTATATGCCTCGACCATGATTGAGTATGTTGTGTCATCCGGTGGACATTGGGTATCTTTCATACGCATGAAAACTCTGTCCATTTCCATTAAATCTTCCGCCTTTGCACATGCAGACAAGACTGCATTATAAAAGGCAGTGTTCAAAGGTATTTCAAGCTTTGCAGCCAACTGAACGCTGCTAATCACTTTATGAAAGAGGCCTGCATTTGTAAAACCATTGATAAGGCAGCAGAATGTTTTGGTATCTGCTCTCATACCCTCAGAACGCATCTGATTAAATGTATACTCCATGTTTTTAGCATCACCTGCCTCTGCAAATGCCTCAATCACATTGTTATAAGTACTGGTTGTCCATGGAAATTGCAACTTCCGCATATATTCCATAACAGATGACATCTTGTCATACATTCTTTTCTTTCCATAGGAGCCAATCAAGATATTGAAAGTGCGTGTTTCTGGTTCTATCCCGAAATTACGGAACTTTTCATACCATTTCTCCATCATATCAATCTGACCCATATTACCAAAGACACCAATGATTGTGTTCATGGTCCAGACATCAGGCTTGCAATCAGTGCTCTGCAGCATACTTGACAGAACTTTCTCCATCTGATCAAACATCCCTGCCTTACCATAACCATTCAAAACAATGTTTTGTGTAACAGTGTTAGGCATGATGGCTCTTTGAGCCATTTCTTCATACAGCAACTCGACCAATTCAAATTTGAAAACGTCCACACAGACTTTTATCAACGTACTGTAAGTGAAAACATCAGGCTGACAAAGAGGTTGGTTCTTCATCTCATCGAGAATCGATAGCGCCTCATCAATCATGTTGCTCCTGCAATATGCCGCGAGCAACGCGGTGTATAGTTCAGGAGTAGGGTCACAACCCTCTTCAATCATTTCGGTAAAAAGCTGACGGGCACGTTGGGGTTGACCAGATTTTCCAAGTAGCACAATTAGTTTCATATAAGTCCCTTCTCTGGGTTGGTAAAAGGATTGTTCTCTTAGCATGTCAAGTGTCTGCACATGAAAAAGTAAAAAAAAAAATTAGAATTTAACCGGTATCATTCAAACTCTTAATTTGAATTGGGTTTAACCCAACCCTTCAAAACCGTCTTGAACGGTGAGAGTTATAAACAATTTTTTAGGCTATACCGCATCCAATGTGGGACTCTCAACCCCCACACGTTCAGGACTGGACATAAAGAGTGTGACTTGATAGTGGGTGTTCCAACAAATCATAAATAGTCTTGTAACATCTTAAAATTTGAGTCGAGTCTAATGTGGTAAGGCTGTGTACAATACACCAAATGGTGGGACCCTTTCCCGGACCCTGCGGGAGCTTTGTGCACCGGGTCTAATGTGGTGAGATGCCTCCACTTATAAACACAAACTATACTACAAATTAATTAGACGTCTTAACATATACACATGCCGTTGACTATAGATACAACAATAAACAGTCTAGAATAAGGGCTGTTTGGATTGACTGCATAAGCAATTATGAAAACAACATATCCATAAGTTGTTTTCAGCTTACTTCCACAATCTTTTCAGGATAGCTTATGAAAACAGCTTATAACTTATATATATAAAAACAACTTAACTTCATTTTATCTTTTGCTATAGAAATAGCTTATATGATAAGCATTTATACTATAAGTGTTTAATTAAACTGCTTATTGAAACACACCTAAAAGTAAAACCCTGAATTTGCAAAAAATAAAGTAATGATTTTTAAATGCAGCAAAATAAAGTAATACCTCGAGGGCTTGAATCCACTGTTTTTTGTCAATGCATTCAGACAAGGCTTCAGTAACAGTGTTAACCCAGGCTTTAGCATTGTTCTTTCTGTCCAATTTTTTCTTGACATTTTTAATGGGTTTCCTCCTCGTACTAGAAGGTAAAGATGTTTCAGAAACACCAGGAAACTCACCTTGTTTCCAGTGTTTCTTTTTGACAACTGAAGAGGCGGTTTTTGATGGTGAAGATGAAACAGCGTAGAAAATTGGAAGTTGGGTTTTTCTGGGGTTGTTGGTGGTTTTGTTGTGTTGAGGAATTGGAGAAGGAATGATGGAAGAAGAAAATGTAAGAGAGACGGAAGCCATATCCATCATGATAGATACCAAAGCTTTTTCACGACGGGGATGAATCAATCAACTCAAAGTTACTGTTTTTTATTTAAAAATGGTTAAAGTTGGCCGTTAAAAACTGAGTCACGGATGGTATATAGTGTCGATCCTTATACTCTTATACTCGCGTTTATAAAAAGATCTCATTCGTGTCCGTCGTTCCATCCGTGTTCATTATCCACACTTTAACAACAAAAATTATCACTTCATAATTAAAATATGATGCAACATCTTTTAAATTCACTCATAAAATATTACACAACATAGTATTTAGCCAAATAAAAATCATCAAAATTATATATATATATATATATATATATATATATATATATATAACAAGTACATGTAACAAAGAGTTAAGATTAATTAACTAATTTTAGTATTATAAAACTATAGTTATAGTATATATAATGTGTCGGCTGGGCAGTAGAGTGTCTATACCCATTCAAATTAATGGGTAATTACTCAAGTCCGAGCCAAACCCAACAATATGGGTATTTATATGTTCATCATAGGTTTAGACTTGAGTCCAATTGTCATCCCTAAACTAAGCTGACAATTTTTTAAACCGACAAAGATGTATGACGTGGCTACATAAACTAAAGTGATAGAACGGAAATGAACTTCTTAATAAATTTATCCTTTCAATAATGAATTTCTTAAAAAATCATAATTATGAAATTTTTAACAAATTTATAATTAATTTGTCACTAGTTTAAAAACTCTAAATTTGGGGTCATTGTTTAGATGGCACTCTAAACATGCCTTCAAAATTACACAACCTCTAACACTTAGAAGTTTTTCAATCTAGAAGTTATAAGTTTCTAAGTACCTAGATTCAAATATGGAAAACTTTGCTGACGAATACTCTTAGAAGTTAGCAGACATATGACATTCATAGATGTGTGGAGTTGGTTTATTTTTATTCTTTAAGTTGTAAAAGGATCAAACTTCATGCAAAAGAGTTCATTTTCATTCGATAAAAATACGTCTAAACAGATAACACATCTGTCATCACATGATAACTTATTAGTGACAAAGCTGAAAGAACGATGTATACAACTCAAATCTATCTATATCGGTATTCACACACTTTGTACCTTTGTGTTTCTTTCCTTTCATCTTTTACTTTATCATTTGAATTCATATGTTTCTTCTATTTCTAACCAAACGCTTATAACCTTAAACATATCAACTAGAAATCCTCTTAAGGATCTAACTCGAATCCTAGATTGATCCGTCGAGTTTATTTGTTGAAGTGAAACATTTTTGTGACAACAATCATATATAGTCTTAATTAGACTATCTAAAGTTGACCAAAATTTGTTTCACCCACAATGGAACTCAGATTCTGCTAACAATTTGTCTATTAATTTAAAATTAATGGTTTGGTACATAACATGAAACAATAAGCTTTGCTTTTGTTTTAAAAAGTTCACCCCCTAATCCCTTTACAGACAATCATAGTTAAGAAGAATTATGTTTTTTTTGAGAAAAAAGCAAAGATCCTCCTCATCCCATCCCATCCCATCCGCCAAGTTGGAATGGAACCATAGTTTTGAATGATTGACTTGACTATACAAATAATAATTGAAATAAACAACGTTTGGTGATGTCTTTAATGCATAACATAACATTAAACATATGTATCGTACCATTTTCCTTTACTATATTCTTCTTTCTTAAACGGCTAAGTCAAGCAAGTTTCTCCTTCATCTCATCCATCACGCTTCTTCTAAATTCAACAAACAAACATTTCTTCTTTATTTTCATCATCCATTTTCTCTACTCCATACACAAACTCTGCAATTTCTAACCAACAGGTATGTCATCATGTGTGTCTTTGTCATCTTTCCAAACACAGAAACTTCTTTTTTTGTTGCCTTTTCACCTTTTTGTTTTGTTTTCTTTATATCTTTTAATCAATCAACGCGTACAAAACTTTATCAAAAAACAATAACGCGTATAGGAATATTACTCTGGACTTATAATTAGTATTCTTTGGTTGGTTAAGTTCTCTCAAACACTAACATAAATTCCAAACTCTATCTGTTAAACTTCACAATCTAGTCAAAACTCTTAATTTCCTTTAATCACTTTGGTTTCAACACAATTCTTATTTCTAGTGGTTAGTTTTACTTATACTTCTTTGTTTCTTTCATTTTCTTTTCTTATATTACAGGGTTTTGTATTGTTAATATATTATGTGCCTAGCCCTATTGATATTTCTATATATAAAAGGTTTTTTTATTTGATTTGATTTAATTTAACCGTTCATATTGTAAATTATCTTCAGAACATAATAGGAACATGGGTTGCTTTGGATTCTGCAAAGAGAATGATGCTTATACTACTGCTGACAAAGGAATCTTCATGCAAACCAATCCTGCTGGTAAATCTCCTTCTTCTTTCTTTACAATTTTCTGCTTCAAGATTCATACAAGTCATAGTCATGATCCAATCACAAATTAAGTTTGCATAGTTTTTATCTGTAGTCTTGCAAGTTTTTTTACTAGACAATTTTCAACTTGTTTTTGTTTACATTTTACATGTTTCTTATAATTTTTTCCATGCCATTCTCAAGTGATCTGCTTCAATTGTTCAAATTGAGATGTTCCAATAATTGCTGTAGTTGTATTAGCACCATAATTGCATTTCATTTTGATTCCACTTTCATGCAATGCAGGGAACGCCAGTTATAATGGCAGACACAACGCAGTAACTGTTCCTCGGCCCATAAATCTCCAACCTATTTCTGTCCCTTCCATTACAGTAGATGAACTGAGGTCTTTGACAGATAATTTTGGTACAAAAACTTTCGTTGGTGAAGGTGCATATGGGAAAGTGTATCGTGCCACATTGAAAAATGGACGTGAAGTGGCAGTTAAAAAGTTGGATTCCAGTAAGCAACCAGACCAAGAATTTCTTTCTCAGGTTTGGGTCATTAACAGTTATAAACTTTCTATAAGATAATCCAAGTAACATTGTATTATATTTCCCTTTCAGTGCTTTAAAATTTTAATTCTTAACATAACGCAGGTCTCCATCGTATCAAGGCTAAAGCATGAAAACGTTGTTGAGCTCGTTAATTATTGTGTTGATGGTCCTTTGCGTGCCCTTTCGTACGAGTATGCTCCTAATGGATCCCTTCATGATATTCTACATGGTTAGTCACTCGTAATAGTCATACCATATGTATCACTCTTCATTTTATGTATGTTATATAAAATATTCACATGAGTATATTGTGCAATTAATTGAACATAATTTCGGATGCAGGACGCAAAGGTGTCAAGGGTGCAGAACCTGGTCAAGTTCTGTCATGGGCTGAAAGAGTTAAAATAGCTGTTGGAGCAGCCAGAGGACTTGAATATCTTCATGAAAAGGCAGAGGTTCATATTGTACATCGTTACATCAAATCTAGTAACATACTCCTATTCGAGGATGGTGTTGCAAAGATTGCTGATTTCGATCTTTCGAATCAAGCCCCTGATGCAGCCGCACGTCTTCATTCTACCCGTGTTCTTGGAACCTTCGGTTATCATGCTCCAGAGTAAGTTATTTCTGAATGCCTGACTTTTTTGACTTCTTTTTTTTCCAGTTTAATTGATATTAATTGGTTGACGTTAAAGATTAATAGTAACTTAGTAATATATGTAGTCTGTGGACAGTGATGTAGTGAACAAATTCCTCTTTAGACTCAATGAGTATAAATTGGTTTCGTGTTGGTCTCCTACTACATTTTACTTTTACAGTTGTGGTTTTTAAGAACTAAAAATGGCTTGATTTTTTGTATGACAGATATGCAATGACTGGAAACCTATCTTCAAAGAGTGATGTTTACAGTTTTGGAGTTATACTGTTGGAACTCTTAACCGGGCGTAAACCCGTTGATCATACACTTCCTCGAGGACAACAAAGCCTTGTGACCTGGGTATGATATATTATTTTCTCTTTCTGTTAATGATTTGATTTATATGGACCGTTGGTGTAATGATTTTTTTGTGGTGTCAATCATAATTGTCAGATCATTGATTGTGATTTGTTGATAGCACAAAACTGTCTGTTTACACTGACAGTGCATCAAAATTAAACTTTTCACTTATATGTCTTGTTCCCTTTTTATTGAATTTTGGATTTTACTCAATGTGATCTTTGTTTGTTGGATTTTATCAGGCAACACCAAAGCTTAGTGAAGATAAGGTGAAGCAGTGTGTTGATGTTAGACTAAAGGGAGAGTACCCTTCTAAGTCAGTTGCAAAGGTAATTAATTTGGTTATATTTCCATTTTATAGATGAAATGTTGTTATTGAATGCAATCTGTTCGTTATAATATAGTTTTCATTGATTTGTTGCACTTGTTGTTTTGTTTGCAAAAGTTGGCTGCTGTTGCTGCACTGTGTGTTCAATATGAAGCCGAGTTTCGACCCAATATGAGCATCATTGTCAAAGCTTTACAGCCTCTGATGAATAATACTCGTTCTTCTCAACCAAGGGAACCACGCAACTTGTAAATTCACAAACCAAAGCCAGCATTTCTTAGTATTTATTTTACCTAGCATTTATATATGTATATTTTTTTTGGGCTAGGGATCAGATTGATTAAAGGAGAGTGCCCAATTGTCGCAACCAGGCTTGGGGCGAACACCCAACTCGCCTTTTTTGTGCGAGACTCTGACCACTCATCTTGTCCCGTTTCTGCCTGAAGGATCATTACCTAACATTTATATTTCAAGTGAGCATTACTAAGAAAATAGTGATTGGTAGTTGAGTTTCTGGTTTTGAATGCTTAAGTGGCAGTGTCATGTTTTTGTTGCAACATCGTGTACAAGTGAATATATATTATATAACTGCTGAACAGCATTTATCTATTTGTATTTTAAAATGAAATTCCATCCCAATGCAAGGGGAATTATCTAGAAGCATGCTGATTTTACCTTCTTGATATCATTGTGTTTAATTTACTATTGGAACTTTGAAAACTTTTTAAATTTACTGTTGGATGACACTAATAATCTTGCATCAATATGTGCTTAATTGGTTAGGCTAATGAATAAAAGATTTTGTTGGTTCAGTTTTCAAAATAATTTAAGAATGTAGAGATTTTAGTCCACAAATATATTTGAATTCTTTTAAAATTATCAAAATCAGAATATAGGCATTGATTGAAAATCAAAATCATGAATCAAGAGTGAAAGAGAGTTGTATGATTAAATTCAATTTTCTAAATTTTTATACTAAAATAAAACAAGCATAACTAAAGAGTTTTTTTTTTTTTTTCCTTTTTCTCTTCTTATTCATTCATGTAACCGTTACATTCTAGAAGAACTATGGTTTTGCACAAACAACCTAACAAGAAAATGTTAAAATAAATTTTGGTTTTGAAAGCATCATAATTATGAAATTTTTAAATAACCCTGCTCGTAAGTTGAAAGTTAAAACAACCTCTCATGCTGCTTGAAGTGATAGGGTGCGTTTGGTTCGCAAAACAGTAGATACCGGACAATACATGACAAACAGAACTATAATATAGCGAGATCATAGTACTTTTTATGTTGGAAAATAAACAGGTATTTAGGTATTTTTGATAGTTTGTGCGGACAAAAAGTTGTCTCATGGTTTAGTGAGGAGCACGAATTCATGTTTTTTTCAGTCCCTTGCTAGCTATTCTGTCCACTCTTGTTTTTTTTAGCAAATCAAACGTAGTCATGGTGAAAAAGTGGTTTTCAATGTGGTCACAGAGAAAAAGGGCAAAAGCTCATTGTGGTTCCACAATAATCAAACAAATTTCCATTGCAACAATTATAGACAACAATAAGGCACATATTTTGTGTCCTTCTCTTTCACGCTTTATATAATTTTCTTATCATCTTACACAAGGAATCATCAATTACTTTACAATCCTAATGAGTGATGAAACAAGTAGAAACACAAAAGGAAAAGTATGAATAGCAATGAACTGTACAAAGTACGAACTGGTGTAAGGGATCTACATCCTAACATCTACATGATCCAAGTTATAGCAACCAAATAGGTATATATGAACCATCACAGACTCTGATCCAGCTCCATGAATTTTATGTAAAATGAGGCAGTTATCATAACTCGCACAGGTTCGCACGAAAGAATGCAAAAATGGCACATTCACTTGTGCGTACCTTGACCTGAAATAGGTGCTTCTAGCTTTGTGATCCATGATTTTACTTCCTTTGATTCCTTCTTCCATTGGACTTGGAATCTGGATGATCACTCTTATCTGTATCAGAAGTCTCCTTTTGCGTCTCCACATCAGCACTTCTGGCATTACTCTTCCTGCGTCTTCGATCCTGAAACATCAAACGCTTCATTTTAGAAATAGATCAACTTAGAGATCTTAAAATGGAAAAAATGATTTGTAGTAATGATCATAGATATTTCAGTGACAGTTTCTTCGGACAGGAATTTTAAAGGAAGTTGCAAGAAACCAGATGGAATTTCCTTTGAAAAATAAACTGCTACGAAATGTTGGAAACTGGTGATTTTATATATAGGAATGAGAAGTCAAACCTCTCTAGGTATGGGATATTCTTCTGATTCAAGCATGCGAACCACTTGACTCATTTTTGGTCTTTTTTCAGAATCTGGATCAACACATCTCAAAGCAGTCAAAAGGGCTCGTTTAAGGGCACTTGTTGATGGTCTCGTCTCAATGTTTGGATCCACCACCTCTTCCGCGTGCCTATTACCTACCATCATCTTCAGCCAATCGACCAAATTTACCTACAACAATCACCCAAATGACATTTAGGGGAGTCTCAAAAATAAAAATTATGAGATATATAGCACCACGAAGATGATTAAAGTTGTGAAGTACTGCATGTAAATTTCTAATGTATCCTATTCACCACATTCAAAATTCAAGATATATGTATCAGTGACGAAAATGAAAGTTTATTAAATAACTATCATCCAATATCCACATACAATATACATAACCAACTATATCCGTGATTGATCAGATGACATACCTCAGCTGCTGATCGGCTATAATCCACTGGATCTCTTCCTGTAATTGCTTCAAGGAGCAATACGCCAAAGCTATACACATCACTCTTCTCGTTTAGTAAGCCAGAATTTGCATATTCTGGAGCAACATATCTGAAAAATGCAAAACAATAATCACGATAGAATCATAAAACAAAGAAGTCCTAAATCTATAGACAGAGAGCTTACCCAAAAGTACCCATTACTCGAGTCGTAATGTGACTTTTTCCGGCACCAAGTAACTTGGCTAGTCCAAAGTCAGATATTTTGGCATTGAAGTCATCGTCAATAAGAATATTACTTGACTTGATATCTCGATGGACAACTTTCGGCTCAATTGCCTCGTGCAAGTAAGCCAGCCTGCAATAAAATCATAGATCATCAGTAAAAGGAAACTCACCAAAAGTAAAACGGAACTTTCTGGGAAAACAAATCAGTGAGATGTGCTAAATAATCGTACGCTTTAGCTGTTCCAAGAAGAATTTTAATCCGGGCATCCCATGTAAGATAACCATATTGCCGCATGGCACCATGAAGCCATTGCTCCAAGTTTCCATTATTAACATACTCATAAATCAACAACCTGAAATTAATAGGGAATTTCTAAGGATTAAGAATCTAAATTATACAAACCAGTACTCAAAGCAGTATGCAAAACTGCAAATAAATTCTAGTAAAAATCAACGATGCCATTTACCAAGAAATTTCATGCTAAAAATAAAGACAACATTTGCAGCAGTTAATATAGTTGTAAGATACAACAAATATAGTTGACAGGCACAAACAGTCAAACACAAACGTGCACACAAACACAGAAACGATCGTGATGATTCACCTCTTTGCTGATTCCAAATATATATATAAAATAAAAACAAAAGTGAAAATACAGATATTTAATTTAACCAAAATAAAATAAAGACCAAGATTGTATGCTTTACCTGTGAGTGCCTTCAATGCAAAAACCCAAAAGTCTAACCAAATTCTTGTGCCTCACATGACCTATAGCCTCAACTTCCACTCTAAATTCTTTTTCAGCTTGTCCACTGCATGATGACCATAAATGATGTTATAAACTAGCTGCTTAAAAATATGCTATAACAAAACATGAAACAATATACCATAAAACAAAGTTGCAGATCCAAAAATAAATCCTACAATTCAATTAAATATATTGCCAATACTCACAGATTATTAAGTAGCTTTTTGATAGCCACTGGATTCCCGTTGATAAGCTGGCCTTGATAAACAACTCCATACCCTCCTTCACCAATAATATTGTCTTTTGAAAACTTGTTTGTAGCAAGTTCTAGGTCCCTCAATGTAAACCAGTGTCCCCATCCAAGGTGAGAGAACTCGGGAAGACCAGACAAAGGCGATGGTGAAGTTAAAGAAGGCCTGTGTGCAGAAACAGACTTAGCACCACTTTCTTCACCTGATTGAGAGCCAGCAGCATCTTTCTCGACATGAACAAATGAGCCTGATTGACTGCTATATTCCCCATTCTTTGTTTGGAGCAAAATCTTTTCAGATTCTTTGTCATTGAACTTTTCATAAAGACTCATAAAAGCACCGTTTTGGGGATGACTATTCGTTGAAACCTGATCCATTTTAATCTCTTTGATCTCTTCTGAAACGGATAACCTATGGCTCAGGGGAAGCATGCCATTGATTCTTCTAGATTTCTTTTTTGAAGTAAGACATATTGATACTGCCAAAAGAATGATTACAATGAACAATCCAACTATTAGCCCCATTAATTCCCATACTTCCAACCCAAAAACAGATGTTTTCTTCGATAACCTCGAGCTCAGATCAGACGCCATTTAACTGCTGCTAATATATCTGCAGAAATCAGAAACAAATATAAGAAATCACTCCATCAATACATATAAATAAAGTAGCAAAATAATCAAAACAAAAAACATGATTGACCATAACAGTAACGATATGAAACTCTTTTACTGGATTCTTCACACCATAGATAAACTTGGTAGAAGAAATAAAATCACACATCCAGTCCAGTTAAACAAAATTCATCCAGAAAATATATACTATTTTCATATAAAAGCAAATTGATACAGAAATTCATTTCGCCCATAAAAAAAACAAAAAGGAAAGAAAACTGAGCTCCATATGAGAATCATCATTCATATACCAGACAAATCAAGCAAATAAGAACAGAAAAGTGAATGAAAATTGCAACAAGTGGACTTAAGAAATAAACCATTTTAGCATAAAAACAAAAACATGTTCTAACATCAACCTTTGATTTTGCAGCAATGCCACATAGATTTAAAATTAACAAAACTATATAAAAGACAGTCTCAATACCTATCAAAAACCAAATCCTTCACTCAGATTTCACAAAAAAAAGCTCCTTTTCAGACCCTGAAAGATGAAGTCAAAGTCTTAAACACTACTAGATCTATCAAACACTGAAATTAATCTTAGATATGAACAGTCATTGATGAATTTCCACCAAAACCAAGTTCAGCTGAATTGTGGGTTTTGTGAATCTTGCCAAAGGGTGTCTGATTTGAATCTCAAAAAGGAAACTTTTGAGAATAGGAAGATGAAACAAAGAATGTCACGGCAAGGAACCGAGGAAGAAGTTATAATGATGTGAGATTAATAAACAAGGCAAGGACAAGGAGTGGTAGGTGATGGGAATGGAGTTAGTCCCATACAGTAAAAAACAAGGAAAGCATCAAAATAGAAACTTCCTTTGCTGTTTCTTTCTTTAAATTTCTTCTCTTTTTTATTCTTCTGTCTCTCACTGTGATTGTCATGTGCTTTTTCTATTTCCACTTCATTTCTTTTTTATTTGTTTTCATTATTCCTAAGTCTGACGGTGACAGATAAACAGATACAATTACTCCCCATTGGTGTTTCACATTTTGTATACTTTATGTTTTTCTATGCATGTGTTTGATTCTAAGGTGGTAAAAGTTTAAGTTTAGTTAAGTGAAGATAAAATTGGGTGAACAAGGGGTAATATATATTCTCTTTTGATTACACCTAACTTAATTGAAGATGTTAGTCTGTCCAAAACTGCTTACAATCAAGTTAAAGATTAGTTGATTCTCAAATAATTGAATAACTGATGGTTCAGCTTTAGACTTTTGTTCAATATTTTTACCTGGTGGTCATGAAGAAACGGTTATAATCTACGGACAATAAAGAAACACACAATAGTAGCAAATTTAATTGAATAATGATGGTCAATAGGATTGTGTGCTATGTCATTTTTGTCTATAACTACCACTTGTCAAATTTGTTTTAGCGGAATTATGTATCGTTTTATCTTATATTATTTCCCTCAAATAACTATCAACTCAATCTCCTAACATAACAGCTTTAATAAACTATTAACTCGATCCTCATATAACTTTCAATTTCAACAATAGTTTTGCAAAACTTAAAACTAGTAATCATCCATTATTATTATTATTATGTTGCCCTTAAAAAATTGGTGTCTTGGATGGTTGTCTTCCCGCCTATGCTGAGGGTCACTTGTATAGATGTACCAAAATAAGCGTAGAATATAAATATGAATAAAACTAGTACTAATCTCTCTTTTCATGTTGTTAGCAGTCAAACATCATTTTTAAAACATAAGAAAGACAACTAATCAGTGTGATGTTTAATAAATGGTAGACTGCACACCAAATAAGCCCAAAATCGTCATTTTTTGCAAATTCCAGTACTCCTGAATTGCGTAAATTACTAAGCTTAGTTTTAACTACTATTTATTTATCGAGACCTCGTTATCCCTCCCATTAAGTGGCCTGGTTAGTCAAGAAAACAGACTGGACAACAAAGTACTAGTACTTATTAATTTTGAATTTTCTCAATATTCACTTTCTAGAATTGCTTAATATATGTCCTTCAAGAGACAAAAAATGAAAAGGTTGAAAAAATGTACTCCCATTCTGTAACTCAATTGAGTGATTCTAGTTTCTATCTTTGACCTTCCTCTTTTTAAAAACTTGAGTATAAAAAATGGGAGGATAAAATACAACACACTTCAATACTTGATTCCGCAAGCATAATTGTTGCTAAAGAAATTGGTGGTAATGTGATTTAGACAAAATGGCAGTGACACGGTAATTTTTTAAGTGTATAAAAATTAGATGAAAGAATTTATGGAAAACTTGAGGTGTAGCTGGCAACTAATTTCAAAGTTAATTTTAATTTTTCCAAACAAACTAAAGACGTGTCATATATCATAGTACTACTTTTGAGTAAAAGGGAAAGCAAGTCTCAGATTGCAAGTTAAATAAATGGGTGTCAATGTCATCATCATTGGACAATTTTAACTCATAAGGCTACATTTCCGTCCCATATGGACCAATCATTGGTTTGAATTAATGTCTAAGTTTGCATTTGCATATACACGAGCTGTGTCTTATGCTTTCTTCCCATATCCCATGTTAATTATTTCTATTTCCATCTGTTATGAAAAGTAAGAAATGAATAATGGTCTCATTTTCATAGATGGAAATGTGAGATACATCAAGTATTTATAGAGAAGTTTAGCATATTACACTTAACCTAATTACATGCTAATGTGAAAGATTAGACTAAATGTAACTTTGTATCTCAAGTAAGCTAGATATAGGTGTGGAATCCTTATCATCTTTCTCTTCTATCTCTAATAGTCCCCCACAAGCTGGAGATGATAGATATTGAATGGTTGAGGAATAAGAGGTTTGGTGAAGAAATCTGGTAATTGATCCTTAGAGGAGTCTGGAAGCAGTTTCATGATGCCAACTTGTAGCTTCTCTCTAACCAAATGACAATCAATCTCAATGTGTTTAGTCATTTCATGAAAGACTGGATTAGCTGCTATATGCAATGCACTCTGGTTGTCACAGTACATAATTGGAGGCTTGATAGTGGTGACATGTAGATCTCTGAGTAAACAGAGAAGCCATTGCAATTCACATGTTGTTGCACCTAAGGCTCTATACTCAGCTTCAGATGAAGATTTGGAGACAGTCAATTGTTTCTTAGTTCTCTAGGATATGAGTGACTTGCCAAGAAATAAACATTGACCAGAGATTGATATTCTAGAGTCCAAATAATCAACTCAGTCGGTATCAGAAAAGCCAGAAAGAAATAATGAAGCTTGCATACTTGATTAGGTTAGAGGTGGTAATACCTTGAGGAACAAGCATGTACACGTCTTCTTGTAAATCACCATGCAAAAATGCATTATTAACATCTAATTGGTGAATGTGCCATTGATTAATGGAAGCCAAAGCAATCACAGTTCAGACAGTGGTTAGCTTAGCAACATGTGAATAAGTATCAAAGTAATCTAAGCATTCAACTTGATTGTAACCTTCAGCAAAAAGGCGTGCCTTATACCTTTCAATGGAGCCATCTGCATTATATTTGATTTTATAAATCCATCTGCACCCTATAGGCTTCACATTAGGTGGTAAATCAACCAATTTCCAAGTCCCAGTATTTTCAAGTGCAGTAATCTCAGTTTGCATAGCTTGCTTCCAACAAGTGAATTTACTAGCTTCAGCATATGTAGTGGGCTCAGTTTGAGAAGCAATGGACAAGGAAAAAAACACAATGAGAAGGTGAGAGATTAGTATATGAAATGTAATCAGAAATAGGATATGAGATATGTTAAGATGCAAATGCATGATAAATGTTCCAGACATAGTCTTGTAAATGGACAGGAGGATGGCTAGTTCTAGTGGATTTTCTTAAAACAGGTGGTGAGATAGGAGATATAGAGTGAGGAGTATCGTCATGTGGTGGTTCAGGGTCTATAAATGGAGGTGGTGGTAAGGGAGAAGTGTTGGATGTGTCAGGAGGTGAATTGCTTGGATGACAAGAAACTTAGGGAAAACAATCCCAGTTAGTGGTAATAGAGGATGAATTAGAGGGATAACGTAAAATGTGTTCATGAATACTAACATTTCTGGAAACATGAATTTCTCTAGTGTGTATGTCTAGAAGAACATAGCCTTTATAACCAATAGGGTAACCTAGAAACACAGATTTTCTTGCTCTAGCTGCCAGTTTGGTTCTATGTGCCTGAATAGCATAAAGAGCCAAAAACTTTGAAAGTATTCACATCAGGGATGTGATTATGAAGCAGTTGATGAGGAGATTTATTGTGTAGATTGAGTGAAGTAACTCTATTAACGATGAATGTAGCAGGCAGAAGGGCATATGACCAATAAGATGCAGGCAGTTTTGACTGGTAAAGAAGGGCTCTGCCTACATTCAAAAGATGTTGGTGTTTTCTTTCAACTCTCCCATTTTGCTGGGGGTCTCAACACAAGATGTATGGTGAATGATACCTTTAGAAGCATAAAAATAAGTGAGTAAAAACCCAGGATCATTATCAGTTCTGATAGTTTTAGGGAGGACATGAAATTGGTTTTCAATGAGTGTAATGAAATTTTGAACATGTTCAGACACTCCAGATTTGGATTTTAGAAGCACAATCCAAACAAATCTACGGTAATCATCAAGTATAGTAAGGAAATACTTATGATTATGGACATAAGGTGTGGACAAGGGACCCCGATATCAAAGTGTAAGAGCTCAAATTTGCTAGAAGCAACAAAAGTACTATAAAGAAATAGTAATTTCTTTTGTTTGGCAAAATGACAAATATCACAAGTAGCATGAGAATCAAAAGATAAAATGGGGTACAATTGAGACATATGGGATAACCTTTTGTGAGAGACATGGCCTAACCTAAAATGCCATAGTGCATAATATGGAATGGTAATGAGTTTATTTGTAGAAACAAGATTGACAGATGAAAAATTATTCAAAGGAACTGTAAAAAAATCTTATGCTGATCTATAGAGACCTTCAAAAGAATCACCCAAACCAATCATCTTTTGGGAGTGAAGATCCTGTAAGAAACATTTATCATTATGAAATGTGACAAAACACTTCAAAGAAACACAAATTTTGGAAATAGAGATCAGATTTAAACTAAATGAAGGTGAATACAGAACATTTTCAAGGCAAAATTGAGGAGTGAAATGAATTGTACCAGCATATTCAACAAGAACAAAAGATCCATTAGGTAAATTAATAGGTTTATGGGTGATTTTATGATATGAAGTAAACCAATGGATAGATGAAATTATGTGCTAATTAGCACCAGAATCTAAAAGTCGTATATCGGATTTTGATTGAAGAGAACATGAGAATATAGATGATATACCTGATGGATTAAAGGAATTTGTACTAGAAAAAGTGGAAGCATGAACATGATTAGCACTGGAACATGAGGATGCTGCAGGAAGTAAATTCGCCTGTTGTAACAAGCTCACAAGCTGATCATACTTCTCCTGAAAAATATTGGAACTAGGAATTGAAGAAAGCATCAGTGCTACTTCCTGATTGTGCCTTAACTTCATCAATACTACTTGAGGCATTGGCAGAAGAACCATGCTTCTGAAAATTGGGATGTCCATGCTTTTGATAACAAAATTCAACAGTGTTATCATTCTTGCCACAAAAACTGCAATGTCTAGGTGACCTAAAATTATTAGAGTACCCTTTTCCTCTTCCTTGTGGCCTACGTGAATCAAAAACATGAACAAGAGATAGAGATTCATCAATGGGGGAAGATAGAGAATGATTATTGCTCTCTTCTTGAACAACCAATGAATAAACCTTGTTAATAGAAGGAAGGAGATCAAGCATAAGCACTTGAGTTTTCACAACATTGAACTGATCATTCAAATCAGTTAGAAACTGAATAACTTGATCTTCAAGCCTATAATTGCGAGCTTCTCTCATGGCTACACATCTACAGGGATGAGGACAAGTGCAATGAGGCATGGGACGATGTGAATTAAACTTTTCCCACAGAGTTTTCATTTCAGTGAAATAATCCAATACAGTTTTTGATACTAGCTTTAAGTTATTGATTTTGGATCATAACGTAGCAATACGAATTATGTCAGCTTTAGCAAAGCGTTCCTTAAGATCTAACCAAGCGTCAATGGCGTTTTCATGGAAAACCAGAGTTTGCGTAATTTGAGGTGAAACATAATTGATTATCCAAGATTGAATAAGGTGATTGCAACGTTCCCATGCATTGCGATTCAAGTCATCAAGAAGAAGAAGAAGAAGAAGAAGAAGAAGAAGAAGAAGAAAAAGAAGAGGAAGAGGAAGAGGAAGAAGAAGAAGAAGAAGAAGAAGAAGAAGAAGAAGAAGACAAAGAAGAAGAAGAAGAAGAAGAAGAAGAAGAAGAATGATGAAGAGGATGACGAGGATGAAGAGGAAGAGGAGGAAGAAGAAGAAGAAGAAGAAGAAGAAGAAGAAGAAGAAGAAGAAGAAGAGGATGAAGAGGAAGATGAGGATGAAGAGGAAAAGGAAGAGGAAGATGAAGAAGAAGACGAGGAAGAAGAAGAAGAAGACGAAGAAGAAGAAGAAGAAGACGACGATGAAGAAGAAGAATGAGAAGGATGAGGAGGAGGAGGAGGAGGAGAAAGAAGAAGAAGAAGAAGAAGAATAAGAATAAGAGGATGAAGAGGAAAAGGAAGAGGAAGAGGAAGAGGAAGATGAAGAAGAAGAAGAAGAAGGAGACGAAGAAGAAGAGGAAGAAGACGAGGAAGAAGAAGAAGAAGAGGAAGAGGAAGAAGAAGAAGAGGAAGAGGAAGAAGACGAGGAAGAAGAAGAAGAAGAAGAAGAAGAAGAAGAGGAAGAAGAAGAGGAAGAGGAAGAAGGGGAAGAGGAGGAGGAGGAGGAAGAAGGGGAGGAGGAAGAATAGGAAGAAGAAGATGAGGAAGGAGAGGAAGAAGGAGGAGGAGGAGGAGACCGTAACAATGCTAATGTGAAAGTTTAGCATATATTTTCATAAATGTTCGTATAGTTTGATGTGTGATTGTATAATTTTACACTATCATACATACATTAGGATATTTTATTTTATATGTAAGAAATGTTATATGTAAAAGAAATTATTAGGAAAATTGAGTTCTAAACTGGACATTTTCACTGCAAAGACAAACTGTCTTCCGTGTATTGTTTCAATTTTAAGCTAACATATTATGGACTTGGTGGAAATTGTGTAACTTATTCTATAGAGGAAATTGCACTCACCTCCCCTAGGGTTTATTAAAACAGCACTAACACCCCCTCTAGTTTTAAAATGAACATTAACCTCCCTTAAGTTTTCAACAAATAGAGAAACACCTACCTTCTTAGTTAACACCATTAAATTGTCCATTAACTTTTTTTTTTTTAATAAAAAAACCACTACTGTCATCAACCAAATCCAAAGAGTATTGTGAACCATAGCCATTCTTCTCCATTTTTTGAGCTTTTCTGAAATAAAATCACATTAAAGATTGAGTAAATATATCAATTCATAACCTAATATTCTTGATGGATATAACAAAATGTCCTCCAACTTTGAGATAATATGAAGCATTCAGCCCTAATATTCTTGGCTGCAATACTCTTCAAATTAGAACAAACAAAACTGATACTTGCACAACAGAGTCTCATCCAACTCGTATTTTGGTGACAGTGTTATTCAAAACTTATTCTTCAAATGAGATTCTTTTATAGAAAACAAACATCAAATGTAAAAAATGAAAAATCTAAAAGGAAAAGTAAATTTCAAAATGTCAATTATACAAGTGAGGGTGAAGATGCACAACTATGGAGAGGAGGATGATCAGTAGTAGAATCTCATGATTTTTGGCAGTTTTGAGAGAGAGGAAACACAAAGGTCGCATGACCTAAGTATGTTGATTTCTAAATTCTAACGGAGAGTTAACATAATGCAGCAGAGGGGAGGTATATGATGGTTTTGAAAATAGAGGGGAGGTTTGTTGTATTTAGCCATAACTTGGGGGAGGTTGTTATAATTTGCCCTATTCTATATGTTATCCGTAAGATCAAGATTTTATTGTAAAATACAAATGTACTCATTTAGATAACTCCCATATATAATAATTATGATTCACTCTACATGTGATTCATGTGAGTTTCTAGTTGTTATTTTTTTCACTATATTTTTATGAAACAAATTCTTCTTTAAAAATTGTATTTTATAGTTGCTGTCCATTTAAAACAAACTCACGTGCTTTGATGTTTTTTTTTCCTGTAAAAAATGATTTGACACTGTTGGTATGTTTTTGCTTGCCTTTAGTCTTGGGTATTTGTTTTGAAACTTGTAATTATATGTTGTATCTTTGCGCATCTTGTGCCTTGAATATACAGTTTTTCATTACCATATCTCTTTGAATATATATTTTTTATTAACGTACAATTTTCATTTTGTATCTTTAGTTCTCAAATATGCTTATACGATTATTGTATCTTCGGATCATCTAATCGTAGACATTTACTCGCATCAAGCTTCACTTGTGGTGGCGGCTGAAGAATCACAATCTCATTTATGCGGTGGATTTTCATTTGTGATGGTCTACTTCATTACTTTGTTTAGGCTTACCCAATTTATAATTTTCTAATGGAGGTTTGTTTCCTTTGGCCTCTTAAACTAAATAAGTGAGCAGTCACACTTTCACCTTGCAATGTGCAAATGCAGGTTAGGTAAAAGTTCAGTCAAATAATTTGAGTTTGTTAATAATCTAAATTGATGTTTTTAATAATTGTGTTGTGTAACGTTGATGGAACACTAATTTCTCTATTACTTGAAGGTTCACATACTTAAACAGCTTGTCCCCATTTTTTAGGTTATCTTTCAATTAGAAATTAATGATTACTACATAGGCAAGTCATGTACACATGGTAATTTCAAATGAAGCTTATATTTATGGGCTGAGTTAGATTTTGTACATGGAGTCAGAACGGGTGTTAATTATTTGATATACAGATAAATATTAGTAAGAAATGCTCGATTCATTCTTTCAGGAAAAGAACTCAAATTATAAGCATAATGTTGTTCAAGGACATGACAAATCAAAATCAACAGTTCCTTTATATAATTTTATACTACACTCTTGGTTTTTCTCGATCTCCTTAGAGACCGGCTCATGTCACAAATTTTGTGATTGTTTTTAGATTCTGTTTTTTTTAAGCTATCACAAATGGATACAATAAATTTAAAAATGTTCTTTTTTAATGATTATTTCTACAAAAAGCTGTAACGAACCACCTTAATTTAATCATATGAACTCTTTAAATGGATCTCAATATTTAATTAGTTTATGCATCTTGCCGCATAATAGATTATAACCCATCAAAGAAAATCCCTTATTCAAACCCATCATAACATAACTCAAGTTAATAGACCACATTATTAGAAACAAACAAAAACCGCAATGATAATTTGATTACATCATTACATGGTCTACCAACATAGATTTCATTTCAATTAAAGAGTTGTCATAATAGTACTCTTGCAAATGATTTTCTCACTCTAATCAGTCCTAGGACAAGAATCTTTGATGTTGGAATTATGGTCAAAGGAAGCTTTCCCAGAAACAGATCAGTTGGTATGCCTTGATTCATGTTTCTACTATACATAGAATCCAATTAATCATATTAGCCATTTAGGCTGGAAATTATGGCTGTTGAGATATCAAAATTAGGACGTGGGTGTGCCGTTTGAGACATGTCAACATATAATATGATTGTAAACACACACGCAACATTTTTGCATTCTGGTTTGATGATGCTGTTGTTAGTAGTTGAAACTGATTTGTCTATTGAAAGAGGTTATAGTTTTAATTTATAGTTAGCTTAGCTGGTATTGTCACCACATTTTCATTCATTCATGCATATAATTATCCCTTTAGAATTATTTATGATTTATGAGATCCCTAACAATTCATGTGTATTTGTTTAATAAAGTATCCTTAATATATATCCTAAGGTTGGTTCTGGTTCAGGTTTATACTTTTTAAGTATAGATATATCTTAATCATTAACTTGGTATGGAGAAGTTATGTTTACCCTTAATTATGCTATGTTTTTGTCATTAATCATATGATGTTGACTATGATTTTCTACTAAAATAATTAGGTTTTTGGGGATGTATTGCACTCCGTGTGGACCGTTTCTTGGAAGTTTGGTAAAAAAATTGTTTATGGTCGAGGTTGAATTATTTATTTGTTAATTAAGCCTACTTGTTTCTTGAATCTATCCAAATAAGCTTCAAAGTCCTTCTTTTAAGACATAAGCTTCAAAGTCCATTAAAAAAATATTTGGTTCATATTCTAATCTTCCTCGTTACAATATTAAGGTTTTTAACTACCAAATATAAAACTACTTTATACACTTTGTCAACAAGACAACAAAATTATAGAGCAAGGTACTACTTTAGTTAAGTTTTTTTTTTCTCTAAGAGAAGTTAAGATTTATTCAGAAAATTATTTTAGCAAGTTTACCGTTTATTTAACTAATTCCAACAGACTAGAGGTGCCTTCTAAACTGGCTAGATATGTATTGGCTAGTTCAATAACAAGGGTATTGCAGCTAGTCTTTTTTTAAAAATTTAGTCTTTAAATAATAAAAAAATGTTAACATAATCTTTCAATAAAAGATGTGGCTTAAATCAAGTAATCAGAATCCCTCTCCAACAAGCCGACCCTAGTTTTTTCTTCTAATTTCTTCATTGAGGGGGTGGTTTTGGGTCAATTTTTGACCTGCAATCACCCCTCTTCATATTTTTCTCTCTATCTCAATCTAAATAAGTGATATTCACATAGATCTAGGTTTTTTCTTCATGATTTCATCATCTAAGTGTGGTGGTTTGTTGTTCGTCGTCTTGTGCGACGTTGTTTGATTTTTCGTCTTCTTGTGGTGTTCATTTGATTCATATTGAAATATCGATTATTCAATCAAAGATTTAGGCGTCGACGTTGCAGATCCGGAGGCATGGATATTTCGGTAACTTTAGTTTTATCATATATTTTTGTAGACATTATGTTGTTATATGCTATTAACTTGGATGTTGTGAGCTTGTATGCAGATTCATCTTTTAAATTTTTAACGGTGTTGAATGATGTAATATCTTGATTTGAATGGATGAATATCATTTTGTTTTTGTAAAAAAAAGTAATCTTTCAATAAAAGTCTCTTGGTCCAACTCAAAGTAAGACCGATACAAGGACACTTTAGGATCGACATTTTGTTCGCAGGTTCAATATCAGACAATATCAAAAATTGTTTGGTCAAGTTCAGTCTCAGAAAATATCAGTTATTTATTGCCAATGTGATAAGTAGTTGGTTGAGAGTTTTTTTGATACTTTGAATCTTTTATGAAAAACATAATCTTTGAATCATTAGAAGTTGGTATTTGTTTAGTCCATGACAATAAAAAATGACACCAATTTTCTTTCATATAAGAGAAATAAATATTAACAACACTCTTTTCAATATGCTATTTCTTATTGATTCGGATTTATACGGGTCTTATTAAATTTCATGTGGGATTCAAAATCCGCGTAATTTAGAGATACTCGATTCCAAATTAGTGAGATTTATTTGAATTTAAAAAAAATATTTTCGGGCAAAAATATAGAATATTTAAAAGTGTGTTTAAGAGGGTGCTATGTTTTTTTGTTTTTTTTTAATTAATAAATGGTTGGTTTTATTTGAGTGATGTTTTTCATCTATAGGGTGTCCGATGTGTTTCAGTATTATATTTTTAAGAAGTCAAATTAGTCTGTTGAAATTGACATTAAGGAAAATCAAATTGTGATGATGTGAAAGCTCAAAATCATACCGCGATTTTTTGAGGCATATCGTGATTTTCTTGACAGAATGGATGGTTCTTGCTGAAGAAAATCATGGTACGATTTTGTGCAGGCGTGACGCGATTTTTGGATAAGGTTGTTGTACATTGGGTCGTACGCAATAATCGTTGCGCAGTTTTCTCAGGTGCGGTGCGATATTGTCTGTTAGTGTGTACTATTTAAGCATTCACACTTCATTTTTTTAGGAGAGCCTGAAGAGAGAGAAACTTGAGACTACAAAAGAGAGAACTTTAGGGTTGAGTACTTTAAGGACAAAAAATATCTTTGCAGTGAGGTTTTCTTGGGTTGAGAAACATTGTAAACACCTTGGTAGTGAGATCTCACCATTGGAAGGATCAAAAAGTTTCCTTTTGTGTTTTCTCTTAGGATTCATTGAGAGTATGAGCGACATGAAAAATGGGTAGAAATTAGATTTTGTTCTTTGTGATGTCTTGTAAAATTTCTTGCAACTCATTTGTATCACTTTCATCTTAGTGGATTGAAGAGCTGCTCCCCCCCCCCCACTGAGAGTATGAGTGACATGAAAAATGGGTAGAAATTAGGTTTTGTTCTTTGTGATGTCTTGTAAAATTTCTTGCAACTCATTTGTATCACTTTCATCTTAGTGGATTGAAGAGCTGCCCCCTCCCCCCCCCCCCCCCCCCCCCCCCCAAATATTGGACTAAACTGGGTTACCATCTTAGCGTGTTTGTTTTCTTTCTTGCTTTCTTATCTTGTTGCTTTTATTATGCTCGTGGTTTTGAGCTTTTCACTTGGATTCCAATATTAGATCTAGGTGTTGTTATTATTGTTGTTGCTTGTGATTACTTTGATATTGGTTACCACTTTCCTTTACTCTACACATTATAGTATATTGATATGTGATTTGTGTCCGAATTCACAACACAAACTTAAGACGTTGAGAGGGGCAAACTTCAAGATCACAAGTCAAAACCGTTAAACCAACTTAAATGGATTTTTTTTTTCCGACAAAACTCAAATGGGTTTTAATACATTCATTTTGTCTTTGAAAAAAATATATAAATAAGTGGATGGTCCAAGTGATAAGAGGATACCTTAAGAAAGTACTTGTGAGAAAACTCGGTTGAGAAGAAAAAATATTTACATTGTATGTCTAAACACATTTCATGGCAAAGATTATAGTCACTATTAAATAAATTAAAAAAAAAGGTGATTTTTGCACTATCCCATAACATCGTGATTCATGCATATATAGAATGATTTTGTTTTTGGTCTGAGACTATCAATAGGAACAACCCATCTTAATTTGTGATTAATCTTTGTTATGGGATAGACCTACTTATTAAATAGACAGCCAGCTTATGCTAGAATAGAAAGTGACGATTTTTTTTTTTTTTGTGTGGAATAAGTGACGATGACTTTGCTCGTACGTTAAGTAGCAAAAACATGAAGAACAAAATATGTAAAAACAGGTTAAAAAATAATAATAAATCAGAAATGGTAGCAAGAACAGCAAGAAAATAGAATCATACCAATTTGATTTCACTTGTTGAGGATGCTATTTTTTTTTCCAGAAAGCAATGAAACGATGGTTATGGCCAATTTTTTTCCTCTTTTATAGGTGGGGAAATGAAGACCCTCAAAGTAAAGACTAAAGAGCAGTTGAAATGCGCTTATAGAAGGCCGAATTTATAATCATTGACTGTTGGCATCTGCTCTTTATGTAGTTCTGAGTTTCTAAAATAGGACACATGTAGTGCTAAGGCCCAAAGATTTGTATTTGACCTTTCTTTGTATCGAACCACTGTTAGGCGAAACTACGATGGACCGTGGGCACAATGTAGGTCCTCTTATGGTGTTGAATTTATGTCTAAAATATGGATTGTCGACCATGGCCATTGAATCGTTGAGCATAGCCCTTGAATCATAGAGCATAGACCTTTAGGCAGTCCATAACAGAATTGACCGAGTTAGACACTTCTTTAGTTTAGTTTTTTTAGCTACAGAAAAGAGAGTGAGAATGATACTATTATAACATGTGAAACTATAGAGCCAAAAACTCAGATTTTGAAATCGAGGGGCAAATAATCCTATTCAAAAGCACATTTAAACCTTATTTTTATAGTGTGTGGTAAGTAGAGATGACAAAAAAAATTGTATTACCAACTAAAAATAAAAAATATAGGAAACGAAAAGTTATTTACTTTTTCTCCTTGTTTTTTTATAAGTGATTAAAAAAAAAGAAACTAAACAATTAGACTCGGGTAATTAATGAGTATACCAAATGATAAATTGTTAAGGAGAAAAGAGTTTAATTGATGGGTAAAACAACTTTTTACATGATTTTATTACCTTTGGAATGAACTCTGAATTATCGAGATCCACTTTTCTAAAATCGAAGGGTTAACCAAAATAACTATATTTTCTTTTTTCCCATGCAAAACAATACACTATTTTTTCCTTCACTTTTTTCGTTTTTACATTATTTCATTCTTTAATTTTTTTCTCTAAAAAAATAATACTTTCTCTGTTCAAAAATAACTAATCATTTTGTTCATTCAATATGTATTAAGAAAATTGTATAAGTAAAAGAGGAAAAAAAATAGTTTTGAGTGTTTTTATCAAATATTAGTGTATTCATTATTATTACAAATGCAAAGTAATATAATATATTGAATTGAGATTGATAAAATTAAAATTATAATAATCGTAAAAAAGTAATTACGTATTACATTGGAAAGTAAAATAAATCACTTATTTTAAAACAATATTTTTTTTTTTAAATGACTCAATTATTTTTGATATTCCCAACTAATTTTCCTCAATGATATTTATCGAAAGGAGCTTAAGAAGTCATTTTTCCATACTACAGTCGGATCTAGCAAGTGAATGGATTCTCTTTTCAACATAAAAGTCCGACATAAATCTCAAACCCACCAAAACTCATTTACTGCAGATTAATGAATGATGAATAGTTGTCGAGGACTTTCTTTTTTACTACTACCACTTGTTGAATTCAATCGAGAGAACTGCGTTCTAGCTTAACAACACCGTAACGTGAAAAATCCGGAGCAATTACCAATAGTCCATTGCCACTAATCATGTCCATGCATAAATTGTTTGATCAAGATAAGTCTGTTTATCTTGATCAAATAACTTAGACGAGTCTGTTTGGTTCGACGTTTTCTCTCTTTATTATATAGTGGAACATGTGTATAAAACATTTAAACAATTGTAGTTCACTCAACATGAAAATTGCTCGGTAGATACTCATACTTTAATTTCAAACATCTCAAACCAAGCATTTTATCTTAACGGTAATTAATTAGCATTTTTTTTCCTTGAGATAAATTAATTAATTGATTGAAGGATTGAGTACACGCCCAGGCCCAATCCGTAATCTTGAAATATTTTTTGATTAAGGGTATCTTTGAGAGTGAGTATGAGTATGTGATCTAAGTGAGTGGGCTTTGTACTCGTTCGTTGGTGCTTCCTCTGCTCTGCGGTTACGTTACATACAGAGAGAGAGACGCACCCACCGTCCCAACTCACTCAGTAAAAATAAAATAAATTGAATTCAATAATCTCTCTATCTTTCCACCACTGCTACTGCACGCGCTTTATCTTCCTTGGATTCGATCTTCATTCTACTCAGATCCGTACAATTACTCTTCTTCATTCATTCCAAATCATGCTTCAATTACAAAGATTTCAACTTAGTTGCTTACATTAACCTACTTCTCAGAATCACAAATGAAAATGATGAGCAAAACACTTTTCCTAACTTATTTCTACTTATTTATCTACATCTTACTTTCTTCTGGTGTTATTCTCTACAACAAGGTATGTATCCTCTTTACTTCTATTTTTACCTTCCTATTCATTCATTAATTAACTCTTCTTCTTCTTCTTAATTAATGCAGTGGGTTTTATCTCCTAAGTACTTCAATTTTCCACTTCCTATCACACTTACCATGATTCATATGGCTTTTTCTGGAGCTGTTGCTTTTTTTCTTGTCCGGGTTTTTAAGGTATGTATGTATGTATGTCATTTTACTCTTACTTACTTTTTGAGGTTTATGCTCATTTTCATTCAATGTCGACATGCCACATGCCCAACTATTTGTTTTGGATAACATTAACATACCAGTCAAGTTTGTGTGATGTGACAATTACTGTCCTCTTTATTGGATTCTAGTCTTTCATCTTTTGATTGCATCTTATGTAGCACCGATGACATTGACACGACAACAACATAGACAATTCATTTTTTAAAATTCTTATCTATGTCAATGTGTCTGGTGACATTGTTAGTGCTTTAGAGTTCGCATCTCCTTTACCAATCTGAAGGGAAGATAAGTCTTGCACCATGCACAAAGTTGTTTCCACCATTGGATCAATAAATTCCACTATTAAGTTTAATAAAATAGGATGAGATTTATCGATCTCATGGTAGAAAATAGACTTGTGCATGGTGCAAGAGTAATTTGCTCGTGCATGTAAGACAAAGTCTATATTTATTTGTGTACATACATACATGTCTGTGTTTCACTTTCGTTAGGATATTGTTACTTGAACTTTTATTGCCTACCATCCTTGTTTGATCAAATTTTCATTGTCTGATTTGCAGGTTGTATCTCCTGTCAAAATGACATTTGAAATGTGAGTGTATGAGCCAATGATTTTAAGCCTTCTTGTGCTTTGTAATCCTTTGACTAACTTATTTCTATATGTGTTCTTTCTGTCACAGATATGCAACTTGTGTCATACCAATAAGTGCATTCTTTGCATCAAGTCTCTGGTGAGTACTACACCTAGGAAAACATAAGTTTTCTGATTTCATACCAACATAATCCTCATATACTTTATAATGGAAGATATCCCTCATTTTAACGTTTCCTATTTGTCTGATTCAACAAGTGCCTGGTACAATAATGTTACCCGAAGGCTCAAAAAAACTATTGTTACTATGTTAGTTATTTAATAATTAGCTTAGTTAAGTTCGGTTAATTCAACTTGTTTGTGCTAGGTTGAACTTGAATAAACTACCAGGCAGCTTTAGTTTGGTTGTGGAAGGTTTTCATGTAATCCCATTTAAGGATATATTTGATACTTCCAGTTTCTTATGAACTGAATACACGTTAGGCTGGATCTGTTGCTCCTGCATTGACTACCTAAACTAGTGAGATGTTATACTAGGCATGAAGTTCTATGTTCTCAGTAGATAATCCTCTGTCAAAGAATTTGGTATAGTGAAGATCATCGTTTACTATCTAGGTTTACTTTGAAATCTCTTTCCAAACGGTCATTATCAGGCCCCTTAGAATAAATTATTGCTTGTCTTGAGTTATTATATATGTATTATGATTAGCCTAAACTAGGTGTTACCTTTTGTCACTATGTACATATATTTTGAATTTGTTCACTTTTAAATCGGTTCAAGTATCCGTAGATGGTGTAGCTCAGTGGTATGGGTTGGGAGGCTGAAGGAATATTATGTAGGAGGTCTAGGTTCGATCTCTGCTGCTATTAAATTCCCCTCCGACTAACAACTTACCAACCACTAACATTTGCCTATTAAAAATGTTATAAGTATGATATTTCCAAGAAATTATAATTATAACTTACCTGTAATAGCTTACATGTATAATTCATAGACTGTCCTGATTGTATGCACTTTAGTTTCTTTCTTCTATACATGCTCTATTCAGATGCTTCTGCCTCAATTAGTATCAGTACTTTTGAAGATACAATCATATTTATAAAACAAATATGCTTTTTTGTTGCTACAGGTTCGGTAACACGGCTTATTTGCATATCTCTGTGGCTTTTATCCAGATGCTTAAAGCTCTGAGTATGTATTAACAAACTTCACATGTTTCTCTTAATTTTGATGATGATTCCTTAATTTAAAATACTTGTGTTGTTGTTTCAGTGCCAGTTGCAACATTCCTTGTGGCTGTTTTATGTGGCATTGACAAAGCAAGGTGTGATGTGTTCCTCAACATGCTGCTAGTTAGTGTTGGAGTCGTCGTTTCCTCCTACGGGGAAATTCATTTTAATATAGTTGGTACAGTTTACCAGGTCACAGGCATCTTTGCAGAGGCTTTTCGACTGGTCTTAACACAAGTCCTTTTACAGAAGAAGGGCTTGAGTTTAAATCCCATTACAAGCTTATATTACATAGCTCCATGCAGGTATTTTGTGTTGATGCTTCCAGCTAGTTTTCGCTAAAAGTTTGTAAAAATAGTAAATTGAGTCTGTAGTGGACAATTGTCATATTAACCCATGGAAGCTTTATGCATTTATCTTTTGAGGTTTACTTAATAATAGCAATACTGATTTTTGGGCAATGTGCCTTGACAACATGATGCATTTATCTTCTACTTTGTTGTATGCAGTTTTGTGTTTCTCTTTGTGCCTTGGTACCTTTTGGAAAAGCCCGTGATGGAAGTTTCACAGATTCAGTTCAATTTTTGGATCTTTTTTTCAAATGCTCTGTGTGCTCTAGCCTTGAATTTTTCCATTTTCTTAGTAATTGGTAGAACTGGTGCTGTAACCATCCGAGTTGCCGGCGTGCTTAAAGACTGGATATTAATAGCCCTTTCAACAGTTATATTTCCAGAGTCTACAATAACTGGACTGAATATAATTGGCTATGGTATTGGTAAGTTTTGTTTTTAATGTGGTGTTTTTAATCTCCCACCCATGCCATCCTCTTACATATCTGACCTGCAGCACTATGTGGAGTTGTGATGTACAATTACATAAAAGTCAGGGATGTCCGAGCCTCTCAATTAACTTCTGAAAGTATTCCTGATCGAATATCAAAGGTATCTTCTTCACTTCTTGACATGTTTACTAATGTTATCTATGAATATATCGTTTTAAAGGTATCTACTTTACATGTTTATTGATCCAAAAGGTATCTCATTCGTAATCAATACAAACTTGTTATACATGGTATCAAGAGTAAGAAATGAAGTGATAGAATAGATAAGACTGATTGAAACTGTCCTAAGCACTTGTTTATCATCTGACATACAGGACTGGAAATTTGAGAAGAAATCGTCTGATATTTATGTGCCGGATAACATTGACAACGATGAAGGAAGCAGTGGAGGCAATGGTTCTGCCTCTGATATGAATATTGATGAAGAAGCACCACTAATTTCTTCATCACGGTTATCTCATATTGGACGTACGCAACTAACCAGCCATGCAACAGGAAAATGATAATCCAAATACAGGATGTAGTTTATGTCTTCCCCTTTTTGAAAGAGAACAAGAAATAGGAAGTTGAGTCAAATGCACCATATTCCTCTCATTCGTTTTAGGTAGTATGTATGATTGTTTTATAATGCAATCAGGCTTGCTTGCACTTTGTAATTACATTCCTGGGTTTTAAGACCAAATTCTCTAGGTAAATCTTATAGTGGTGATTTTAAAATTATTTACCGACTAAGTGTAGTTGTGATATGCTTTCCTAAAGATTTTAAAACCACTCACTAAGATGCCAATGTAGTATGATCTCATTTTGATATGATTGCCACTATTGCTTGCCAATATCTCAGTCAATTGAAAAGTATTTGTTGTAAAAAGAAGTGAGATCACCATATTCTGAATAATATTATATCTAGTGAAATGATATCCAACTTCAATTGTATTGTATATAAAAATCTGTCCTCAAGTTTAAACTTCATGTGAGAATCTTCAACTATGCCAAGACTCCAACAGAAATTACCAAACAAATATGACTTTAAATTTTATTGAATTTAGAAACTGGATTGATTTGTTTAGCAATGAAAATCATCAATAATGGGTTATGTAACTAAATTAATCATACAAAAAAGAAAAACATATAATGTGCGATTTTAGGACAAGCATATAATATGAACTAATATGAACAGGACCAGCAACAAACACCTCCCCATCAAGGACTTGATGGCCTCGGTAAAGAATATCAATGTGTATACTTTTTTTTTTTAGATTCAATACGAACAGCTGCAAACACAACTTTAAATAAATGTATAATTTACAAAACCGATCCAACAAATAGTGTCAGAAATGTATGCATATATATTACACATAAAAAAATAGGGGATGGGAATGAATCTTCTCTGAATTAGACACATTTACACCACAAATTTCAAGTACATGTAGAGTATTACTTTCTCTATAGCCCTAAATATTTGGATTGTTACATTAAGAGACGTGGCACTCAAGGCAAAGCAGAAGACATTCGTCTGATTTACATAGAATCACAAACATTATATGCAAGAACTCTCGAAAAAAGAAAGAATTAACCGGAAAGATCAAAATGATGCCTCCAGAAAGCAATCCTCTAATATTTGATTCGATTGATAAGAACAATAACCAAGTTGGTAGAACTAGGATTGTAGAAAACTCTTGTCAATGTAAGAATTAATCAAAAAGTTCTCCAGTCCGTACATACAAAAGCCTCCTTGAGGGAACCGGAGGCGCCAATCCTGGGATATCCCTAATATCTTTGTTGTTGGGATTCACAATCTACAAAAATACATTATCGTTAGAAAATGGAAGCTTATTGTCAGCATTGCACACAAGTATTAACTGTGCACATAAGAACATCTGTTGTGCACAAAAACATGCAATAGGCAATCACTGTTCACTAGCACGGATCACCATGAAAACCAAGTTCTCGCATCTTTTCTCAAGTAGAATAATGTGTTGCCAAAGTTATATAAAATAGTTGATAAAAATGCTTCTTTCAAATAAAATTATTAGAGCAAATTGGTTTAGTTTTCAAAAGAGAAAATATCAACAAATTAGGCAAAATTCATAGATGAAATGAATATCATACCTTCACGACAATAATGGCAATTACACCACAGACGATAAGAAACAGAAAAAGCATGATGCACTTGTCTGTAGCAACCTGATAACAGGGGTAAGGACAACTTAGTTCCACGACAGATTTGGAAGAAATACAGCAGTGCATATAAATAAGGAAATTAAAGCAACCTGTCTACCGATCTCCTTAACAAGTTGGGAGGCCTTCTTTATTGAAAACTGAATTGAATCAAGCTCATTAACAATACGGCCCATTTGTTCAGTCTGCATAATTTAAAAAGAGAATTAGATGTCATATTAATTATCCCCTAGACTCTTCCCTTCTTATAGAATACTCAATTCAAATCAAACTTACTTGGCCCTTCAAGGTAGAAGCAGTTTGGGTGCCAACTTCAATTGTTTGATGTACAACCTACATTTTGACAGGGGTAATAAGATCAATGGTGCGGGCACAATGGAGGCATAAGTTTGATGTGACTCACCTGCTTAGACCTCTCAATAGCCTGGTCAGTCTCATCCATTGTCTTCATCCCAGCATTGACAAGTTCTTGGTTTGACATTTCTGTAGGATAAGAAAGATGAGCATTATTGCTAAGATAAATATGTTGTTCACTACATGTAAAACCATACAAAAACAGCCTAAGCCCCAAACCCCAAAAAGGATGCACGAAAACGATGAAAGCCTGAAGTATGCTATTCCAAATAATAACACTGAAACACAATGCACACAAATATATAGTGGAAAAAAAACCAACTTCAATGTATATTGCAAAGTGCTAATGTCAACTCATTAGTTTCAACTACATATTCCATTGGTTTAAGAAAATGTACTTGCAGTGAGTACATTTTCATCCCAAAATAACAACATGAGAAAATAATCACTCAAGAAACAACACTAACTTTCCTCAAAAGAAGCAAACATCAAACTCGCGTAAGAGAATCTTCATTTAAGAAAGTCTTTATTCTCAAAGGCCACTTAGATTTGAAATTCAAAACGGGTCAAATACAATGACATATTACACTCCTTTAAGGATTTGCATAGCGTGAAACCTACACAAAAGCAACTTAGACAGAGGATTTGGAAGTTAAAGCACAAATTTGAGAAGATAAAGAAAGCGGAAAACCAAAAATTTCCTCCTAGATTATGTAATCCTGTTGAGAATAAACTATTTGACATTTCTCACATGATTTGGTGACAAGACAATGAAGAAAATGAAAATTTGTTTCAGGAAAGTGCAGCTAAGAAATCACTAGTGGTGCCGGAAGAGCTAGAGTATGTTGTTGGTGATAAGGAGGAGTCTACTGGAGCATTTTCAGTTAGTTAAGGAGTACGCTGACTTCATTTTTAAGGCATTGTAAGGATCACCGTCTTAGATATGCAAGAGCATGCTTGATTTATCGTTGTTGGTAATCTCGCCTTAAGCAACGATAAATAAGGATTAAGCAACATCATCCGCAATCTATACGTTGCATTTTTGTTTAGTTACATAATTTAATCAAAACATCACTAACAAAAAATTTATATCCCGCATGCTCTTACATATCTAAGACGACGACGATCCTTACATTGCCTTAAAAATGAAGTCAACGGACTCCTTAACTAACTGAAAACGCTCCAACAAACTCCTCCTCATTATCACCAACAACAGACTCTAGCTCTTTCGGCACCACCAGTGATTTCTTGGAATCATTTTCCTTGAGCAAACTTCCATTTTTTGTCTTGTCGCCAAATCATGCGAGAAAGGTCAAATAGTTTATGCTCAAGAGCATTACAGAATCTAGGAAGAAATTTTTTTGTTTTCCACTTTCTTCATCTTCTCAAATTTGTGTTTTAACTTCCATATTCTTTGTCTAAGGTGATTTTGTGTGGGTTTGACACTAAGCAAATCCTTAAAGGAGTTATAAAAAGGAGTGCAATCTGTCATTGTATTTTGACCCGTTTTGAATTTCAAATCTAAGAGGCCTTTGAGAATAAGGATTTCGACCTTCAGAGTGAAGATTCTCTTACGCAAGTTTGATGTTTGCTTCTTTGAGAAAGAAGATGGTATTTTTTCTTGAGTGCTGATTTTCTCATGTTGTTTTGGATTTTTGGGATGAAGAAGTGAGTACATTTTCATCCCAAAATCCCATGGTGGGAGCCAAATGAACTTGCAGTGAGTACAATATCAAAACTAGGGTTTAATATATGATTAGGTCATGGCTTGGGAATGATCCCAAAGGTGCTATTTATAGCGCTTTTGGACCTTCTTACACGCGACTTACTAAGTTACCTATCAGAGCGTAAAACGCGTATATCCCCCTATATCCGAATATTCTGGCCGAATATTTGGCCTCAAGGTTCGAGCTTGATGGTTTGGGGGATAAGAAAAGGGGGGCACCCCATTCTGTCACGGTGGCGCCCTCGCTTAGGGCTAGCAGGCCCTTATATGAATATTTGGCAGTCCAAACATGTTACCTGATGCCAATTGAACATTTCCTTCAGCTGCAGATTCACTCGCTCCAGCTCCCATGTCAAAAAGTTCAAGTTTTTTATTACCAATGGTATTCATGTACCTGTTTATCATCCAAGTGATAGTATCAACCGTCCTTTCAACTAGCCAAAAGGATAAAACTTCTGTTTAGGAGTAAAGAACTATAAATAACGAAACTATATTTTGCTTTATTGGTTCTACAAACACCGTGAGAAAGCATATATCATCGAAATTGGTATTTCTCGTCTTATTAGTTTGATAGTATCAACCGTCCTTTCAACTAGCCAAAAGGATAAAACTTTTGTTTAGGAGTAAAGAACTATAAATAAGGAAATTAAATTTTGCTTTATTGGTTCTACAAACACCGTGAGAAAGCATATATCATTAGTTAAAGCTGAACATACCTCCTACGGAATTGGTATTTCCCGTCTTATTTGTTTCAAAAACTTTAAATATTCAATCAAAAGCTGAACATAGAAATGAAAGTATAAAAACAAGCTTACGTTTTTCTTAGTGCCACATATGAGTTTAGCTCCTTGATCTGCAAGAAAAATGAATGTTATAAACATAAGAGTTTGTTTTTTAAGTGCATGCACATGCTATATATAACAAACATATGGACCATCCTCGTATTCCCAAACTTTTTTCTGACCATATGGTGATCACTTAATTTGATGTCTCGACAATATGCAAATTCTTTATAACTCATTACACACACAAAAAAAAAAAGGATAATTTGAGTGTCAATCCACAATATAAGGAGGATCTTGAACCCTTTCAAAACTTTGAAGAGGAAGATACTAGATTTCCAACATGACCAAGAAAAAAAATAAGGGTTCTGATATTGACCATTGATTGCTTTTCGTCATTAAGTTGCTTGTTCACTTCTTCGGGATTTCCTGCCCCTCCATCTTTAATTTCACGATCAAAATCTTTTATCAACCTGATGCCATTAACAAATTCCAAAACGAAATCATGAAATGTATTAAAATTCATAATCTACAAGAAATATCACTTCTTCCGACATGATGTTTGAAAAAATGCACTCCCGTCTATCACGTATGTAGTCAACAAACAAAGCACACAACCAGTATGATAAAGTTAAACCAAAAAACAACCATCAAATTTTATTTTCCTAAAATATTTTATATAGAGCGGGGTTGCATGTTTCCCACATTATTATTAATCAAATCCTGGAAGGTTGGCATGAGATGTCAATTCCATTGCCGAAGTTTTGTTTCTGACATTTAGTAGTGAAAAACTAAAGGGGCAGCAGGGTCCCGGCAAGATTCGACTCAAACAAGTCAATTATAAACAATCTTACTATACATTTGCAAAAGATGGTTTCAGGACTCGAACCTGTGACCTAGTCACACAATAACATCTCTAACCATTGGGCCAAGGCTCCTCTTGTTTATGATATTTAGTGGTAACAAACAAACTGTCTTTGTTTGGATTTCATTCAGAAAGACTCAATTGTCATATAGAGATATCAAAATTATATTCACATTAATGCACGACTTACCTTTTGCAGTCCCTCATTTTCCCGGTGAGTTCCTCCAGCTGAGTACTTTGTCTATTAGAATCTTTAATCTTATCCAGCTTCTGGAAGCCATTTCTGTATCCAAAAAGTGCTTATATTAAAAAAATAATGATAATAAAATTAACACAGCACACATTATCCACATATCCACACTCCAACATGTATCAATAATAACGACTTAAACAGCGGGATCTATAAGCACTTATATGCTTATAAGGATTTTTTTGCAACTGAAGAACAGTAAACTTGTTTTAATTAAGAGGTGATAGGACTTGATTGGGTACGTCCATGGGGTTGTTTAAGTCCCACATCAAGTAGTATGGGATGCTCGGCGAGACACTTAGAGGATGGATACCGAATTACTTGGATGCTTATCAATTAGTACTAATGCTGGTTGTCGGTGTTTTGGAGAAGACCACCAACGGAGGGTTTTGACCCACAAGAAATTTGATCAAAGTGTTGGTATAATAGGGACTCGGGCATCCTGTCCTGGGACGCCTTAGTCTCACATCGAGTGGTATGGGATGCTTAAGGGAGTACCTAAGATGTTTGGTTTTTTCCCCCTTGATAGTTAGGGAAGGCTCCACAAGTGCTTTAGTGCTTGCTTACCAAGAAGCTTCTATAATAATGAGTTAGAAACTGATCGAAACTAGTCCTTAATCAAGTATAACGTTCTAACAGCCATTAGTCTGAGCTACCTACACTTACAATATGTCAAACTGGTTGTCACTACACAAACGCAACAAGGCATCAAACCACGAACATGTATATCAAGTGGCACCAAAGACAGGCTTTCATGTTGTTGAACTACAAAACTCTAATAGCTACGTAACCAACTTTGTTGATTTATATATCACAAAGCACCTAAATTTTCAACTATAACAGCATCAAATCTGAACTTACTCAATAATTGATTTTTTTTTTTTTAAAAAAAAAAAACTCAATAATTGATCAAAAATTGATTTGAGAGGGTAATCCTCCAATGTCAACAATAATAGCGATCTCTTTCACATACTAACAGGCCAAAAATTGAGAAATGGAAAAAAAAATGCAGAGAATGGAAATTAAGAAGAGAATGATGAAGATGCATACGCGAGGGCACGGAAGATGTCACGAATTTCACCATGGATCTGTTCGAGCTGAGGAGTCATCTTCAAGTTGGAAGCCATGGATGCGGGAGATTGAGTTTAACCCTCAAAATCCCGGCAATTAAAAAAAGGAGAGAAACCCTAAGTTGTTGTTGAGGATGACAGAAGAAGATGATGATGAAGCATTAGTGATTGATTGTTGTTAATTGAGAATAAAGGAATTGAAAATGCAGAAGAATGTGTTTGAAAATTGGATTGCGTGATAGTGAGAGAAAGAGAAACAACACAACAGAAGAAGACAGCACGACACAAACACAACGGAACGCAGAAGTTGGACATGTGCTGTATAGACAGATTTCTTGTCACATCTCTATTTTTCTTTTACCAGATTTATTTAGCTGGTATATTGGATCATGATTTTAATGGATTTTAAAAGATTTTTCAATCATAAAAAAAATTTCGATTTAAAAAAAGTCTTGTGTATTCAATCAAAATTCTTTGTCATTTAAAAGAAAGTTTTGAGTGGTATTCAAATTTCGAATGATTGTTTAATAAATCAGATTTTGATGAATTTTGTGGGATTTTCTAGTGGCATTTTATCATGAAAAAATCTTTCATGAGAAGATGAGATTTTTTAGGATTGTTTTTTTCAAAGATTTTACTATTTCTCTCTTACTCTCTTTTCCTCTTCCCTCTCTTTTTCATCTCTCTGTTCTCTCTTCCTCTCTCTCTCCTTCCTTCTCTTTCTCTCTCTAGCTCTCTCCCGTAAGAAATAAAATAAATAAAAGAGTCTTTATTGAGATTTTGTGAATGAGAGTGTGTTATGATTATTTTTTTTCAATTATTTCTTAAAATTCATAAAATCTCTTGAAATTCATGAAATCATTTCAAATCATTTAAAATCTTATGAATTAAATCCGTTGAAATCCTTAAAATCAAAGTCATCAAAATCATGCAAAGTTTTTTAAAATTCTCAAAACTTTTTTAAACAAAAATTGTCTTTTAAAATCCTAATCCAATACACCCTCCTAATTTACATCATATCTTGTTTACGATTAATTCTAATCAAATCTTACTTAGTTTTTTTACAAGGTACCAAATAGGTATTTTTCCATAAATAAATCAATATTATTTGTCTATTTTTTTTTTGAATGGCTATTATTTGTCTAAATGAACATAACTTGATCGGTAGAAAAAAATACATTGTAATATGCATAGTTTCAAGTCCTAAAACTCTATTTATTCATTTTAAACGTAAATTCTAACCACTATGTTAATTGAAAAAAAATCAATATTAATTTCTTGATCAAAATCAATATATATATTTTTTAGTTAATTAACCTAGAGATTATAGCTCACACAATTAAACATGGAGAAGTGAGATGTTTGAGGTTCGAACTTCGACCCATGCATATAATAAGCAATATTTCTATCAATTGACTTAAACTCATGGGATACCAAAATCAATAGTATATACTAAGTTGTTTAGAAGTAATCATTATATTATATCTCTCGTACCTGCTCATGTGTTGGACTATAATGTCATCCTTTATTCTAAATTTGTGTAAGATTGAGATGATGGGGAAACACCAACTAGCCACAACGGAAGAATGTTTTTTGTAGACATATAAAAGATGTCATTATACTATACGTATTCACTATTGTTTATTTGTGATTAATTGTTGTTAGAGAATATTTGAGCACAAAGATGAATTCTCTACTCACAGCCTGATTTTCTCTCTACTCAAAGGACCCAAGGTTGGAATCCCACAGGGGCATGATGTTTTTATGGTCTATGTGAAGCTAAATTTTGCTTCCAATTTTATTTAGAATTTACGTTTTATGTACACAATTATTTTTTACGATGATTAGGTATGTTAGATGATGATCTTTATACACACATAGATATGTACGTACTTATAAAAGTAATAAAGCATGAGCATAATGATGTTAGATTGTTAGGAATGAATTAGTTGATACCAGTTGTTGAGTTTGAAATGATTGGATTGGATTAGTGAAGAGGATAATAATAAAAACAAAACAAATAGAAAAGGTTGAAGTGGAATGAGTTGTCTGTCCGAGGTGTGGGCCAAACAAAACAGAGAAATGGAATAGAATAGTACCTACCTGCCACTCTCACTACCTTTCTTACTTTCTACATTCCTCTCACCTCATGTTTGACTTGCACTGACACTACCCAATTAACTTTCAAATATTCCAGAAAACGTTTTTGCATTCATTTCATGTTTACACTTACGTCATTTTTTTCCATAGTATCCTTGTAAAAATAATGAATTGATTTAATCTCTAAACTATCTTTCTCTTCAATTTAATCCATAAGTATAAGATCATAAATATATGAAAATCCTCCGATTTAGTCCTTCACATCTTAAATAACGTGACTAAATTGAAAGAATTTACATACTTTAAAACTATTTATTGTATTTATATGGTTTAAAGACTAGATTGAAGGGTGGATAATAATTTATAAGAGGCTAATTTATATGGTTTATTCCAAAAGTAGTAATATAAACACTAATTTATATATAAGAGGCTAATTTATTTTTTTGCAATATAAGAGGCTAATTTTCACACACACAAAGTGGAGTTAACAATTTTGGCATTTTTGCTAATTGAGTTAGGATTTATGGGACATCAAAGATTAAATTTCGGCTAATTTATTAACTCTGTAATTTCTTTTGAAAATACACATATGCATAAATTTACATCGGGCATCAAAGAGTGATAATTGAGATATATTAACGGTAAAAATAATGTGAATTTGCAAAGTAATTAGTGATTAAAAAACAACAATTAAGGAACGGAGGAAGGGGCACCAAAGTGTAGATGAGAGACGGCTGAAAGTTCAATTTGGTAAACTCTTCAATGGTTACATATTTTGGTGGAATTCATTTTACTAGTAGTTGATTCCTTTCAGAATCATTTTGTTAAAATATTGGGATTTGAATTTTGAAGTTTACAGTTTACACACCTAATATTTTTTTTTTTAAAGATAATAAATTATTAATATATGCCGATATATTCTAATATTTGATTTTCGAATTAATAATATTACAACACTACACTTTTCTTCTTCTAGAGTGAAGAAATCATTATGCAATAGCAGGGATATAAATAAGAATCAACCAGGGAACCTTGTACTGCCAATAACTTCCCTGGCATGTTAAAAGTTGAAATAAAACATCTTCACTGAATTAGGAGCACAGAAATGATCGAGCATGAAAGTTATTTTTTGGACCAACTAAAAAAGTCCACCAACCATTACTCTAGATACATGTTATTATTTGTTTAACTACTGCATAGCATGACAGTTTTCATCTGTACAAGTACATACATATTTGTATCAATTTTTTTCCGTAAAACAAAGTACTTAATATTATCAGTTACCAGTAGTCTTTACAAGAACATTCTCCATTGCTAAAATGGTGGAAACGGTTCCTGTCTCTTATTATTATATCAATGTCATAAACTTTCGAAATCAGTTTACATGCCCGGTGACAATCTTTGCAAACCCTCAGATTCTTGGTGATTCGAAGGGTTTCTCCTCGTTTACTTTTTAATAAACCATAACCAATTGCAAGTTTTTCACTATGGTAGAACAATGGATTCTCCCTTTCCTCCTCAACTAGATCATGCAAAACACCATCAGTGTCAGGAACATAACCAACCAACCTGATTGATTCCAACATCTCATCTATTTTGGCATATATTGCTTTAGCTAGAGGATGATCCCTTCCCCTGCAACAAATTCGTTAACATTGCCCTCCATTTCAATTGTGGAAAACCCTGGCGCCTTCTTCACTCCCCTATCATTCATCAATTTCCTCACACTAGCAACTCGTTCCCATTTACCGCAACTAGCATATATATTAGCCAACATTACATAACGTCCACTGTTATCACACTATAGTTCAATCACTCTCTTCCCAACCCACTCTCCTAACTCAAGGTTTCCGTGGATTTTGCAAGCCCCGAGAAGGGCACCCAATACACTAGCATCCAAACTCGTTGGCATCTCATCCAATACCTTTTTCGCTTCACTTAGCCTTCCATCCCTTGCAAGCAGATCAACCATAATGTTCCTTAGCCGGCTCAATGTCATGAACCTTGGTCATGTAATGGACGTAATAATGCCCTTCCTCTAACAATCCAGAATGAGCACATGCGGTTAGGACATTAACAAAAGTAATGCCATTGGGGACAACCATTTCTCTTTCCATCTCCCTAAAAAGTCGGAATTGCATCCTCTCCTTTTCCGTACATTGCAAGCCCTCCAATCATACAATTCCACGACGAAACTCCTTTCTCAGACAACCCACTAAACACTTGAAACGCCTTCTCCAAACACCCACGCTTGCAATACAATACATGTCAATTATCGTCGTAGCAAGCTTCGAATCCAACTCAATTCCACTTCCCTTGCACCAAAGCTGCCATCTCCATACAAGCAGAAATCATGCTGGAAGCCACAAACTTATCCAAGACTCAAGACACAAAATTCCGTTCATGCATTTTATCAAACACCTTTTTAGCATCATCCAAAGAAGCAGAAGTAAAGTAAAAATGAATCAAGTTGTTGAGGCCATCCACATCTAAAGCAAACCCAAATTTGATAGCATGGGCATGAATCTGTTGAACTTGTTTGAGAAGGGAACAAGACCTTATGAGAGTGGGAAATGTGAAAGAATTCAGGGTGTTAATCATAACCTCAAAATTTTACTCAAAATCCGTCTGAGAGGTAAATAAAATTTGACTCAATCCATTAATTATTTTCCTAAAAAAATGTCTACGTTGTGTTTTTTAATGAAACGGTGAGTTTTGGAGAGTATGGTCCACTTCCACTAGAAGAAGAGAGAACCAATGAAAGTTGAAAAAGAAACCGCGACGACAAGATGAAGTTTCATCCACAAATATCGGTGTTGTGTTTGTTATCACAACCAAGAACATTACATTAGAAACAAAAATGGAACTCTTACACTTCCACACTTCGGATTTCCCCACGCGCCACCATTCTCTTCCCAAACAAACCACTCACCACCGCTTACTCTCACTCTTCTTCCCCACCCGACCCACCCGCGTCACCGGTCTCCGGTGGTCCACTCCGAGAGCGTGTGCTGTAGAAGTTCCTGGTGGAGGAAAGATGGTGATTGAGCTTGTCGGTGCTTTCAATGATTTGACTGAGAGGATGAAGGTGTTGTCCACGAGTTCCTCTGGTCTTCTTTTCAAATCATTGAAACTTTCTATTCCTGTTCTTCAAACTTCTCCTGTTACTCCTGATGGTCGTTCTCCTCTCTCCAAAGCCTTATCCATTGCCATGCTTCTCGCTGATCTTCAGGTACTATCACTATCTCTCTCATCTCATCTTCATTCATTTCTTCATACTTTATATATTTCTGTATTTAGGTATAAAAAGTTTAACACTGTCGCTGTGCGAATCACAACCAATTATATGTGTGACTTTAGAAGTAGTTTTATGATCTGAAACTGATGATAATAAAAAATTACACAAGGAAAATAAACTTATCTTAAAGTGACATTTAGATAGTATTGTTTAGCCTTAGATTGGATTAGTTTAATGATTTTTTATTGAGATTAGTAGTTGACCTTAACTAATTAAAAAATAGAAAAACTTAGAAGGTTGTTGATGGATAATGTTATATAATAGATAAGCAGTTGACCTTATATGTGTGTCTTGGCGAAACTTTTGGAAGCGGTATAATTGATTTTGACATGCTTTGACGTTCTTGCATAAAATTTATTTTGCCTCTATAATTGATTCTAACTTGAAGCTAGAATTTGGAGCTTTTGCCTCCACAATTGATTTTTAGCCTCTTACTTTTACTTTTACATGAATGTATCCAGACACACACATAACCAAATTATTTAAAATCAATTGTGGTCAACAAAACACACAACTTATAAAAAAAACCTTTGGGAGTATAGAAGCTGTTTTCAACTTATTAGTTTAGAAACAGTCATTGTAAAATCGTTTCAAAATTTACTTTCTTACAAGTGTTTGTTAAAAATTATCCAAAGTCCAAACAAACTCTTCCTGAAAATATTAGAAGCTCTCTTCGAGTGCCAAAGTTTCATTGTCGTTTATTGTTTCTTTATAGTAAATGTGATTGCAGATGGATGCAGAAGTGATATCTGCTGGAATATTGAGAGAGGTGTTGGAAGTAGGTGATTTAAATCTCCATGAAGTTCGAAGTCAGATAGGTTCTGCTACTGCTCATTTGGTGCACGAGAGTTTGCGTGTTAAGAACTTTGCATCTAGAGTAGACATTCTGGATGACGAGAATGCTGCTGCTTTGAGAAAGTTCTGTCTCACTTACTATGACATTAGAGCTTTGATTCTGGACTTGGCTTTGAAGCTTGACACGATGAGGCATCTTGGTCACCTTCCAAGGTATCAGCAGCAGATCATTTCTCTGCAAGTTATGAAAATATATGCTCCTCTTGCTCATGCTGTGGGAACTAACTACATATCACTTGAATTAGAAGATCTCTCGTTTCAGTATTTGTTTCCTTATTCCTATCTTTATGTGGATACATGGTTGAGAAGTCAGGAGACAGGAGGTATATCTCTTATTGACGTATACAAGGACGAACTGCTTCAGTCGCTAAAAGCTGATACCTTGCTCGCGGAAATGGTGGATGATATCTCAGTTAAAGGTCGCTATAAAAGTCGTTACAGCACAATGAAGAAGCTCTTGAAAGATGGTAGGAGGCCAGAAGATGTAAATGATGTGCTTGGGCTACGAGTGGTGTTGAATCCTAAGCCTGCAGATAATGCATTGGAAGCTGGTGAGAGAGCGTGTTACAGGGCCCACCAGATCATCCAATCTATGTGGAAAGAAATCCCTTCTCGGACTAAAGATTATATTGCTAGGCCAAAAGGGAATGGATACAGAAGTTTGCATATGGCAGTGGATGTAAGTGAGATTGGGAGGACTAGACCCTTAATGGAAATACAGATAAGAACTACTGAAATGGATAGATTAGCTGTTGGTGGAATGGCATCTCATTCATTATACAAGGCTGGTCTTACTAATCCAGAGGAGGTTAGTGATTTCTTTGAACTTATCCATATTCATTCATCTTCTTAGGAAGATTTACTTTGAGTACTGTGTGAAAAGCTTATCTGAAATTTTTATACCGACCTAACTCCTAAGAGAAGACAACGAAGGAAATTGGCATTTATTGTTTTATTTTTTGATACTCAGGCAAAACGTTTAAAGACCATCATGCTGGCTGCAGCTGAACTGGCTGCTTTGCGTCTTAAAGATTTTCCAAGTGCAAATCATAAAGGGATTGAATTTGATCAGAGAGATAGAGTATTTCGTCTTCTTGACAAGAACGGCGATGGTAAAATAAGCATCGAGGAACTCACAGAGGTGATAGAGGAGCTTGGTGCACCAGGAGAAGATGCGCATGACATGATGCTGCTTCTTGACTCGAACAGTGATGGCTCCCTCAGCTCTGATGAATTCCAGATGTTCCAAAAACAGGTGATTTGATGTCTTATCTAGGAAAGATTGATGTTTGATTTTCTTTTTGTTGTGTTTTGCATCTTCATGACTTTTTAAGAAATTAAAAAGTTGTACATAATTTCTTAATGATCCAACTATCTGATTACCAAAGCATGTATACTTGAGCTACATTTTCATAGCGCAGTAGCTGAATGAATCTCCTCTCATGAGTTGTATGTAACTCTAGTGGTATTTGGTTTTGTAGGTCGAGATGGTTCGTAATTTAGAGGACAGAGATGATGAATACAAGAAAATATTGGATGAGAAACTTCATATGGCAGATGATAGTGGTTTAATTCAGGTATATAATAAGGAGTTTGGCAACAGGCTTGTGAGCTAGTAATGCATCTAATTGAAACGAACAACAAACAAAGTTCTCATTTTACTCCAATTGTCGTGTAAGATTTGCCTTCCACAAATATCTTATAGGATACTCACTTAGATAATCTATTGTGGACCCTCAACCTATCCTCAAAAGGGAGTGAAAATAGTCATTTAGCCAGAACCGTTTGTAAAGAGGAATATTTTCAATGTAAATTAAATTAATGTCATAGTGAAATTCTATTAATCAAGTAATTCTCTCAAAATATTGTCTCTGACCTGTTATTTATTATCTTATAATTCAATGTTGATGTCATATTTTAGGAATGGATTCTCTCCATTGTAAATCTCTCATGTTTTCTCCATAATCTCCGCCATTCAAACACCATAATCTCGTTATTCTATATTGTAACACCCTCTCACCATTTTACTTTTTAAGGGCCTGGATTTCACATAACCATAATGTCGATACAGAGAATCCATTCCCGGTAGTTTTATTCCTACAACATCAGACTTTGATGATGGATGAAGCAACAAACATGGAAATTTCATGAATAATTAAATCAGAACTTAAGGGAGATCAACATAAATTTGGTCACACTTAGTGATGCCAGAAGGCTAGTTTGATGCACTTATTTTTATCAAATGTGTTCCATTTTTAAAAGCACTCATTAATGTTGAAATAAAACTTTGCTTGTATTGCAAATTGCAATCACATTGAACTGCCTCAGTGAGCAATCTAACTTTTCTGAGATGCTAGTTGATCATCCAAAATTTTAATTTGTCCTTGTTTGATAATTCTGTTCAGAGATGAAATTCCATGATAAACAAAATCCCAAGAAGACAACAGTGAAGCTGATGCAATATAACATACCCAATTTCAGGCTCACTAAAGCTTGCTTTTACATAGAGATTTTTGGGGTTCAACTATTTAATTGATAGCTAAATTCAAAACTGGTGCTATCACTATCTAACATATTACTATATTAAGAAGTAAAAATCACAATGACTAATGAGATCAGTAAATGCTACAGCTTTGATGTCATTCCAAATATGACTACAATTTTCACTTCTGAGCTCACTAGTGCTTTCCTTGGGGAACACCAAGATCGTTTGATAACTTCTTGCATAACTACAAAACATGAAAAACATAAATGCATCAGCATCTGAATTCATGTATTAGGATATAATAACTAATATGTGAAAGAGAGAGGTATAATTACCTGTCTAAATACAGAGGCATCTCCATAACACTTCCTTAGCTCTACTACATACCATGATGAACTTATTTCAAAAACCTGTTATATTTGGAGAGGTAAAATTAGTTTCTTAATGTGTGCAAACTATGCAAATATTAACATGCAATCATTGACTCATTCTGAACATCCATTACCTCTATTATCACTGAGAGGCTGCCAAGAGTTTTATGATCCTTGTTCTCTTGTATCACTTTCATCTGAAATATTAGTATTATATTTAATTATTGGCTAAACGAAAAATGAGTTTTTCCATGCAAGATCGTAGAAAATAGAAGTAACTTTTCTAAATATCAGCAATAGTACTAACTTTGCCATTTTTCTTTTGAACTCTAAATTCCATTTCTGTCACAGAACCTTCAATCTTCTCCATCAGATCTTTGGCTGAAAGATTTGTAGTAAACCTTATCTTCCTCTCAGATACATCCTGTAACTCAAATCACATTGTGCACAAAAAATGAGCGAAATTTTCTCGAGAAGTAGTGATGTTCAAAGACAGAAAACCGTGCTCAAAATGTATATAACAACGCAAATCTTCTGCTAACTAACTTCAATTCTCACCTCTTTCTCAAAAAAGCCAGAGAGGTCTAAGCATAAAGACATCCCTATCAACTGAAATGCATTGATACGAATTGGCGATCCTGAACTAGTCTTTTCTTCTTCATGTGACTATTACCAATGAAAAAGTATAGGGTTACAATAGGGGGAAAAAAAGGCAAAGTTGCATATCAGATATAGTACATGTTTGAAATCGTAGTAAATTTGAAGAAATCACAATGACACCATGTTTTTGTTGAACTTTTGTGAAAGTCACGGTAGCACATCATGATTCTGTCAAACTCAGTACCATGAACACACAACTAGTAGTTTAAAAGTATACCAATTCATGGATGTTAAAGGCTTGATTGTCAACATATACATCGTCTTCCTCGTCCTCATGATCTGCTTGATTATATCCTTCCTTGAACCACAAATCTTCTTTGATCCCTGCCATTGTTATTCTGGTTTTAGGGTTGGGATCAAGAATCCTCTTTATAATGTTTTGTGCACCAGCTGATAACCATTTTGGTTTCTGAAAATCTCCTTTCAAAACCTGTTATTTCACGAGAGAACAAAAAAATAGAACAAATTATTAAACTACTATGATTGGCCTAGTAGCCATATATAGAAAGGAGAATTTGCAACATGTGAATACCTTCTGGTAGAGAACTGCAAGATTTCTATCATCAAAAGGTAGGAATCCTGTTAAGACTACATACAAGATAACACCACATGACCATACATCTGATGATGCACCGTTATAGCCCCTATTAGCAAGAATCTCTGGTGCAACATAATTTGCACTTCCACATGTTGTATGCAACAACCCATCTGCCTAAAAATTTCCATACAGTTGTCACATAAGTCAAAAGCCAAAATAATGTACTTTGCATTTTGCTGTGGTTCAAATCAAAGCACATCTCACCCTAAATTGTTGGGGTAAAGCACTAAGACCAAAATCAGTTATCTTTAGATTCCCTTTGGCATCCACAAGTACATTCTCAAGCTAAAAAAAAATAGCATCACCAAGTAAGTAGTGCAATTTCAACTTCAGCTTAACAACCATTGTATCAGACTATCAGTTGTCAAGAAGACAGTTTGCATAAACAACTTAATTAAACGCTTCTCATGTAGGTGTTTATGTATAAAATATTCCTATTATTAAAGATAAAATAACGTCAAACTGCTTTCATATAAACTATAAGCTGCTGTTTTCACAAGCTATCATGGAAAACATATGAAATAAGTTGAAAACAGTTGATGGACATGTCATAAGTTGTCTTCTTAATTTCTATTAAATTGTCTCGCAAGTGCTTATGTCAGTAAATAAGTTCAAATAAGTTAATGTGGAAAAAAGAACCTTGAGATCCCTGTGGAAGACACCTTTACTGTGGCAGTAGCTCACACCATCAATCAACTGTTGGAACAATTTTCTACCTTCATCTTCAGTAAGTTTACCCTTGGAAGCCTATGAATACAGATAACCTCGTTAAATGTCATTAACTGAATCACATATACATGACATGGCATTAGTAACAACTAACAAGCAAATTATCACTTACTATTTTGTCAAATAACTCCTCTCCTGTCACGTACTCAAGTACCATGTAAATTTTTGTTTTGCTTGCTAAGACCTACATAATTATGATCATAATATATAATCAGAAACATCAATCATACAACGCAAGTTGGTAACACAATAGAGAAACTCAGTAGAGTATACCAGACCAATTGCGTTCATACAATAATGGTGGGACCATCATAGCATGGCTATGCAGCAATTAGTGCATGGAGGGCCATAATAACTTATCACAAAGAAAATTACCAAAATAATTGATTACTTGAGAAAAAAAAAAGGTTTGGAATCTAAATAAGCGCATCAGGCCATAATTTGAACCATTTAGTGGGTGGTTTCATGGGATAATATGATTAATTATAAGGTGCAGTGCACGCAAGAATTCATGCATACATATTATTACTTTGAATTGAACCACATAATAAGTAACATCAAAATATAATGCAAAACACGACATCCACTTGCGTATTCCTAAAAGTTTGAACTGTTGCAAAACAACGTTGGAATTGGATTGCTAGCGTGATTTGATTTGATTGGTTATCATCAAGCTGTTCCCTCATGTGCTTAACGCCATCATCATAATAAAATATAAATAGAATTCTTTGTAATTCAACTACCGTCCATGTTATTTTATTGATGACTTGTGTGTGAAGTCAAACTTAGAGAACGAATTAGGAACAAAGAAAATATTGTAAAAAATGTTTTAATCATTTAATTATTTTGTAAGGAGAAAATAAAGTGCAGAAAATTATTAATTAATTTCACCAAAAAGATAGACTCCCATCAAACAGGATATTCCTAGGTTTGATATGCACACAAGATAAACATAACAAAGCATCACTTTTTTTTGACAAAATGATACAAGCATAGCTGGATTCCCAGGTTTGATTTGATTGGTCACCCATAATCACAATGTGGATCACAATTTACACCATCTCTAGTAGAGTATAAAATTGTGCTAAAGACTTATTAAATAACTTCAGTGCTCTATATCTATCAAAAAAACAATTATGTGATCTTCAAAGACTCGAATTTTAGTAAGTTATAAGTTTTCAAATGATTGATAAATGGAATTTTTAATAATAAAATATTTTAATCGGTGCCACAAAGCACATAAAATATAGTCTTTGTGGACCAACCACCGCCATGTCATTAATAATTGCTAAATCAGATTATGATTTGGCTCACATTGTAAACAGAATTATACTAATGAATTTGAAGGGGACGTTTGTCTAGACTAAAATATTGGACGAGTATTTTAGGGTAGAACAATTAACCAAAGAACATGATAAGTTTTGTCAAAAAAGAGAAAAGAACATGAAAAGTCGGCAAATTTTAGAGATTAACTTACCGTAAGTTCTAGCTTGAGGGACAAAAATATCGAACTTTTTTGGACCGAACATTATAATTGTCGTTCAAATATCAGTATTTTCAATTGTGTGTGTTTATAATGACTTTGTCGTTTTATCTATCAATTAAAGAAATCATAGGCTCGTTGTTGTCAACTAAGTCAAATGTATAAAACTTTAGCTCGTGTTCTTAATAAAATAAATATTTAATTTCCTGTCGCATTTGGGTCATCACATACCAATGAGATCCAAAAATAATCAGATGAATTGGGTGCAACAACTTAGGATTTGAATACATGTAAGAATAGTACTATACTATATATATTTGAGAGAACACGGCATTACCTCGTATAATTTAACAACACTGGGGTGCCTTAGGAGCTTCAAGGCACATATTTCCCTCTTTATCTGCAATTTTTACACATTATTTACGGTATTAGATTAGATACTTGAAACTATGATCCCATAATTATTCATTAAAAATTACTATTATTAATAATTATAAAATTAATGAATAAATGAAAATTATACACACAAACACCAAAAAACAAAGCTTTGAATTAATTTTTCAATTAGATGGAATTAAAATAAATGTGGGGACTCATGGGGAGCAACAAGAGCCAATGATCTCGTGATTTCTTGAAAAACACTACATCTTAGACCAAAACTTTAAGACATAATTCGGCGTTATTATAAGCAAAGTTTTATTTTACATATTCATTGAATACGAGAATAGTTATTCACCGAAGTTAAAATAAGAATAGTTGTTTATAATATATTTAGCTCATTTGTAGCGGATATGGACTAACCACTCAATGAACATGAGTTGCCTTAAACATTATATTTTTTTTTAAGGTGATTAAAATGTTGTTGAGGAGACAAACAAAAAAAGGTTATTGAATAAGAGAGAGAGAAAAATGCATTTGAAACAAACCTGGTTAGTGATATTGAGATCAATGATCTTGTTCTTATCGATAATCTTAATAGCATAAGGTTGTCCAGAATCAGTGTTCCTAGCAAATTTAACTTTACCAAAATTTCCCTCACCAAGAATCCTACCCAGCTCATATTTTCCAAGTCTCACTCCTTCTTCACTATGCAACTTCTTCTTACTCTGCTTCTTCCCATTGTTCAATATCACCATGTTTATAAAAATCAATCAGAACAACAATTTTAATCTGTTCCTTTCTGTAGATTACAATGAATCACGTGGTTCTGCTTTTCTCTTTTCAATATGTAACGCATGAATGATACATTAGGTAGATAGATGAGACGACGGTTTAAGAAATTAAATAGCAACAGTTTCTGATTTTCTAAAACACGGAAAAGAAAATGAAGATTTGAAAGAAGTTGAAAATGAAAATGATGGAGATTGAAAAACAATGACAATGGTACACACCATTCTATGCATCTTAGTTTTCAGCCACTCTCTTATAAATACTTCCAAAACTTAGTGTTGAGTCACCTTTTACATTTATTATTATTTTATGATAAAGTTTGAATGAGTTTTAAACTCCTTAGGTAATTAAAATTTTAATAAATAAAATGCTAAAAATAAAATATATAATATATTAATAAAACTGAAGATAATTTTTTTTAACAAGATAAAAATGAAGATAATGCTTATGTTTTTAACTAACCCGTTTGGATTGAGCTTATTTTAAGTTTATCAAAAAAAAACTTATGCAAATAAATAAGTTTTTATTTTAATTCATAAGTTCTCACTAACAAAAATCATACCTTCATAAACTACATTAGCATGCTTATAAATAATACATAAAGACATATTTTAAAAACAAATAGAGGGTCTTGAGAACTTCCTCTTTTCAACCATTGTTCTACCACTCACTTTTTTTATCGAATAAAATCAGTGTGGATTATTCCACGGAAAAAAGACAATATGGATTCCGTATTTTATAAATAAATCACACATAAAGTAGTAGAAATTTTGTAGATTTTAGTTGATAAAAAAATGTGTATTAGAGATAAGATCAAAAAGATAGTCTCCCTGGCATTTATGAAATAAATATAAAAATGAAAGAAACTTTCTTAATTTGTTTATACCTGTATTAATATGAAATAAAATTTTAACTTTTTATTTAATTACTTTATCCTAAAAAAAACTTTTTATTTACTTTTAAGTTTCCAATGAGAATTGAGCTCATATCTACAAGAACCGAGTTTGAATATCGTTGTGAAGATGATGGTTAGCATTACAATTTTTTTATAAAGAAAAGTTTATGTGAGTTGGATTCTAGAGACTAGAAGACCTCATATGGACAACAACAATTGAACCCCCGCTACTGCATAAGAAAATGGTTTAAGGAAATGGATATTTGTCCACTTTGATTTCATCATTTTAGTTTGGTTCAAATTTCGTTAGGTAAATTCTAAAATTTAAGTCAAACCAATTATTTTTAATTGGGGTTAGATTTATATTCTAAAAAAAAGGAACAAAACAGATTTAATTGAGAGAAACCAAGTTCGTTGAAAAGGCTAAAATGGTCGTGATGATTGTAGTTAATATATTTATTTTTCAAGGAATTGTGGTTAGGATAAAGCTATACGTAGCGAATAAATTGTACGCGAATTTTCCACGACCACTGTTCATTCCAAAACCTCCATGAATTCCACCAGGCCCCTTGAATTCCACACTTTTAAGAATTTTGATTGGCCAGTTACAGTTCATAAAACTTTCGGGATTGTTTTTCTCGCGTGATATATCAATGCTGTTGTAGTTAATACATAAGTGGTGATAATAGATATTGTTATATAAATTAAAGCAAATTTGATAACTTTTTGTTTTTTTGTTTAAGGATATAACTCTCCCTGTTATAATAATTAAGGAAAGTTTGATAAATAACGAGAAAAAATCGTTTCACAAAGATGACTAATTTTGATTTCTTATAAAGGAAATTGAAAGAATTGTAAATTAAAATGGTAAGAGAAAAATTATAGCTGCCTTAAGCTTTATTTTTAAATTTTTTGGGGATGTGAGGATATTATGAAAATCTCATGGGTTGATTGAGACTCTGTGTGTTTACCTGAGGAGGATGGAGGGTTGGGTGTGAGGAGGCTGCGTGAGTTTAACTTAGCTCTTCTAGGAAGTGGTGTTGGAGGATGCTAGTTGATAAGGACGGGTTATGGTATCAGCTTTTAAATGCTCGGTACAGAGAGGAGGGCGGTTGGTTGAAGGAAGGGGGAGCGATAGTTCCGTGTGGTGGAGGACGGTGAGTGGCATTCGCCGAGGTGTTGGTATTAGGGAGGGAGGGAGGTTGGTTTGTTGATAATGTTCGTAGGGTGGTAGGAGGAGGAAGTAATACCTATTTTTGGACGGATAGCTGGTTGGGGGGAGTGCCCTTACGGGTTAGGTTCCCCCGACTATTTTCTTTGGCTGTTAATAGGTGGTTGACGGTGGCAGAGATGGCTAGTAGAGGGTGGGAGGAGGGTGGCGCTGCCTGGGTGTGGAGAATGCGCCTTCTCGCTTGGGAGGAGGATATTGTTACAGACTGTTCTGTGTTGCTGCATAATATTGTTTTGCAGGATCACATAATGAATAGATGGTGGTGGCTCCTTGATCCTGTTAATGGCTACTTTGTTAAAGGGACTTACCATTTCCTCGCTACAACAGATGCATCTACGGAAAGGGGAATGTTTAGCGATGTTTGACATAAGCAAACTCTGCTAAAATTTTCTCTTTTTGCTTGGCGTTTTCTTCGCAATCGACTAACAACTCGAGATAACTTAGTGCGACGCCACATCCTTCAAAATGGCAACAATGTGTGTCTGGGAGGCTGCAGATTCATGGAGACTGCGGACCACCTTTTATTTGGCTGCCCCAGCTTTGGCAGCGTGTGGTACGTTCTCTTACAATGGCTTGGTATCTCTTTTGTTGCTCCAGTTACGAAACAAGAACATTTTCTTCAGTTTGAAAATCATGCTGGGTTACCGAGATCTTCTCATTTGTTCGTGAAAATAATTTGGCTAGCTTTTGTTTGGCTTATTTGGAAAGAACGGAATAACCGTGTTTTTCATGACAAAGTATCAGACTCTTTCAATATTACCGACAAGATTAAGATGTTATTATTCATGTGGTTAAAGTCAAATTTGATCACTTTTGTCTTCGGTCACAATGACCGGTGGCAGCATCCTTTGTTATGCATGGGTGTTAGGAAATAATTTTCTTCTTTTGTCTGTTTTTTCTTTCGTGGCATTCATTATGGCTCCGGAAACTTGTAACTGACAATCGACATTGTATTTTGTTTTGGGTGATTCTCTTTTGTATATCTTGTACGAGATGAATCACTCTTGTTAATATATTCTATCTTGACTTGTTAAAAAAAATAGTTAAACAAAACATATAGTCATATGCTTTTTTATTGCATTTAGATTACTCGTTTTCCTTGGTATGCTTTGTTTTTAATAAATAAAAAATATTTTCTTCACCCAAAAATGAAATTATTTTCTTTCGGTTTCACTAGAGGGACCCTCAGATACTTCCTTCCTTGTCGCAGCGTCCCCAAGCGAAGTTTCTCTATCTTTTGACCTTTTCTGTAGCAAACTTCAAATTGTTCCAAACGTAGTAGTAGTTTTTTATTACACTTTCATTCTATTGCATTTGAATAATGGTTTTATTTTATTTTTAATTTTGATATCATGACTAGTTTTTGTTCTCTAAACAAAAATAGAAGCTGATTTTATCAGACAGTTGGAAACAAGATACTATTTTCATGCTAGGTTCCAAATTATTTCACAATGTAGTATATCCGTTTGACCTCATTGTCATCTCTACAAGACAAATTCTTAATTTAATTATTGTTTTTACTAGAACTAGAATAACAATTCATATAATTTATTCGAGAAAAAAATGCAAAATATAATTTGGTAGATAATTATTATAATAAAACAGTTATAGGATATGATTACTTGACCCACGCAACAATGGTTCCTTAGTGCATTTATTTGCATAATTTAAGTTTAATTTATGTTATTTTGTTGAAAATGTTGACATTAAAGTGTTTTATACTTAATGTAATAATTTGTCTGTCTTTTTTTTTTTGGTACAAACCACATAATTTGTCTGTCTCTTTAAAAACTCAAAAGAAAAAAAGAACATATTTTGTATTTTATCGAATAAACTATATATATTCTCACATCAAAATCATTCATGTAAGAAGAGGGTGTCGAGAGGGAATGCTTTTCCAAGGATGTTCTTTGCGATTGATCATGTTTCTCTGTTAATTGAAACATGTCAGTTGGCAGGACAATAAGATTAACTTTAAAAGAATATATTTTTTCTCAGTCTTACTCATCTTATATGAATGAATTTGATGTGAGAACATATATAGTTCATTCGGTAGAATGCAAAATGTTTTCTCTTTTTCTTTTGAGTTTTCAAAAAACTGAAAAATTGCGACACTATGTATAAGACACTTCAATGCTAACATTTTTAGCAAATTTTAATGAATTTAATTTAAATCTAACATCATGATGATACAACATCCTTAGAGAGAATGTGATGCCAATTTAGGTGCGCAAAATTTAGTTTCTTAAAAAAACATCCTTAAAGAAAATGTAATGTAATGTAACACTTCTTTAGAGAGAATGTAATGTAATCCAAGTTTAGGCTTAAAAAAACAACAATTATTGACGGAATTGATGTTCAGTTGGCATACATATGACATCAACGGTGGTTAACTACTACTAAGTCAACAACAACAGTTAAGTTAATAAAGTAAATTTCAGATGTGAATGAGCAAAAATCAAAGCGAGATAAGCAAAATCGAAACAAAAATTAGTACTCCCTCCGTGTCAAAATATAAGCAAAATTGACTTTTTAGGTTCATTCATTTAATGATGTATGTGGTCCATAATATGAACCACGTACATCATTAAATGAATGAACCTAAAAAGTAAATTTTGTTTATATTTAAAAACGTCATGCTAGACCATTTATTTTTGGTGAAAAGTGAGACAATTTTTTTATAAACGTGTTTGGTCATTATATAAAAGGCTGAGTATAATAATGTAACAATAGTCATTAGTAGTAGGTGATAAAAAATAATCATAGTCCTCTCAAAGAAAAATTAATAATAATACATTAGTCGTAGTAGGACGGCACCGTGCAAAAAACATGAGCCACATTTTTCTTAATACTTATGAATAAGGGAAAAGTTCTCTTCATTTAAAGTAATTTGATTTTTAAATTATTGAAGTTGTTTGTAGTTTGTTTGAAGTCTTATATTACTCATATTTTTTAGTTGTTGAGTGTATAAATATGTTTGAGCATCTTTACTCTTTAAACTCACTTTAATTTTTCATATCCGTTGATTATAATATTAATTTGGTTTATTTTCAGGGTTAATTTGAAACTGGTTTAAAACTTTAGCTCGAGGGATAATATTAAATATTAGGTGTTTGGAGTTTATTTAATCAATTATCTTTTTCGTTGTCTAAAATGTATAATTCAGTTGATAGTTGTAAGAACAATAATATATATAGGTTGGTGTTCCAACATCCAATTTCTCGTTTCTTTACACTTAAAGTGTGTGGGTCCAATTACTAGTTTTTTTTTTTACATGTTTTTTATTTTTTTGTTTGACAAACTCTTGATTTTTCTTGTTGTTGCATCACGAGTTTGTAGATATGGCAACAAAATCTGCCCCACCCTTAATTTAACGGGGAAAAACCGATTTAATTGGGTATGGGTGCGGATTTAAGGGAAATTTAAGTTTTTAGTACAGGGCAGGGCGGGGGATGCTTACACCTGCCCCACACCCGTTTTTTGAAATTTACTTTATTAAATTTGATAATCCGATTTCTATAAGCATCAATCTATTTTAATATAATATTATTCTTTAAAAACATAATAATAAATAATTATTTTGCTCTTTTGAAAAGAGTTTATTAGATCTTTAATTATTAGTATAATTATTGTTTTTATTGCTATGAAAAAAATGAAAAAATATGTATTTTTTAAATATTTAATAAAAAATAGAGTTTTCGTGGATGGGGGTGGAGGTGGTGCCGGGAGACCCATCCATATTGAAGACAGAGTTGATATTTAATTTTTACCCTCGATATGGTTTGGGGACACAACGGATGCAAGAAAGCGGGGGCGGAGGTGCTTAAACCCGCCCTCGAACCGCCTCGTTTTCATGTCTACGAGTCTCAGAGAAAGTGTTAATAATAAATTTTGGGTTGTTGTGTGTATACGTACGTATGCTCCTTCAAACTAGCTTTTGTGATCCAAGCTTATTTAACACAAACATTTCGGCGTAAAATGTTTTACACCTTCAACTAATATAAGTTTTTATTTTTTACAGGAACTAATATAAGTTATCATTTGTACAATTTTAAGTTAAATATATTGAAATTGAATAGTTATTGGTTTGTTTCTTTCTCTGTCATTGTGAGACCAAAACTCTAGTGGTAGTATCGTATTGTTGTTTGCACGGCCTCTCTGTTTTTTTTTTGTGGGTTCAAGCTTTGTTCGGTTAAGTTTGCACTTGTGCTATGGTGTTTTTATAAAATAATTCTAATGATTGGTCAGCTTGGAACAACTTTTTGTGAGTTTTTTTACATATGTGGTGATAAAACAAGGAATCTCAATGAATTAAAGTTATCTTTAGAATACCCAATAACGTTTCATGATATGATACGAATCACTTTTAATTTTAGACGCACACACAAAACCAAGAAAAAATTAAAAAAAAGATAAAATTATAATATATCAATTGATGTAATTAAATACTTTGTATTTAATTTTGTTAGTTTTATGTGAGTATGTGCTTAAAATTGAAGTGTTGAGCATTTACCCAACCAAGAGTTTCTCGTAAAGGTTTATGAGGCTAATATCAAATTTCAATACCCACTCTAAGTATCAAGTAGCTTCCTAACGAATGTTTGGATTTGAAAATCTTGAGACCACCAATGGTCAAAATACGTATGTACAAATCAATGAAACTTTAAATTATATATATAATACTCAACATCTATTTTCTCATCCAGAGAGAAACTTTTATTCAACTTGATAACAACAATTTCTTCCTTAAATGTTCTTCCTCAAAAGAAATCTTTTTCATCCACATACATTTGAAATCGTCGCTACTTGCTCCATCAAAAGGGATATACCCCACAAACACCATGAACGGAAAGACGAAGACTTGTGATAATAAAATAAAATAAAATCAATCGAACCGTCATGTCTGATACAATTGTTAGGTTATGAAAGTGTCTGACAATCATCACATTAATCAATCACACAAATGCAATTCGACACCGCATGTTATAAAAAACGTTAAATCATAAATCATAGAGTATTAGAGTTTTATTAGTCATCTTACTTATATAAATCACACCAAACAACACACAAATGCAATTCGACACCGCATGTTATAAAAACGTTAAATCATAGAGTGTTAGGGTTTTATTGATCCTCTCATTTATATAAATCACACAAATGCAATTCGACAAGACCACGAATGAGCTTATAGCTTATAGCGAATAACTTATAAGCTCGTCTGACAAAAAAAAAGCTCCGTTTGGTAATGGTCTTTCACCACGAGCTTATAAGTTATTTTTCAGACGCTATTCCAAGTAGCGTTTGAGCTTATAACTTATAGCTTATTGTTTTTCTTCCACTTTTACCCTTGTCTTTTTAATTAAAATCCATATTTACCCTATACTATAAATTAAAGCCAAGCTATTATATTTTTAATGTTTCTCCTCAATCCTCACGCGTGTAGGTGGCATACCATTTTTTTTTTGTTCTATATATACGTCTTTTTTTACTGTGTAAGTGGCATTCTTGTTCCATAATACGACCCTTTTTTTTTTTATACTTGTAGCATTTATGATATTAAATTAAAAATTTATACTTTTTTTAAAGAAACTTTATGCTTTAATTTTTTTTGTAAAGTATACAATAAAAAAAGTTAATAATACATATATTAAGAATATAATTTAATAATTTTATTACTATTAAAAATGTTGAGGAGGTGTTACGTTGAGCTTTGTTATGTTCAAAATATTTTTAGTGCAATGTTATGAAGTATAAAAACTGATTTAAAAATATAATATAAATGATATATTAAATTTAAATTACTAACTTCTAAATACTTAAACATTAAGTGATATGAATTATAGTATGAATTAAAAATGTCCTTTTATGTCATTTTACATCTAACAGTTAGTTGAATCGCTAATTTTACCAAACACTTCAATTAGCTTATCAGCTATCAGTCATCAGTTATAAGCTATCAGTCATCAGGTATAAACTATCAGCTGACTTATAAGCTATCCGCTATTTTTACCAAACAGAGTCTACATGTTATCAAAAATGTTAAATCATAGAGTATTAGAGTTTTATTGGTCTTCTCACTTATATAATGTTTAACATCTATTTTTTTTTTAAAGATTCTTAGTCACACTTGCTTGCTATTCCAACATGGTCCATTGGCAATATACAAAATTTACAATGTGTTGGCACTACAAAGAAATAATAACCTGCAAATAAATTGTGGCCACAATGAACAATCCTTGGATAAGTTTTTGTCATCATGCGAGGGAGGAGTAGTGAAGCTTCAAACATTTTCTATTGTTCTGTCCCAATCTCCTCCCCTCAACCCATCTCGTTCCATATGTTGTGTTTGTGGCGTTGTCTTCTTTATGTTATTGTTACCAACTAAAGTAGGTGCTCACCTAAAGTTCAAAGTTCAAAGTTCAAGCCATGGGGATTATGCACGTGCTCATCGAACCTTTTAAAGGTAAGCAGTTAAAACCAACAAATACATATTTATCTCGCTCTAAGAGGCCACCTGCACCACATGTTTCTTAAGGTCACAAGTCACCCATGTGTGACTCGAGCATAAATAATTCATTTTAGGAAGGAAAAAAAAAAGGAGTTATAGATAATGATGAAAAAATAGCTTATTTTTTTAAATTATAAATGTTAATTTTTTCTCTTTTATTAAACTTGACCCCTAGTTTAAATTAAGTTGTTTTGAATAAGTTGTTTCTTTTTAAAAAAAGATTGTAATAAGTCGTTTTTCATAAGATAAGTTGTTTTGAATAAGCTGTTTTTTAAAAAGTGATCGTAATAAGCCGTTTTGCATAAATTAAGTTGTTTTTTTAATAAAAAAAAAAAGATAGTAACAAGTTGTTTTTCATAAGATAAGTTGTTTTGAATAAGTTGTTTTTTTTAAAAGAGATCGTAATAAGTTGTTTTGCATAAATTAAGCTGTTTTGAATAAGTTTTTTTTTATAAAAAAATAGATCGTAATAAGTCGTTTTCCCTAAGATAAGCTATTTTGAATAAGTTATTTTTTAAAAAGTGATCGTAATAAGCTGTTTTGCATAAATTAAGCTGTTTTGAATAAGTTGTTTTTTTTTTAAAAAAATAGATCGTAATAAGTCGTTTTTCATGAGATAAGCTGTTTTGAATAAGTTGTTTTTTTTTTAAAATAGATCGTAATAAGTCGTTTTTCATAAGATAAACTGTTTTTTAAAAAGAGATCGTACTAAGTTGTTTTGAAGAAATAAGTTGTTCGACTTTTACTTTTTTTTTTTTTTTATTATAAAAGTGATTCATTGCTTGTGTTTTCATTATGTATTCATCCTTCTACATTTATATTTTCTTTGTTTCACATTTTCTTTCTCTGCTACTTAAAAATTGCTTTAATATAGCCATTCTCTAGCAAACCAAAATACTCATCCTTCTGTATCCTTAAAATTTCTTATAACCATGGTTATATGGTAACTTTAAGGGATATTAAAATTTTATAAGAAATATATCTTATAATTTCTTGTATATATTGTAAATTTGAAAATTTATTTTTCTTTAATAGATTATATTTTCAACTCGATCCCGTCTAAATTTTATTTTTGGCTACGTCTATATCTGTATATATAATATAATGTCTCTATCAATTAAGATAAGTATCAGCATGATTAATTTCACTTTTAATTTCAAAGTTTTGTGATTTGGTAGTTTTGGTCTCCACTTAATGAACGAGTATTTTTTATTTTATTTTTACAACAAAAGAAAATTTTATTAATCAAAAGGATAGTCTTCCATCCACACCCCTATTGGGCTCTTCTAAAGCTAATTGGGCTAAGGCGTGGACCTTCATATTCCCATCTCTTTTAATAGAACTAAAAAGGAAATTGATGTTTACACTCTCTTATGAAGGCTTAAAAAAACACCATATAATGACAAAATTAACCCTAATTCGGTTAATGTTATATCGTAAATTAACTATCCAATCTCTACAAAGAAGGTGCCTAATAGGCACGATCAAATTTACATACTTATGACACATTCAAATTCTTTTGGATAAAATCGACACAATAGTTGAATTAAAGATACACAACACCTACTTATAGTCGGTATCCAAACACAATTTCAACTATAATATAAACCTAAAATCTCAAGCATAGAGAATGCAAGTACAAGTTTAAAAAGCAGTGAATTGTAAAATCCTGTTAATATCACTAGGTTATGCTCGTAATAAGTGTGTACTATTTTGTTAGGATTGATTAAGTCAGATATTTGCAAATATCCCCTATATCTTTTTCTTTTTATTCAATATATTTCTCGTTTTGTCTAAAACAAGCACAGGCAATACAACTATAATTGTTGCATTAGAGTAAAATGGGTGAATTTTCTGTGAGAATTTCGAGCTTACTATAAATAAGCTAAAAACAACAAATATCGTAATAAATAATTCATTTGGGATGTTATTTGCAAGTGTTACACTGGTATAATAAATAATATGGTCTTCATTTGGTCAACAAAAAATTTAAATATGGTCTTCATTTTTGGACATCTACACGAAATCCTAAGTGCATCATGATATGTTAATTAACAATTTGAGTTTGTTAGTATTTAAAAGGAAGATTTTGTTTTGAAAGAAGTATTTAAAAGAAAAATATCTAACCATATATATATTTATGGAAATGACATATCTAACCTGAAAAAAAATACCCGCCATATCTATGAAAAATGTGATCAATTTTTTTTGGATACATCAAAACAATAACATTAACAAAAAATAAAAACGATAAAATAGTTGAAAAAATTGTAACTTACGTCCTAAGAAACTAAATACAAAAGAAAAATCATAAAAAGATTTGAATGGATGTATGTGTAACAATTTAGAAATTAGATTCATAATAAATTATATTTTTGGTACATCAAAATAATTATTCATACAAATTGGAATATGTATCGAAGGAATTGTGACTATTATTTTTGAAGGTTTTTAAGAAAACAAAACATATTCAACTTATGCAAAGTGTTTCAACTTGTGCTATTTGGTTGCCATCATGAGAGACCAAACATAGCACTAGCAAACAACAAAACAAAGAAAAAGATTACTACTCCCATATTTGATGATATATATACACACAAGAAAGATCTTCTCTTCTATAGAAGAAAAAGCTTAAAGCTCAGGATCTCGGCGTTGTCCACCCAATTTTTGCTTTGCAGCTTCATAGTTAGAGGCTATGGTTTCCTTGGCTGCATTTGCTATATTACTTGCTTTCTCTGCTGCTGTGTCCTTCACTTCTTTAGCCTTCTCTGCACTGTATTCCCCTGTCCCTGCTCATCAAACATTCAATCCTCAACAACATAACTACCTTCACCATTTTTTCATACATAAGCCATCTCATTTCTCAAAAAAATGAAAATTATATTGCATTTTATAAGCACTTTTGGCTAATAGAATTTTATATTTTATCATACAGGAAGAAAAAGCTAACAAAATATTTTGCTTTAAGCACTTTTGGTTAATAGACTTTTATAGTGTATGTGTTTTTTTCCCTATATTACCATGCGCATACTAGAACTGTTAGCAACAAAATTAAAGTTTGAACAGTACAAACCAGATGCAACGTCTTGGATTTTATTTTTGGTTTTCTGAGCAGTATCAGCTCCATAGTTTGCTGTCTTCTGAGTGGTGTCATTGGCATATTCAGAAGCCTCTTTGGTTTTTTGAGCAGCTTCACCTGCATAGTCTTTAGATTTGTATGCTGCATCATTGACATACTCTTTGCTCTTCTGAGTAGCATCACCAGCATAGTCTTTGGACTTGTATGCAGCATCACCTGCATAATCTTTGGCTTTTTGTGCAGCATCACTTGCATAGTCTTTCGTCTTATATGCTGCATCTTTGGTCTTCTCTGCAGCATCACCTGCATAGTCTTTGGTCTTATATGCTGCATCATTGGCATATTCTCTTGTCTTTTCTGTAGCATCACTCGCATAGTCTTTGGTCTTGTATGCTGCATCTTTGGCCTTCTGCGCAGCATCACTTGCATAGTCTTTGGTTTTGTATGCTGCATCACCTGCATAATCTTTGGTCTTGTATGCTGCATCTTTGGCCATCTGAGCAGCATCACTAGCATAATCTTTGGTCTTCTCTGCAGCATCACCGGCATAATCTTTGGACTTGTATGCTGCATCAGTTGCATACTCTTTGCTCTTATGAGTAGCATCACCTGCATATTCTTTAGTCTTCTCTGTAGCATCACCAGCATAGTCGTTCGTCTTCTGTGCAGCATCACCTGCATAGTCTTTCGTCTTCTGTGCAGCACCAGTGGCATATTCTTTGGCTTTCTGTGCAGCCTTCTGAGCAGCATTAGTAGCATATTCTTTGGCCTTCTGTGCAGCACTACCTGTGTATTCTCCAGCCTTATGAATAGCTTCACCAGCAAAGTCTCTGTTGTCCTCTGCATCATCATCATCTGCATAGCTTTCCTCAGCAGCATAATGTTTGGTCTTCTCAGAAGCATCAGTGGCATAATCTCTGATTTTCTTAGAAGCATCCCAAGCATAGCCTTTGGTTTTCTCAGCAGCATCATGGGCATGATCACTGGCTTTTTGAGCAGTTTCCTTGGACTTCTGTGCAGTTTCATCTGCATAGTGTTTGGTTTTGTGTGCAGCGTCTGAAGCATATTCAGAGGCTTTATCAGTGGTTGTGCTCTCCTTATCTTTGTCTTTGAAGCCAAGTCCTTCGGTGATTTTCTCTTTGGCCCACTCAGTCCATGTCTCTGCGGCTTCTTTCCCTTCTTTTCCTGTTTCTGATGCTTTGTTTGCAGTTTCCATGGTCTTGGCTTTCACTTCTTGAAAATCACGACCCTCCTCTTCATTTGAGGGAATGTGACCAACACTAGAGGATTTACAGTTAATAGTAAACACAAAGAGTAACAACACTGTTACCAAAACCAACCTTGGAGCCATCACCATAATTTATTTGTGTGACAACAACAAAATGAAAAGGAAAAAATGTAAGAAAACAAAATGGAAGACTAGTTTTTGTTGATAGCAAATTGTATTGTAATGTAGATAGATTGTGAGATAATACAAAGTGTTGGAATTGGAATTGGAATATGAGAGAGGTTGGGATGGAGGGAGTTTATAAAAGTGAGTTGAGGGACATGGTGGCAGGTAAACATGCAACGTGGCTTGTTAGAGAGATGTTGAATTTTACGTGTCAGTTATATAGAAACAAGCATGTTTAATTACTGGCTTTATTTTGGTTTTGATGCTGCGGTTTCCAAGTTAGCTTATACGTGTCATAATCATAAATAACGTTGATGTCTTGGAACAGAATTGCACCGTTTATTTGATTTGATTTGATTAAAAAAACAAGAGGAAGAAGAATAGCAAATTAGAACAAGCTCCTTTTTTCTGCTTGATGTAAGCATGTATTCATTTATTCTCGATACTTTAGATCCTTCCATTTATATCTTTGCCACCGCCATATAATTTCTTATTATTAAACTCACTTCTTATGTGCTGCTTCTTTTAAGTGACGAGAAATCACAAGATTTTGTTTTAGTAAAAAAAAGAAAGGGTTTTTCTCCCTTTGAACCATAACAATGTAGCATGGCTGAAAGACAATGCAAGCAAATAAACTCCAAAACAAACCCTTGAATGGATAACAGAAACACATTAATCACATCAGCATACAAACTTCTGAAGCATACTGTGTGTAAGCACCAAGCACTTCGCCAGAATCATCAAAACCAAAAGGGAAGAATATTTTGGCAAGTCATCAACATTATAATTTATAACCATCACGGTCAATAGGTCATGCAATTGGATTAAACAAAAGCATACTATGATCAAATCAATAAATTTAAATAACTAGAAAATGGCAACAAAAGACTACACAGAACAAAAATAGATTTATCTAAACACAAAAACAGATCTGCTTCGCCAGATGAAGTAATTAATTTGTTCTCTACTGGATAACAATGACTAATTGATAGAGTAAAACAAGAGAAGAAAAGCTAACTAATCTCTAAGAAGGAAGCACGTGAATTTGGAGACTACTTAAACAATATCAATACAACCACTAAAATGTTCTCCATAGCCATTCTCTATCATGGTTGGAAATAGCTCAAATATTTGCATCTTGCTTCATTGAAGATTCCCTGTATCAAAATGTTCCAGAATCAGAAACTTTGTCATTGTTGCTTGCTGGTAAAAAAAAATATCATGTAATTCCCAAGAATCAGAATTATGCATCTACATGGATGCTAAAACATTTGAAACAGTAACTACAAATTCACTGTCATAGCATCAAAAAATCAAAATACTCTCAAATTTGGGATGCATAACACAATGTCTGATATGAAGACATAGCACTAGCAGGCACAACGGCTAAAAGATTCAGAAAGAAATATAATCGACATGCATATCCAGCATCCTCACTAGAGTTCAAATGGATGGCCTATGTAACTAACTATGTAGCACTAACACTTCAGATTGAAGGTGTGTCTAGTGTACGACGCATATCACTGTCAGACACTGACACACACATGGTTACACATTCAATCACTTCAACTTTCTCAAATTATAATCAATATCTACTTGTTTGTGTCAGTCTCATCTTCAGTGCTTGACTGTGGGCTGGTGAGTAGTTACTTCGAAAATTGAAAGCTCTAAAAATACATGAATTCATGCCAGTAATTTAATGCACAATTGAGCATGAAAATATGCACAATCAACTGGAAGCAATACATAGAAACCTTGCCCTAGTGTGTGTGTGTGTGTGTGTGTATAGGAGAGAGAGACTTACTATGCTGCAAAACTATGAAAGTTTGCACGTCTTCCGATTGTGGCCAAGTCCCTTGCATTTACCGCATTGAAGCTGACGTTTAATTAGGTCTATCGATTCAACCTGCTTTGATTTGGGCCGACCAGGAGGGCGCTTAGTTGGTGGAGGGGTTACAGTAACAACTTCCATAGCCGATTCAACCTGGACTGGTTTGTCAATATCCGGCAGAGCGTGAATTGGTTCTGTATATGTTAATCTGTAATTCTCCACTGTGAAGTATCTGGAACAATAATCATATAGGTCCCTACCAACACATTCAAAGACAGCAATAGCATGGCAGCAAGGAAGGCCAGTAAGTTTCCATCCCTTGCAGCTACAATCCCAATTATCAATATCAACAATTTCAACAGACTGTCCACAGACTTCAAATGTGGTACCTTGTGAAAGCAACACTTGTAGCGAGCGAGCATCTGATGTTTCCTTTTGGATAATTTCCTCCTTGGATGGTGTCAATTTTGTTATCCATTGATTAGACTCCTCTCGTCGTGTGCTAATTGTTTCCATCATGTTACCTCGTAATACATCAATCATTTGAGTGATTGGCAACTCGTTCGCCTCTGACACCCAACTATAAAATTGCTGCCCAAAATTCGATGTCATAAGATTATACCTAGCTCCATTGAAGAATGCATTGGACCAGTGCTCTGGCTCACTTTGTATGACCCAGTTGTATGCTTCAGGAGAAATACCTTTTATATTCTCAATACTACGTTCAAAAATCTCCGGTTTGGATGCGTAAGCAGCAGCATAAAAGTCATTAACCATGAAACGTCTGGCCTCATGAGATAATTGTCCCTTTAAGTCCTTATTCAGTTTGTCAGCAAGGTGACGTAAACAATAGCCGTGGTAGCAGTTTTCAAATATCTCAGTTAATGATTTTTTTAACCCATTCTGAAAATCTGCAACAAATGTAATCTGTTCAGATGTCGATAAAGCTGCTTTCAGCTCCTGAAGAAACCAATGCCAGTTGTCTTCAGATTCGGCATCTACAACAGCAAAGGCTACAGGAAAAATGCCATCATTTCCATCGACAGAAGTTGCAGCCAATAATTCCCCTTGATACTTTGAGTTTAAAAGAGTACTGTCAAGGAAAAGGAGAGGGCGACAGGCTTGCCGGAAACCAGTTATTGAGGCATGAAATGATACAAAAAGGCGATGGAAACTTGAGTCCTCTTTTGTCGTGAATGTTGCAAAACTCCCAGGATTAGTCTCTTTTATCTTCTCACAAAAGAATGGCAATTGAGTATATGCCTCTTTATAAGAACCTTGGAGTTGCTCTCTGGCAATTTCTTTTGCACGCCATGCTTGAGAATAATTTAACTGAATCCCATACTCACGCTTTATGTCGTCTGCGATATCCTTTGGCCTGTAATTGGGTGAAGCTTTCAATTTCTCTTTTATAATATTTCCCACCCAACCTCTAGTCGCTCGATACCCAGCTTTGACAGCAGATCCTTCACAAGTATGATCTCTGGTCATTTTCTTGATGCAAATCAACTGAGTGGTTGACAACTTCGACGCATATATTCTCCAGGGACAGCCTTGAGATTTACATTTGACCGTGACCCGATGACTATCATTTTTTTTATATCTGTAAGCAAAACCATGAGCAATGGAGTATTTATGCAATGCCTCTCGGAACTCACTAAAACTATTAAACCTTTGGTCTACACCAGTGATGGTGTTTTCCCACTGCTGTGCCGCTCTTTGACGTTTGTCATCATTGGCTCCAGAACAAAGAGATTGTGCAGGGGCTTCGTTAGCTACATCCACTTCAACTTGATCAATGCATTGCTCAGCATCAATGGCAGCTACATTAATAGGGATAACAACAGGAACAACAGCTTCTGACACGGTTGTTCTGCTTGACCTGCATTACCAAAATGTAAAAGATATGAATCTAAATTGGGCCCAGTTGGATTGACTTATTTGATCTTATTGACTGGCACAAGCACTTGACATGTCCATAAGCTGTTTTCAACTTATTTCCATAAACTCTACAGAATAACTTACGAAAGAACCTTATAGTTTATATAGAAACAGTTTAACTTTATTTTATCTTTTGTTGAAGGAATAACTTATACATAAGCACTTAATTAAGTTTTTATCAAAAATAGGGCCAATGTCTAACATATGCTATGGCCATTAATTTTGGTCACAACCACGGCATTGCAATTACGTAGGTCGGATTTTTATATGGAAACAACCGTAAAACATGGTTATCAAATCAAAATTCAAATCGTGAATCGAAAGACCTACTTCCCAAATCGTGAATCTCATCATAGTGAGTTGGGATTCATCATAATGAATCGAGACTCAAAATAGACACATGCAGACATTCATGTCAATTGAGTTTATTTTTGTATCGAATCAATATACAACTCACATGTATTGTAAGATATGAACCATGCAGTAAAATGTGATTTGAAAAGAAAAATGTTCGACCATCTAATATCATATGCAAAAAGATATTTCTGCAATTATACAGGGAAATTTTAACTGTATGATGCTTATCGATAGCATAGGAACCATATTAAAATGAACATAAGGAATTGTAAAACAGAAGAACTTGTGAATAACTAACTGAATAGTCATAATATATGCTATGGCCATTTATTTTGGCCACAACCATGATATCCGGATGAAAACTGTAAAACATGGTTATCAAATCAAGATTCAAATCGTGAATCAGAAGACCTACTTTCCGAATAGTGAATCTCATCACAGTGAATCAGGATTCATCATAATGAACCAAGACTCAAACAGGGATTCATCTTCAAAACAGGTACACACCACTAGATATTAGCATCGGTTGAAACGTAAGATACTGATAACCATGCTGTAAAATGTGGTTCAAAAAGAAAAATGTTCAAGTTTAACTCTAACATCATCTCGACGAAGCTATTTTTACAATTATCAACCAATTTAAACTACATGATATCTATCAATAGCAAAGGAAGTATATTAAAATGATGAACATAAGTAATCATAAAACAAAAGAGCTTGTGAATAACTACCTACTAGCAGGCATGTTGGACGTGTTCCGAGCCACAACTTCCTCATTTATAACAAAAACATCAACAGTGCTAGCATCTCCAAGGAAACTAACCATCCGTTGCAAATCCTTATCTTTGGACACAGTGATGAGCGTTTTCTTATTGCCGGGAAGAAAGTACTTGATATTCATAGTGCTTACATTGCAATTAAAGGTTTCAGCAATTTCAGACTTAAAATCAGACAAACTTGTCTCCTGATCAATGTCAATTGCATAAGCATCACCACCATTGTATGACATTGATCCATCTATATTGGTTACAAATTCACCTCTTGATTGACATATAGCTATAACTTTCTTTGTAGCTGTAGCAGCCATGGCCTATCAAGTAATGAAATGTAGCAGTGAGAAGTGAAATATAAAATGGGTTGCATAATAATTGCAAAATGGCCAAAATTGTGAAGTGTAATTGAGAATGAAATGAAAAAATTGAAATTGATATAGAAATAATGGGTAATGAAAATTTGTGATAAAAAGTGAATCTTTAACCGAAAAAATCATTGCCCACATGAGAATTAAGCGAAACCCTAAACGTGAATAAAAAAGAGGGAAAGTAAGGAATGAAAGAAAAGGGGAAATGAAGAGAGAAACCTAAACGACAGAATGGAGAGTGTCCGTCGCCAATGAAAGAGCTCAATTTCTCTGAAACTGTTGCTGTCTCCCTACGATGACCACGACAACGTATTTCCTGTTTTTTTTTTTGTTTCAAAAAAATTATGTTTTTCTGCGTCAACAAAATTTCTATCTATCACATTCTTCCAATCAAATATTTTTACAAAGTAATAAAGTAATAAAATATTGTTTTGATTCTTCAAAATTACATATATTAACATAGAAGAATGTATAAATGTTGTTTTAGATTCTAATAAACCATATTTATTTTTTCAATTACATTAACAATATAACAAATATAATATAAATTTTTATATTTTTTGTGTGTAAAATTCTTAGCTTTGTTAATGGGAACAACAATATATCGTTATTATAAATAAATTTGTTTCAGCGTGTAATTGAAAAATGAAAAAGCCAACTCAATATTTTAAATAATTTTTTGAAGAGACTTCTATAAAAATACATAAAAAAAATATTTGAAAAGTTTTATAGCATTTTAAAGATGCATCAATTTATTTTGATTTTTTCACTAAAACGTATAAAATTTTAGTTTTATTATAAGTAAGCATATACTCCAAAAATCAAATTTAATTTCTCAATTTAAAAGTTTTAAAACAAGGGATCAATTAATTGTAAATTTATTTTCCATAATTTTGAATTTAAAAATATAATCATAATTAATAGGATAAATCATTTAGCAAAGAAATTAATTTTTGTATAATTCTTTTCAAAAACGTTAAATTTTTAAATAAAATAATGTATAAAAGTGTCTGGGTTGGAATTCTCGACACTAGACGAAAAACAAGCGAGGAGGAGGTAGGGGAACAAAATGTCCCATTTTATTTAACAATAGAGTTGAATGAGTGTGGATAAAGAAGAAGAAGAGTAGTGAAATGAGTTGGGCATTAGCAGCAGCAACATCATCAGTGGTTACTCCGATTCCAACTCCAACTTCCCTTCTATCTGTATGTATACCCTCTCTTCTCTCTCTCTCTCTCTCTCTAATTTCTTCCTTCTTCTTCACTCTTTTTTCATGATAATAACAGTTTGCTTTCTTGTAGTTGAATTGTGCAAGTGATGTTGTGGAAGTGAAGCCCAACCAAGATGGCTATAAGTGGCGTCTCCTTTTGTCTTACGATGGAACCCGATATGCAGGCATCATATCATTCTTCTCTTTTCATTAATTATCTGCTTGTGTTTCGAATTAATTTTCTGTTATACTTTTCTAACTATTATGTGCTACTGCTACCTAGTTACAAACAATATTATAAGGACACTCATTTCTTATAAAATCAACTCAAATAACTATAGTATAGCCTCTTAATGTTGGATATTCTTTCACTACTTACTGACGTGTAAGGTGAGAGGTCTCACTCTTATTGGTTCACATCCTCACGTTCAACATCATTGGACTTGGTGCGTGTGTATAAACGGTTGGTGGTCTGATCGATAAGCTCAACTACCATATTAGATTTTTATATTAGGTCTAACTCATCCTTACAAAAACAACTTGTAAAGTAAGGGTTGTCACTCTTTGTAAATTCTTATCAAGAGTCCTATCTTTTTTATCTGAAACTTAGGTTTTTTCCCAATACTGCTTGCATATTGCATATCTTCAATTTTCTGTTGCTTTCAACAATCTCAAACATTGTAATCGTGAAGTTCTGATTCGTATCATTTTTTAGACCTATTTACTTAGAGAAAAATGCTTCTTTTTTTTTATGTTTTTTTTCCCTCACTCTTGTTCTATTGAATGGAGTTTTCAGCTTGATATCATAGTGTACCATAAAAAGAATCTTGATCCATATAGAAAGGTGTAGTTTTCCAGCATTTAATGAATAAAAACATAAGTTAAATGGTTGAATTCTTTCTTTTTCTCCATTATTTTGACTGGTGACTGTGTTTTCAGGCTGGCAATATCAGGAGTCTCCCCCTACTGTACAATGCGCCGTAGAAAAAGCTTTAATTAGAGCAACAAAGCTTCAAAGGAAGGATCTCCAGTTGGTTGGTGCAAGCAGGACTGATGCAGGAGTCCATGCTTGGGGTCAGGTCAGATCTTGTAATTCCTTTTGTGTGCAATTTCAGCTTTCAAAGTGGCAAACATTGGACTGAAATTTTATAACTTGTTGTGACTGTAGGTTGCACATTTTTTTACACCGTTTAATTACGACAATTTGGATAGCGTTCACGCTGCTTTGAACGGTCTTCTTCCTTCTGATATACGAGTTAGAGAGATCAGCCCTGCATCAGCTGAATTCCACGCTCGGTTTTCTGCAAAAAGTAAGATTTATCATTACAAGATTTACAGTGATACCATCATGGACCCGTTCCAGCGCCATTTTGCTTACCATAATATGTATAAACTCAATAGTGCTGCTATGAGAGAAGCTGCACAACATTTTATCGGGAAGCATGATTTCACTGCTTTTGAAAATGCATCTCACAGTGATCGCGTACCGGATCCGGTGAAGCATATTTTCCGATTTGATGTGAAAGAAATGGTACTTAACGAGTTCATATTTAAAGTTTTTCCGTACTGCTGTGAACATTATTAGTATTTTGCACTAAATTTACCGTGTTTAAATTATATCTTCTTGGTTTATTTTTTGGAAACTAAGAATACTCTAATGCTGATCACTTCAATATCAATGTGTAGGGAGCTCTTTTACAGCTAGAAGTCGAAGGCTCGGGTTTCTTGTATAGACAAGTCCGAAACATGGTATTCAATCTTCTGTGCCAAATTAAAAAAGTTATTGTTGTATAGTTGATAGCAATGACATATATATGTTTGCATTTTCAGGTTGCTTTGTTGCTTCAAATTGGAAAGGAAGCAACCCCTCCTGAAATTGTTCCACATATTTTGGCGAGTCGTGATCGCAAGGAGCTTGCAAAATACTGCTACTATCTGCCACCACATGGTCTTTGTCTTGTTTCTATTAACTATAATGAAAGTCACTTGTTGCCTCCACCAGGTTGCCCTGCAAAAAGTTTTGGCATGCATCATACCATAAGAAAATGCAAGGTTGTATTCTAATGATAATACTAGGTAATAGAACAAACAGTCTAAAATTTAAATATTAATGGACTGATTTTTTCACATTCATTTGATATTTGTGCTTCATGCTTCATAATCATTAAATTGCTGGGGCAGTGGAGCCTAAAATAGGAGTTTGGCTTTTAGGGCTGTTTCAGAGATGTAATTGGGTTGAACTTCTGTATTTGATAATATTTGTTTAATCCAAAATTTAGTTCAATGATGACTACATTATAGTAATTTTACAAGAGTCAACAGTGAAACTCCTTTTGTGAAGCAGTCACTTTGAGCCTCCATAAAACCATCCATATGCATCCTTAACTAGGGTTGTTCATGTTTTGACCTTATTACTATCCAAATAATTACTATATTCGGCTAACCAAATTAGACCTATGTCGTAAAACCATTTTGACAAAAATAGAACTGGTATATACCAAAAAAAGAAAAAACAGAACTACAGTCTATAACTGGTTAAAAATTGGTTTTAAAATAGGCTTTGAAGTTCAAAACAAGTTTTTTTGCAGCCTTTTAAAAGAATAGCAAAAAGGACCCATTTTTTTTTGTCTTTGCTGATAAGAAAAACCTATATTAGTTGTTTTTCTTTTCTAGAATGTGTATATAGGTGCCTAAAGACTGGACTCAACTGATGATGTTAAGATATTGAGATCTTCAGTTCTGCTAGTAGCTGACATTTTTTGAAGTACATTTGCACAGTGATTACCTTCAAGCAACATGTGAAGTAACTAATCATTTATGTCTTCTAGTACGAGAGCATACTTGCAATACTCCTCCTTGTCCCCATGGGTCAGATTCACGGCATGTTTCTAATCTGAATAACACATTAATTTAGCTATTTTCTTCCATTTTCAAACATCATGATCACTGAGCATAGTACTAATCAGTTCCTTAAAGTACTAAAAATGTACTTTAACATTTTTAGTGTAACTTTCCACCATTTGAAATCTGTTTAGTTATTAGGGTTATTTTTGAAGTAATTAAAAGGACAAATTTCAATATGATCAATTTTGCGGGGGCTAAAACAAAAGAACAAAGATCAAAAGCTAAATAAAAAATATTTACAATCACCAAAATCAAACTAAAAAGATAAAACCTAAAGTTGGTATATTTACGTGAACAGTTACATATTTGAACTTATTTTAAACAATCTCAAACCCCACGCACATAAGTACACTCCAGTGGTAAAAACAACGAGCTCTAGATCTTATTTTTAAGGGACCAGTTAAGTTCCTGTGCCGGATATGCTCTTATGAGCTCGCTTGGCAAACATGACTAGCCAGCTAAAGGTCGAGCTTCATTGGTGATGAATGAGATCCTCAGTTTTAGCTGTGAAGAATCATAGGAGCAGAGGGATAAAGATCATAGACATCACCAAGAATGACTAGTAGCTCACATTTTTTTTAGTACATAGTTGCATTGTCATTCCCTTCCCGTAGCGTGTGAACTAACTCAATATCCCATCTTTTACGCAGCAACAACAATGGTGTCTTCAAGGAGGAGAAGCTTACTTTTGATACTTCTTGTCTCCATGAATTAGATTCACAAGTATGTTTCAAATAACAATGATACTTCTTTTTTATAACCATCTATTTTATTCTCTAGATGAATAATGACCCGTTTAATTTAGATATTTTATTCCAATTTCAAAGACTATGATCCCTAAGCCTAGTACTAATCAATCCCTGTTAAGAAATCTTGAAATTAAAGAAAAAGTGAGTTTAAATAATTTTTATTTTCATTTGTCTCTAACTATTGTTGCCACCAATAAAATTTAGATCATTTTTCAATTTGTCTAAACGTTTTTTATTCAAAATGGTAGTCTTGAAAAATATAACACAAACTAAAACACAGTTCCATTTTCATTGTTACTTCTTGGAGTTGAAGGTAGCAACGACAACATTGTCTTGAAGTTCACATTTCCTTGAAAGCATGGCATTGGTGTTTGGATCGCTAACGATCTTTGTTCCAAATACATAAACTTTTCTTCAACATTTATATAACATAGATTCCAAAGCCACAAAAAAAAAAACATAATGAAATATATAACATCAAAAGTTTTCGAATTACTGCCAGTTCTATGTTTTGATATTCATGCTCCCAAAGGGATTACAAATTGCATAACATCTTTCATGATTGTAGGAATGTTTTGCCAAATACAGGATACAAATTTGCTTGGCAAATTCCAATGTTTTGCCAACTTGTGATGTGATCACATCATATAAATTACGAACTAGAATTCATTCGATGCCAATTTCAAAGTCGTTTGGAAACAAGATTCCTAGTCCCTAGTAATAATATATTTCCCTTTTTGCTCGGTTCTCTACTCTCCAATAACCAGGCCAAAGGAAAAAAAAAATGCCACTTCAGTTATTTGAGGACTTGATATCAGCTTAAATAATACATGGTATCATCATCATCACAGTATTAAATACTGTTACAATGATACATCTGCTTATAATGTCAATAGCAGATTTTTATTTCTGATATTTAACCTCCTCACTTTTCTTCCATTTTTCCTTAGGAAGAAAGTTCATTATTCATTTGTGAACAATAGTGTGTGTATGAATCATGCGCGAGGTTCTGCAGAGCACAAAAAAAATATCAAGTCAGTTCAAAACCTGAATAATGACCTAATGCTTTAAGGCTATAAATAATGACAAGGTAAGAAAAAGGTTATTTAAATACCTGTTCCTGAGAGCGGAAATACATGAAGGGTGTATAATATAAAAAGTTTGATACCCTAGACGTATAAATATCAGCATATCTGCGATAATTAATTTAAACAGTTCAATATCAAAAGTGAGAAATGATAAAACAAGATCGTGGACAACAAAAGGAAAGCACCTACTTCTCAATTTGTCTCATCAAGTGACTTTTATCCCACAGTCCAGCGCGAGATAGAAATCCCCACCTAATGCAGACAATTGAGCCAAGTTAAACACAAACACTCTTGGTAGAAATATTAATATATTAATTTACTCGGTTTAAATATATATCCATGTGGTAGAAATCAATAGATCGAGTACAGGCTGGTTTTCAAATGAAAAAGCTCTACTATTTGAACTTACCTTGAATTGAAGAGCTCCCCGTCCGCCTCCAACATTGGAGCAATTTTCTCATCTAGTCGTTGCATAACGATAAGTAGCTTTTGCATACTTTCAGTGAGGTCTTCATCATCCATGTTAGTTGCTGCAAGGGTCTTTAAGTACAACGAAAATCTTACTATTGGTGTTTAAATAACATATGCTAATTAAGAGTCCTATCTGGATAGCTTTAAAGAATTAAAACAATGTATATATTTGATGCCTCCTCCAAATTGATAACGAAGAAGTCAAATAAGGTAACCTAGGGATATAAGATATGAATTAACTGAGTATTGCGAGCATGAGAAGCTTGGTTGGAAAACATTTTAAAGAAATGGAAGGCTGCTTCCAAAAATTCAACAAGTTACAAACCTAATGATATCACAAGTTAATAGTACACTAAAATTAATTTGTAATTAAAAGAGATGTCTTCAGAAGATTAATGATACTATTCGACGATCATATTTAGATTAGGAAGGTGAAAGGGAATCAAATGAGGCAACAAAATAAGATCAAATTTGACCATATCGGTACCAAGTACCATCATAAGAATTTCTTAGAATTTGGATTTTAAGCCAAACTTAAACACCAAAAGCTTAGCTCTAGCGATAAGGATTACCCAAGCCTTATCAGGAATAATCTGGTCATATATATAGTCGATATGGCATCTCAACACATCCTTTCACGTTCAGGACAGGACATTTGTAGCATGGAAAAATGTGAGTGGCGCAGATATGTTAACACACCCTCCCAACAAGGATTGGTCATCTGAAACAAGGACAAATTAAGATGGCCCAATAGTATATCTAATATAGACTTTGATACAATCTAAGAATTTAACCTTTAGGCTTAACTCAACACCATAAGCTAACTCAAGAGGTGAAGATTAATCAAGGACTAGTTTAGTCTTATATATGGGATTCAACAGAACTCCAGAAAATACTTAAGTGCCTAATAATAAAGCATATAAAGTAGCATATGCAATAGGATTATAGGACCGAAACTTACTTGAGCAGGACGGTCTTTGCTTCGCCTTTGCAGAGCCAGTCGAAGTTGATTAAAGAGATCTCCCACAACTTCCTTTTGATTTATAAGCTCTACCAATGATTCTCTATCACCTCGGCAACGAATCAAGGCACTGTACTGTAGTTTTAACATTTACGAAAGTACAAGCACAATTCATAGTTAGATCCAGCAAAGGCACCATATTTTCTTGATACATAGTTCAACAAGCAATCATATAATTTTTTCCTCATAGAAAGGTATATCATTTTTTTTAAAATTTGAAAAAATTAAAGTTGCTTCAGAAATTTCTTTACTAACAGAGCCCAATGCGAGCTGATTGTACTAACCTCATCTTCAAGTTCTCTACAAATCAACGCTGTTCGCCATCGCAAATGGACTTTGGATTGACTGACATCAGTGTAAATATGGTCACCAACATACAAAATCTCATCTCCGTGGATTCCTAGAGAATTTTCAACCATTTGTGCACTTCCCCCTGAGTACAGACCACCTGCAGAAGACAGCAAAGCACAATAATCATAGTAAAATTAGCGGTTCAATTATCCATATTCAAAACTAGCATGGTGGTTGTCTGAGTTGTATATAAATGAATTTTAAAGAAAATGTAGCTATTTTGAATTTCTGCTATATGTTACCATGACATAAACAATTCAATTATTATTTCGCAATCAGACCTGCTCAACCCTAAAAGATTCAGAGCCAAGTTTTTGGAAATTATTAATGCATCATAAAAATACCATCAGTGCTTTTCTTATTTGCATCGGCGGCTCTCGAAAGGAAGAGGTAGCAGCAGACACAAAAGATATTACTGTGGTATAACAATGGGTAATAATAAAAATACCAAGTTAAATGATTTTTCTAAGAATTTAATTGATATGCATCGGCAGTGTGAAGATTTTTTACACTACCAATTAATCATAATCGCCAAATCATTAGAAATATTTGACTTTAATCATATATACCTAAAACATCATACAAATGATGGTTTGTATTTGGTTGAAAGTATAAAAAGTTTTACATTAATAGTGCATCAAAATTAATCTCTTCTTCTAATGTCATGAATTTTACTATCCAAGTTAAGTCATATCAGAACTGGAAAATGAGCAAAAATGTGGAAATAAAATAGAATTGTGTAAATAAGGAAAATATCTTATAATTAGTAGTAAAATATTATGTAATTATATCCGTTATTCTCTGTATTTATTTTCTTAAGACTATATAAAGGGTTTCTGCTGAGTAGTTGTTACACACGGTTTTATGCATGTCTCTCTTACGGAGAACAACACATTTACACAATGATCAAAACAGCTTCAAAGCTACAAACCAAAATTAATATTAATGAAGTCTCCACCGACTAGAGAAAGTGATAGGGTTTCTATCTATTGCTACGCTAGGTTAACTAAAAACTATATAATTCAATACTCATTTATTACCCATCCATCCTTTTATACAGCATGCGAGGCGGTCTATTGTGACCCCTTGATCTTAGGATAAAATGTTGACAGTAAAATAAAGGACAGAAATGATAAATTGACAGCTATGAGTCACTAACAGTCTCTTAGGATAAACTCTAGTACAGAAATATGTTAGAATATTATTACTTTGGGCCAGGCAGATTAGTGACATAGTCATTCAGCTGAATGGGCCTAGAGGTTGCACGCTTTGGACGGCCCACAGGTGTATCATTACCCGCCGCTGGGAAAACCATCTTGCCCTCGAGATGGAATGTCTTAGAAAGCTCCTGCCAATTCTCCCAGGAGGTGTCTTCTGGTGCCATACCTTGCCATTGAACGAGAACCATTTGTTGCGGTGGTGTGGTCGAAAGATCCAGTTTGGATTCCAAGATTGTGAGGGGTTGGATGATTGGTTGATTGTCAAAGGCTTCTGGTGGGAGTTGTTCTGCTGCATTGTGCAGAGGGCCTTTGTGAGGTTTGAGTAAGGAACAGTGAAACACGGGGTGGATTTTGGCGTTGGCGGGAAGTTGAAGTTTGAATGCCACTGGTCCCATCTGATCAATGATTTGGTAGGGACCGTAGTAACGTTTGGAAAGTTTTGAGTAGGTAGTGCCGGTAATTGATTGTTGGCGGTAAGGTCCGAGTTTGACATAAACAAAATCACCAATGTTGAAGGTGATGTCACAACGTTTCTTGTCAGCATAGTGTTTCATCCTTTCTTGGGCTTTGAGTAGTTTCTTTGTGAGGGTGGTGAGGATGTCTTGACGGGATGAAAGTAGAGTATCTACTGCTTCGATTCTGGAGGAACCAATTAAGTAGTGGGGAATTGAAGGAGGTTACTTGCCGTATGTGACATAGAATGGGGAGAAGCCGGTGGCGGAATGAATGGCTGTGTTGTATGACCATTCTGCTAGGGGTAGGAAGGTGTGCCACTGGTTGGGCTTGTTGTGCACAAAGGACCTAAGATATTGCCCCAAGACTCAGTTCAGGACCTCCGTTGGGCCGTCAGTTTGTGGGTGATATGTGGTACTCATCCGGAGCTCTGTGCCACATAGTTTGAAGAGTTCCTGCCAAAAGCGACTGATGAATATAGGGTCTCTGTCGGAGACCAAGCTGCGAGGCAACCCATGATGTTTGCAAATGATGTCGAGGAACAAGGAGGCGACTTTAAATGCGGAGTAATTTGCTAGTAAGGCGCCGAAGTGAGCTCCTTTGGAAAACCTGTCAACCACAACCAAAATGAAAGAAAAACCATGGGATGGAGGGAGGCCGATTATGAAGTCAAGTGAAAGGTCTTCCCAAACGGCAGAGGGTAATGACAGGAGCTGAAGGAGGCCAGTGGGTTTTTTTGTTTCGTATTTTGTGGTTTGACAGATTGAGCATTCAGACACAAATTTTTGCACATCGGTTCTCATTCCGTGCCAAAAGAAGTTGTCAAATAGGCGGAGGTATGTTTTCTGAATGCCCATGTGGCCGCTGATGGGTGAGTTGTGAAATTCATGGAGTAATTTTTCTTTGAATGGGTGGGAATTAGGGAGCCAGATTTTGTGTTTGAAGAATATAAGGCCTTGGTGGATTGTGAAATTGGGGTGAGATGAAGGGTCAGTGGAGATATTGTGGTGGAGGGAAATGAATTCAGGAAAGGTGTGAAGGGATTTTTTAAATCTTCCAAAAATAAGAAGTGGGGCATAGTCAAAGTTAGACACTGGCTTGGAGTGTCAATTCGAGACAAGGCATCAGCCACCACGTTAGTTTTTCCAGATTTAAATTGAATTTTAAAATCGTAACCAAGAAGTTTAGAGATATATACTTGCTGTTCGGGTGTCTAAATCACCTGGGAGACGAGCTCCTGGAGGCTTTTGCGATCTGTGTGAATGGTGAAAGTATGGCCTAAGAGATATTGCCGCCATTTTTTGACTGTCGTTGTAATGGCATGGAGTTCTCGAACATATGTGGAAGAACGAAGGAGGCGAGGGCAGAACTGTTTGCTAAAGAATGCAATATGATGGTTTTGTTGAATCAGCACCGCGCCCATGACTTTGCCGGAAGCATCAGTCTCAAGGTCAAAAGGTAGGGTGAAGTCAGGGACAGCAAGGGTGGGGGCTTCTGTCATGGCTTTCTTAAGGTTTTGGAATGAATGTTTTGCCTCTGGTGGCCAAATAAAAGAGTCTTTTTTGAGGAGGTTGGTTAGGGGGGTTGCAATGGAGGCATAGCCTTTGATGAATTTCAGGTAAAATCAAGTCAAGCCGAGGAATCCGCGTAGCAAAGTTGTTGAGGTTAGTTGAGGCCACTCCACCATTGCTTGTAATTTGGAGGGGTCAGGTTGGATCCCTTTTTGTGAGATAATATGACCCAAGTATTCAAGTTGGCGTTGTCCGAATAGGCATTTGGATTGCTTAAGGAAGAACTGTGCTTCTAGGAGTTTGGTGAGGATGAGTTGTAGGTGGGTGAGGTGTTCTTGTAGGGTGTTACTGAAGACAAGTATATCGTCGAAAAAAACAGCTGCAAATTTGCGAAGGATAGGTAGAAAAAGGTCATTCATGGTGGATTGGAAGGTGGAAGGTGCATTGCAAAGGCCAAATGGCATGACCTTGTACTCATAATGGCCATGGTGGGTGCGAAAGGAGGTTTTAGGGATGTCATCCAGTGCCATGCGTATCTGATGAAATCCTTGCTGAAAATCTAATTTGGAAAACCAAGAGGCTTTTCCCAAATCGTCGAGGAGTTCATCGATTGTTGGTAAGGGAAATATGTCTTTGACGGTGATTGCATTGAGGGCACGATAATCAACGCAACAGCGCCACGAGCCGTCTTTCTTTTTGACCAGGAGGACAGGTGAGGAAAAAGGGTTGCGGCTTGGTTGAATAAGGCCAGAGGAAAGCATGCTGGAGACTTGTTGTTCAATTTCGCATTTTTGGGAGTAGGGGTAGCGGTAGGGTCGCACGTTGATTGGTGTGGAATTGGGGATGAGATGAATTTGATGGTCGGTGGGTCGTGGTGGAGGTAAGCTAGGTGTGTGATTAAATAAGGTATCAAATTTCTGGAGGAGAGTTTGTATTGCGGGATGTGCGGTAGAAGGTTCTGGTAATGTTGAAGAGGGGGGAGGATTTGTGGTTGGAATAGGGAAGAGAGTGCATTGGTTTGGACACTGCGTTTGACTTGTGGGTATGATGAGTTGTTTGGTTTGAAGGGAGCCGTGGAATTAAGGGTAATGGGTTGGCCAGAGTGAGTAAAGGAGAGTGACAGCTTCTTATAGTCCATAAGGACTGGACTGATGCTTTGGAGTGATGCTTTGGAGCCATGGTGCCCCAAGGACTAATTTGTTACTCCTAAAGGTATGTCAAATAGATCCAAAAAGAAGGAGTGACCTTGGATTATGAGTTGTACGTGAGTGTATTTGTGAGTGCACTCAATGGTATCACCACTGCCAACCATGATGCGGAGCGGAATTGGTGTTGGGGTCGGAGTGAGACCAAGGAATTTGGCCAAACGTGTTTGTATGAAATTGTGTGTGCTGCCGCCGTCGACAAGTATAGCCATGGGTTGGTTAGTGATTATTCCAGAAAGGCGAATGGTGTTATGTGTTGTAGAGCCGGACATGGCATGAAGGCTTAGCTGGGCTGGGGTTTCAGTGTCAGAATTGGTGGGGGAGGTAATTTCCTCAATGGAAGCGGTTGTGATTAGTTCGGTGGGTAAGGTGGGGTCTTCTTCTTCTGAGATGAGAAGGAAGAAACAACCTTTACAGCGGTGGCCTAGAGTGAATCGTTTGTCGCAATTGTAACAAAGGTTACGTTTGCGGTGGGAGATTAGTTCTTCTGGAGATGATTTTTTGAAATTGATTTTTGGTGTTGATGTGGAGGGGGGTTGGGGTGATGGTATAAGGTTTGTGTGGGTATTACAGATGAAGTGTAAGGTGTGTTTAGTGTATGTGTGGAATTTGTAAAAGGGGTGAAGTCTTGGAACGAAATGAACGGCGACGGTCGTTTTGTTTATCTTCTTGTATCTTAGCTAAGGTTGTGGCATGGGGGATTAATATGGGTTGGAAGGCTTGAACTTCGCGTCGGATTTCTGGAGCTAGACCAGAGACAAAACAGTTGAGGAGAAATTGGTGTGGTAAACCAACAATACGGTTTGCTATTCGTTCGAAGTCGTTGAGGTATTGGTTGACAGACCCACCCATTCTGGGTAAGTTTGAACAGCACCCCCCTTGGATCATCATAGAATGAAGGAGCAAATCAGCAAATCTGGTCTCAATAGTCATCAACAGATCTGGCCAGGAGTGGATGAGACCATTTTTGGTCATCCATTGGAACCAACTTAGAGCTGGACCATCCATGTAAAATGAGGCAATAGCAAGGCGGTCGATTTCTGGGATGTTATGAAAATCGAAAAATTGGGTGATTTTGTAGATCCAACCAACGGCATCGTTACCGTCGAATCGGGGAACCTCGAGTTTCATATGTGGTCTTGGCAGTGGAGGATGTGGTGGAGGTGGTTGTGGTGTGTTGTAACCAGAAGATTGGTGGCAGAGAGAGGAAAGCTCATCAGCTAAAGCATCAACTTTGGCTGTTAAAGCGGAGATGGCAGACTCAAGGGGTGAAGGTTGTGGTGGCGTTATGGGTGGTGGAAGATTGTGTGGGTGTGGCGGCGGTGTGTTTGTCATGAGTAGAGAAAGGCAATGAAAACACCAGTGATAGGGTTTCTATCTATTGCTATGCTAGGTTAACTAAAGACTATATAATTGGAAAAATTCAATACTTATTTATTACTCATCCATCCTTTTATACAGCATGTGAGGCGGTCTATTGTGACCCCTTAATCTTAGGATAAAATGTTGACAGTAAAATAAAGGACAAAAATGATAAATTGACAGCTATGAGTCACTAACAGTCTCTTAGGATAAACTCTAGTACAGGAATATGCTAGAATATTATTACTTTGGGCCAGGCAGATTAGTGACATAGTCATTCAGCTTAATGGGCCTAGAGGTTGCACGCTTTGGACGGCCCACAGGTGTATCAGAAAGCAATTAAATTACACTTCACATGAAAAGGCACAGCTTGAGGGTCCACACAAAAAACAAAAATCAGCAACGTAAAGCAAAAAAAAAAATGTTGGAACCTAAGGCAACAGCTAACACATTTTTGCTCATCTTTCCTTCATTGGTGCCTCTGTCATACTGTAAGAATCCCCAAAAGAGAAAGTAGAAACTATCACCAAAATGTGAAAGAAGGAGATGTTCATATACAATTTATATACAACTTTGTTTGCCGGGTCCCCAGTGGTTGGTTGGTTTGATTCAATCTCCCCCAATCTAACCAAACTCGGTTCGACACCAGCATAACGATGTTGTAATTTCAAAATTGATTAATTGGGGACTGGGGTATTCCAAAATACCTTTTTTTACTCTTTGGTCACTGGCTATTTGCGTTCCGCTCTTTGCGACTTTCACTTTCCGCCGAAAAAGTCTTTTGCACTCATCTATGTTGTCTCACTTTCGGCTCTCTGTGTTTTCTCTCTATCGCTTGTCAAGTTTCATATCCCATTGAGAGCTTGATGCACCTTTGTTTCAGATCTAGTAATAAACACTTTGTGTCTGATGCTCTCTCTGTCTCCGACGCTCGCTCTCCGTCTCCAACATTCAATCTTGGTCTCTGTCAATCTACACACTATTTGTTCCTCGTGTTCGATGCCTGCTCTCTGTCTCTAATCTCTTCGATCTGCACGCTCTCTAATTCTTTGAAGGTATATCTTCAATCTTGTCGATTTGTAAAATTTGTTCTTAAATTCCGTTATTTACACAGAATCTCAGAGGTTAATAAATTGGTTTATAATAGACACAAAAGAACAATCATCTTTGATTCAATTGCTCTTGCGTTTAACGCTCTCTCTCCAATATGTGCCATATCCGATTCGTGCTCCCACCCGTTCCGGTTCCAATTTCATTTTATTTTCACCTCTTTAAGTTTAGGTTTTTATTCCTGAGCCAAAAGTTGTGGTTTCGTGTTGATTGTTTCATTTCTGCAATATCCTAGAATTCACTATCCCTATTTGGTTGGATCAGTATGTGTTTATTTTACTGATTATTACATTATAAGTAGGTTTGTTCTATGTTCTTTTTGACTTATTTTTTTATTTTCTAGGATAGGATACTTCTCTGTATGAACTTTGTCGATCATGATTGAGAAATGCCAGGAATTGTTAGCATTCTTATGGCAATTAATGAAATGGTAACTGTGATGTGTTTCTAGATCAGAAGTTTTTTGTTTGCCATTTTTTTATCATGCCTTTTGTTTCGGTTTTTACTCAATTTCAGTTTATCGTGACGAAAAGGTACTATTTAAAAGATTTAAATGTCAATGACAATAGAATATTATTTTTCATGGTTTTTCCTCAAGGGTTTGATACTTCTTCACTTCTAATGAAAGAGAATCAATAAAGATGGTATTGTTCTCTGAGTAGGTAGTTGGCAAGTGAAACCAAGAAGTCCATATACAGCACAAAACAAAGAGAATGATGGACAAAAAAAAATATCATGTAATTATTTTTGTTATTCTTTGTATTTATTGTCCTAAATCTATATAAAGGATCTCTGTTGTGTAGTTGAAACACACGGTTTTATGCATATGTCTTGCTTATTTTCTTTCTTTCAACATAGTATCAGAGCCTTTGGAGAGGCAGCCCTAAACCGGGCATACCCACAATCCTCCGGTGATAATATTTTCTTATACCTAGAGAAAATAAATAAGTAAGAATACAAATTACCAGGTTGAGCCTTGAAGCATGGACGCATTAGACCCTCGCCTGTCACCACTTCATACATGGGGCTTGATGTTTGGAAGAACTCTGGTTTTCTTGCTGACACAATTACCTGTCCATGGAAAAGAGCCACATCCATTTATGAGAGGATTATTTCAGAATAAGACAGGGTTGTTAATGGCGAAGATAATGAAGAGGATATAGAGCATTTGTCATCACTCCAATGTCGAGAGTTCAGTTTTATTGAAGAAGTAACTTATATCAACTTACAATGTCAAAAAGATCTCGCCAACCCATATCATTTGGAAGGAATCTATTAAAAGAATGCCTCATCATTTTGTCTGTGTAATGAAAGTCGGAGTTGGTAATAAGGACAAGTTTTTTTCCAGCCTGTTTTCATTAAGATAATAGAGTAAGGAATACAAGGGCATCACATGCTATAAAAAATTAAAGCATTAGAGGTAATACCTCCTTCTGATCCAAAAGTGCCAAAGGTAACTCTGGATCAGGCTCCACAAACTGTTCAGGCTTAGACATGATTTCGCTCTGCATAATTTTTCTTAAGTCATTTGGTGTAAATAAAGAACAACATTAAAACTTCTTAACAGCCATAACGACAAGAAGAATGTGTTGACCTTAAGACGACCTTCGACATGAGCCCAGAAAAGAGCTTTTCCAACAGCCTGAAAGTTGTGCCATAGGTAAAGTAAGAAAACCGCTGATCAAATTTGATGTAAACAGAAATTTTTGCACCACATTACCTTATAAAGACCTTTATAATCAAGGGGACCAAGATCTGCCGGTATGGTCCCATCATCCAATCTGTCAACCATCTGAAATAAAATATATATCATCAATATAGTCTCATTATAATATAATCACACATGATTAAATTAAATGAAAGGAATCATTCTTATAAAATGCTTCCTATCATAATATTTCTTAACTCCCTCGTGGATTCCATCCAATATCTACTAGAAATTTGGAACACGTAGTTGGTAAAGTAATATTCAACAAGGGGAATTGACACTTGCATAGCTAGTGATGCTCAAATTTATGACACCAACACAACCAATTACCCCTTGTTGAGATAAGAAGGAGCCACATAAACTAAGATGTGAATACTAGTGCAAAATAAACATTCTAGCAGAATATATCTCTGTTGCTGAAAGTTTAGAGATTTCACTAGTAATTGCAACATACCTGCATGTAGGCCACTGCTTCAGACACAGAGAACAGTGTGTTGAGAAACTCCCATTGACTCTCCTTTCGCAGGTCCACCAGTTCTCTTCCATACATCTCACTTCCATTGCATACAAAATTCAGTAGCACTACACACCAATTTTCTATAAATGACATCTACTAAGCTATTAATGTGTGTGAGCACAGGCGCATGACTATTAGTGTATACATATATCAATGTGAATGTTTTGCTGCTAGACATTCAATCAATGAACAGTGCAATATCCATGTCCACGTGCAAATGTACAATGCAAAAATCCATGGTTGTTTCAGAAGATGAACTTTCGGTGCAAAACAGAAACCTTAGGTGAAAAATTGACTCTATTGTTTTGGCTATTTGAATGAAGCACTGGTTTTCATAAAAATAACATATTTATTATTCTTGGATGCACTCTGTTGGCATCCTAGTGATGTATGTCTTGATAAATTAGCGCAGAATGTCAGGTAACAAGTGAGTGACTCTACATAGATTCTCATAATCAGAAATCAAAATTACAAGGCCTGAGACTTACCTAACAGCTCGAGTAGATAACATTTTGGTGCCATGCATGGCTCTTTTTACATAACCAAATCGGTCAGCTTTAACCAAGTTGCCTCTCTCTTTGTCTATGACAAGGCCTCTAATTACCTGAACAATTTACAATAAAATCAAAGATCACTCGAACAAACAACAGATAACAATGGATTGGATTTCCAGATGTCTTCATCTTGCCAGAGAGAACATATTACCAGGTCAGGATCAAATGCAAGTCCATCAACAGGGAAGCCCATATTCTTAAGGTTTTCCATACAATAGTCATAAGCACGCCCTTCCCAAGCCTATAGTTCCAGGTAGCACAACAATAAATAACCTCTTTCATACTTTATATTTTTATGATTCGAAGTACCATGGCAATGATTTCAACATACAATAATAAACACTTCAAGCACAGAGCAAGGGATAAACAATTAGTATTTTTTAGAGCAGTAAAATGTAAGAACAAAAGAACATTATAGAATTAATGAGAATAAAATTCCTATATTAAAATTTTGTTTATGAATGCCGCATGTGACACGAGCGAAAATTGAACAAAGAAGTTACATCTGCGCAGTTAGTAATTAAATTTATATAACTCATACAAACTATAAGATATGTGATAAAGAGATGTACCATCACATTATAATGGACAAGGGTATAGTCCATGTCATATCCAATGGCACTAATTGACCTCAGATTCAACGTACGCGTGCAGAATATTCCACGAGGTGAATTTCTAGATGAAGAGGGGCTCTACAAGAGAACACAAAACTGTGAGTTTTACTTATTGTATATCTTTACATGAAACTACACCCTAGTCAAAATCCTAACAGAGAAGACTGAAAGCGCACAAATTAAAGGCAACAAAATCAGAGTGATACTCTGATACTCAGAAATAATAACTAGATTAAGAAAATGAGAAGCGGCGAAAGAACTAGTAAGGTTGATATTGACATTTGCATGAAGAAAAAAATGACTTATCTGTTAGGGTTTCAACGATAAAGCAAAAACGTTTATGAAACCTATGCAAACACCTATCTATGTTTTTGTTCACCAAATACGAAGGACCTCGGGAGATATTTAAAGTGGGAGTGGCCTATGCAATTTAAAAAATTAGATGGATTGTTTAAATATGTTTAGTAAATCTAAGGTAGAATCTTTCAATCAAAAAACATCAACAAACTAGAAAAGGCGCTAGTAAGCAAAAATACTGCACCGGAATGCCCAAGTCTTTTAGCAAATCTTCTGCCTCTCTAGCCTCTATTCTAGCCACTTCCTCTATCGGACCTTCAAATGCAGCATCACCAATTCCTACAAGGTAAGAGACCAATATTTTACCTGTTGGCATAAATTTATGAAAACCATATTCAATGTAGTAGCGCACGATGTTATGGTGAGAAGATCATAATCTGTTTAGTTTGAGAAAACATTTCCGACTTTTACAGTAATTACTAAATAAGGAAGGTAACGATTCCGTAATTATTAGTAAAAATATTTAAAAAAAAATGAAAACTATAGTACTCACAATTTTCTATACAAGTATTTGAAAATGACAAAATACATTATAAATATCATCAACAGGAAATGGGACATGCACTATCATTGTCAACGAGATTTACACTGACGTGATGTCCAATCAGAATGCGGCATTTTACTTTTACGGCTATCTTTCAATCATGTTTACAAAACCAGACTACATGGAAATATCATTGAATGTCGCTGGAAAACAATTTTACAGCGTCAGAGTATCTCCATTAAACTCTATTATCAATTCAAGCCATACAAACCCAAAATAATGGTTCAATGTCCTATTCCAATAAGCTAAACAATAAGACATGACCATCATGATACAAAGCAAAGTAAACATTCATAAACACAACACCACTTTATCAATCAAACACACATAAAAAAACATAAAGCAATAGTTAAAAATTTGAAAGTGTAGTAAAATAATGAAAGTTTAAAAATTTACCAAAAGCTTCAAGCTGTTCCAGCTTAACATTCAAATCACCCTTAGTGCTTTCACCAAGATAATCTACGCCACACTTGTTCGGAGGAGTGACGGAGAAAACATCACCGCCGATGGACTTAGAGTCAACGGTGCAACGACAAAGTGTCAAAGGTTTGGACAACTTGACATTGGTGGGTACTGTGACTGTGAAAGCTGAGTTTTTGGAGGAGTTGGTGATGGTGGTGGGGACCACATCAACGCCGTGAACGGCGAACATGGGGAGAATCTCCGTTGCATACATGGTGATGATGAGAACAGAATCTTTGTCGGGGAACGGAACACTTGAAAGTGAAAGTGAAAGTGAGTGAATGAAAAATTGTCTTTGTGGATAGAAAGAACAGAACACAAGAGAAACAAAATTCTTTTTTTTGTTTTTTTTTGGGTTTGGATTTAGATGTGTTTGGTTAAAGCCTAAAACCTTATAACAAAAAAAAAAAAAGCCTAAAACCTTGTATATTTAGTCAAAGTAAACTTTATAATTTTTAGTGGAATTTAAATTGATATTTTTAGTCCGTAAAAATAGTTCTTATAAAATACAAATAAGGATTACAAGGGGATAGTTTTTTTTTAAGGACTAAGGTTGAATGATTATGATTTTGTAGGGATTTAAAATATATTTAACATTTTATTTTATGAATAAAATTTAGAGGGTTTACGTCTAGATATAAGATAGTGAATAGTTTCTACACAATTTTTTGAGAGTGTGAAATAATCTATATATGATAAGTAAATGAAATTATATTTACATCACGTATAGGAGACTTGTTAGATACGGAATATGATTCTCTTCAATGTGGATCTCTCTCTAACAAAGAAAAGAGTTGAAATCAACCTTCCATCAGACAACAAATTTGTTTTTCCCACCAGCAAGATGGAAGACAGACCACCAAGGAGTACTTTGGGTAGCTATACAAGACTGAACAATATGGAAGAGATTCTTCTTGGGTTTCAACCAACAAATTCAGTCACTAATAGTAATCTTAAATTCTTTGTTGATTACTTGACATATGACTTTGATAATGCATCTGAATCAAACAATGTTGGAGGTATTAAACATATATATCCCAAAAAATAACTAGTTGATTAGTGGGTCTTATTTAAAAAATATGTGTAAGATGTTGAGTTGGAGGGATTGAATATTTATTAGGTTATGCTATTCAAAAATTATAAATGAGTGATGTATACGTTGTGGATGCTTAGGATGATTTAACGTTTTCTCTATTTCATAATCTTTTCTATTTATTTCATTTAAAGAGATAAAATATGAAAATATATATTAGATTATACTATTGGTTGAAGACAAATGTTTTAGACATAACCTATCTCGAGTCTGCTAAGCATTATATGTGTCTAAAGCAATTGTCTTCGACTAGTAAATTTTTTGAGGAGGGCACTAAATAGAGACTTGGTGATGGCGGTTGCAGAACCTACTTATTTGTCAAGTAAAAAATTGTAGTATTTATTTTAAGTTTTTTTTTTTTACAAATGTATTTATTTTAAGATTAAATAAGTTTTTAGTTTCTGAAAATATATCACATTTATATTTTTTTTAAACAATGGTCCTTCAAATGTTTACGGTCAGCATATTTGTTCATTGTTTTTTATCAACATATGTGTACTATTCATATTTTTGAATTATTTTTTTAAGCATGTTAAGAATATTACAACGGTATATATCCTACTCAAAAATTTAGAATTTTTTTAAAAAAATAATTAAATATGAAATTTTAAACGCTGGAAACTTAAAAATTCATATCTAATTCATCGATGTCAAGTTTGTCAACTTATAAATTTATTTTCCAATATTTTGTTATTGGACAGTAAGATTAAAGGGGTGTGATTAAAATTTAAACTTAAAAATAATCACTTGTACCTCTAAAAAAATAATCACGTGTAAGTTTTTTTTTTTTAAGGAAATCACGTGTAAATTGATAAAATTAAAGAAAAGCTTTGCCAGTAAGATTTTTTTTTTACTACATAGAGAAAAGAAAGAAAAAATAAGTAAAAGGGGAAAGTATACATTTTTTTTCAAGGACTCAAAAATTATTCTCGGGAACAACATGAGTATATCGATCCCTATTTATGTATTTTCGTATATCTGAAACTTAAAACAAACACGATACTCCAACAATGTCAACAGTCAACTAACAAAGTTGAGGAGAGGTATGTGAGAGAGTTAACTTAAAATCATGTTCGGGAGAAATCGTGGCACGTTTGTTGCGCAACATGCATGATTGGATGTTTCAGTTCTGAAACAAGTCACTGAAAAAAACGTGGCACGATGGTGCGTAGGATCCGAATAACAGAAACATATTTTTCAGTGCAGATTTGTTCCAAATTTTAAGCGATACTTTTACTATAGGCTAAATTGTCTTTTTGGTCCCTTAACTATTTAATTAGTATCAGTTTGGTCCCCTAACTAAAATTTGATTTATTTTGGTCCTTTAAATCTCTCTCCGTTACTACTTTTAGTCTTTTCCGTTAGTTTTACTAAAAAAAACGTTAAGGTTTATACAAGTGTCATTTTGTCATTGGCTGAAATTTGTATTCAACAATTTTTGGAAAATATGAACAACACCATCAAGAACAACAATGTCCTTGCTTTGTAGTTCACTATCAGTGACCTTCCCTTCATCTTTTTTCATTCTCTCATCACAAGAATTTAACTGCTAAATCTTCCTTTGTTAGCTTCTCAATTCCCAATTCTATTTCAATGACAAAACTCAATCAATAACCAATTTTTTCACTCAATAAACATCACTTTCAAACACAACAACACCAACACCACCATCTCCATGTGTTCCATCTCTTCTCAAGAACAACAATAGCACAATTCAGACAAACAACAACACAACCAAAATTTATCATCACTCTGTGTTCCTTCTCTTCTTCCAAAATAGAAAAATCTCTTCACTAATTTCAAAATCAAACTTCAACAACAATAGTAACCGAAAATTTAACAACCAAAATTTATTAAGAAATTATTTGGGTTTCAATTTTAAGTTATGGGTTTAAAAAAGAGAAGAGAGAAAGGAGAAGAGAGGGGGACAAGAGCAGAGAGAGAAAATAGAGAAGGGAGAAGAGAGGGATGGGAGAAAGAGAGAAGGTTATGAAGGAAAAAACAGAAGAAAAAAACCAAAAATTTAAAGCTTTGTGTGTTGTATAACATAATTTTGAGATATGGGTTGTGGGAAGAAAAAAGAAATAGAGATTGAAGAATAAGATGAGGAACAAAGAAGATGAATAGTGAAGAAGGGGGTGATTTTTGTGTTTTTTGATTTGAGTTTTTCTGGATTTTTGTGAAGAAGGGAGTGATCTAACAAACCTAACATTTTTTTAATAAAACTAACGGAAAAAGACTAAAAGTAGTAACAAAGAGAAACTTAAGGGACCAAAATAAATCAAATTTTAGTCAGGGAACTAAACCTATACTAATTAAATAGTTAAGGGACCAAAAATGCAATTTAGCCTTTACTATAAATATAGACCTTGTATCAAAGTAAACATTGAGATAGAGGGGGCTGAAACAAGAGTTTAGAAAGGTAACAACAAAACTAAGGTTTGTATAGAGTTTGCTCTTAGCAACAAACACTAGGGTTTGTGGGTTGATTCACCTTGGGAAACACTATTAGGATTGAGTCTCTTGGTTACGGGAAGAGATTGAGACTTTGGGTAGAATTAGGCAGGAGACTTATTCTTGTAACCCATTGATATCTCTTTGTAAAGTTACTCATCATTATAATGGAATGGAGGGCTGCTCTCTCCCCTATACTAGGTCAGTTTTGGACCGAACTGGTTAAACAAATTCTTTTGTGTTGTCTCTTTCTTTCTCTCGCTGTTTTTCTACTTTTGGCATGTGTTTAATGTAACGCCCACTTTATTTATTTAATTATTTTATTAAAGTATACAGTATATTATTATATATTATATGATTTTAATGATATTTGTGACGTATGAGATGTTGTTGTGGTGTGATGTTTATTTTATTGTTTAATAAAATAAAATATGTGATGATAATATATATATTTATATGAAAATTAAGATGTGATATAATAACAAATATTTTGAGAAATGGGGTTGTTTTCATAAATAAGATAGAGTTGTGGGGATAAGTGAGAATAGAGAGAATTATATAAGGGAGTTAGGTTTAGAAAGAAGCAGTCAGTACGTTACAGACTTTTGCAAAAAGGAGAGGAAAGTGGCCGGAGAAGAGAGAACCCCAATTCTGCAATATTACCAGGTAAGGGTGAGCCTAACTCGATTATATTATACTGTAATTCATCTGTTATGATTAACCTAAGGATTAGAGAGAGTTTTGAGAGATTTCATAAGTTAGGGTTTAGTGGATTTTTGGGTGAAATGATGTTATAATGATGCAAATTAACGTAGAAACCTGTTACAGAACCTAGATTAATCACTAGGACTATAATTCTGATAGATTAGAAGCATAACATGAAGAATTAGACGAATTTTGGCGGGATTTCGAGCGAACCCGTAACCCCTCTGCGATAGCTCGCCGTGGCGAGCAGACCCGTTCGCCGTGGCTAGCAGTTAGGTAAATACTCACGAGGCGAGCAGCTGAGCTCGCCGTGGCGAGCAACCTCTTTAGTGCGCGCGAGGCGAGCAACATCACTCGCCGTAGCGAGCAACTGGCAGAATGCAAATTTGACAGCTCGCCGTGGCGAGCAGAACCACTCACCGTAGAGAGTAATGTGGTCTCAGACCACTATAACTTGAGTTTTATAACTCTGTTTTGAGCGAGGCTTTGAGGGTAGACTTTTGGATAGTATTAGAGATGTTTAAGACCTATGTTATAACCTGTAATGACGCTGTAAGGTGATTTTCAATTGTTGAAATTAATCCATGATTTATATGTTGCTAAGTGAGTTTATGAATGAAGTTTAAGTGATGTTCGCGATGATAACTTTGTGTTGTATATACATATGTTAAGTGTGCTGAGCTGCTGTCATGTACTGTTACAATTGCATGTGTCGGTAAAGAGTCGTATATGATGATTAAGATGTTGTGTATTAATTTGTTTAAGTATATGAGTCGAGTTCATGCATTTGCATAATTGAGACGGTGGAGCTTATGCTCAAAGCGACGGTGGAGCATTTGCTCAAAGCGACGGTGAAGCTTATTAAAGCTAAAATATTGGTACCACATGCATGATGTTGAGATGTTAGAGTTGCATTTGTCGAGTCCTGTGTCTGAGACGTTATGAGATGATTATTATGTGAAGATGTTTTAAGACGTTTTATTATACGCAGATGTTTGAGATCTGTTTAGTTATATGTGGCGAATATTGTTGATATTGTTAAGCATGATTATTTGAATTATATGTTAATATAATTGTTGTGAATCTCACCCCTTCTGTTGGAATTGCCGCCTTGTGGGCAAATGCAGGTGACCAAGCGTAGGTACGACGATGTGAGAGGTCCTTATGGAGTCTTAGGAGCTCTGATACGTAACGGGATGGGGATTTATTAATTGTTTCTATTCCTTTATGTATCATGTTGACGAATGATGATGTTTGCGACGTAACTTGATTTGAGATGTTTTATGAGGCTTTTGTGCCGAGAATTATTTATTTAAGATTTTGAGACGTTTACGAATTCCGCTGCTATGTTTGAACATTATTTAAGAATAAATTATTATTCGATTTGCTTTTAAAGATTTTATGAAATGTGACATCCTGATATTTGTGATATACTCTGATTATTTGAATGAAACTTTTAAGTCGGGATTTCGGGGTGTTACATTTAATTTCCATACACTTGTTTTGGTTGCTTGATTATTCCTTCCTCCACACATCAAGTATTTATTGGTGTGATTTTCATTGAATTCACAACAATTGGCGCCCAACATGGGGCAAGGGTCAAAGGATAATCAAGTACCATGGGTTCGAAGTGGGATAGTGAGAAGTTTACCAGAGATAACGATTTTGAGTTATGGACGGTAAAGATGGAAGCGGTGTAATACAACAAAAGTGTGAGAAAGCTTTGAAGGGTGAAGGTGTGTTACCGGTCACCATGTCACCAGCAGAGAAGACCGAGATGGAGGACAAGGCCAGAAGTGCCATTGTCTTGTGCCTCGAGGATAAACTTTTGAGAGAAGTAGGAAAAGAACCAACCGCGACATCGATGTGGTCAAAGTTCGATTATTTGTATATGACAAAGTCTTTGACTCATCAGCAATTTCTAAAGCAACAACTTTATTCATTCAAGATGGTAAGTCAAAGGCCATCATGGAGAACCTTGAGGAGTTCAACGAAATCCTTGATGATTTGAAGAACATTGAGGTGCATTGTGTGGATGCGAGCGCTTTGGTTGTGTGTTGTTTGGATGATGAAGAAGGTGATGTCTCTCACTTTGGGTTTGATGCCTAGTGGAGCGGTGGTCGTCTAGAGAGACGTTAAACGCTTAACATCATCCTGGAGAGGCGGTGGTAAGAATACTCATGATCAGTCTGGAGAGGCGGAGGCAATGATACTCATGATCTACCTGTTGAGGTGGAGTTTCAAGGTTAAAGACATAGTGAGATGTACACATTTGCTAGTTGAGACGTTGGAAGCTCAGCTTTAGGTGGAGTTGAACACACCGGGAATGGTACGACTATGGAGGACCTTGGATGCTATGTTCTAGTGATGAGCAAAGGATTTCTTCATGAAGATGGAAGGCATTCCGGAGGTTGAAGAATGTATAGCACGGTTTGCAGGATTACCCTAAAAAAAGGCCAAAGGTGATTAGATGCAAGAAGATCTTCAAGGAAGCGGAAGATGTCTCATGTTGAAGAGGTTATGGTGAATGCTTGTGGAACTACCTAAAATTCTTAGCGTAGTTGGACTACAAAGACCTTCGAGAAGGCGGAAGACATTCTGATGGTTGAAGGGGTTAAGGTGTGTACTTGTGGATTACCCTAAAAGCCAAGGGTGATTGGGCACAAGTAGATCTTCAAGGAAGCGGGAGATGTCTTGTGTTGAAGAGGTTATGGTATAGTCTTGTAGAACTACCTGAAATTCCTAATGTAGTTTGGATACAAGGATCTTTGAGAAGACGGAAGACATTTTGATGGCTGAAGAGGTTAAGGTGTAAACTTGTGGAGCTACTTCGTGTAGTGGGAAGCAAGGGAAAGAGTAGTAATGGTGGTTGATGGTTTAATTGGCATCATCACTGATTTGAAGTCAAGGTGGAGAATTGTGAGAGTTAACTTAAAATCAGATTCAGGAGAAATCGTGGCACGTTTGTTGGGCAACGTGGCACGATTGATGTTTCAGTTATGAAGCAAGTCACTGGAAAAAACTTGGCACGCTGGGATCGCAACGTGGGACGATGGTGCGCTGGATGCGAATAAAAGAAACGTATTTTTCAGTGCAGATTTGTTCCGAATTTTAAGCGATACTTTTACTATAAATATAGACCTTGTATCAGAGTAAACCTTGAGATAGAGGGAATTGAAACAAGGGTTTAGAAAGGCAACAACAAAACTAGGGTTTGTACAAAGTTTGCTATTGGCAACAAACACTAGGGTTTGATGGTTGATTCACCTTGGGAAACACTATTAGGATTGAGTTTCTTGGTTACGGAAAGAGATTGAGACTTTGGGTAAAATTAAGCGGGAGACTTATTCTTGTAACTCATTGATATCTCTCTGTAAAGCTACTCAACATTATAGTTGAACGCAGGGCTGCTCTCTCCCCAAACTAGGTCAGTTTTGGATCGAACTGGGTAAACAAATTCTTTTGTGTTCTCTCTTTCTCTCTCTCTCTCTCGCTGTTTTTCTACTTCTGGCTTGTGTTTAGTTTTCATACACTTGTTTTGGTTGATTGATTATTTCTTGCTCCACACATCAAGTATTTATTGATGTGATTTTCATCGAATTTACAACAGTAATGGTGGGGGCTCGTCGATCATAATCAATATCCACATGAGCATTGCTCTCACGAAGAGTGTGATGGAGAGTAAATTTTCAATGTTCTTCGTATCCTGAATCCTGATCACCCTTCTGCCATTGAACCTCACAAATAGGATGGATAGGAGTATGAGACCTGTCCACGAAAGCTTAAATCAAATAATCAAAATTTCAAACACAATAAAATATCAATTTATTGATCTAGATGAAAATTTTCGTATGCTTTACGTACTGCTCACGAAATTTACAAATTCCATATCCGTTAAGTTTATTTGACTATTTTGTTTTTTATACTTAATTTTATTTGACTAGTGCTGTATAATAGAGATGAATGATTACTAAAAAGAAGAAGATGATGATGATGAAATCATTAACTTTCTTTCCAAGAAATTTGTATATTCAACTCCAACTATATTAAAATTATTTGGATTAGGATTCAAGTACTTTATGAAGGGAATTTTATAATGAACTCTGATGTATTTTAGGCTATTTTATAAGAGATTAAGATGAGACAAAGAGTAATATTAGAGAGAGAAAGTTTGGCGATTTTCTCTTCATAAATCGTTCAATCTTAATCTATATGGTTTTAGAAATGGATTGAATGCTTTTACTATTTGGTATTTTTGGCGACTTTATAATATATTTAGGGGATGAATGCTCCTTTTTGCTAGTATAAATTTAGGGTGAGATGATGGTGCTCTAGTTCATAAATTTAAGTTAAGATAAATGAATATCTAAAATACAAATAAATTAAAATACAAATAAATGAATGATTAACGTAAATTATTTAAATAAGAAATAATAATTAGTTAAGAGAGCGACAAAGATAAATGTATCAAAGTTCTGGAAGGTATCAAAGTCTAAAAATTGTGACACGCAAGCAAGATAGTACAAAAGACCGGTTATAGTATTTTGTAGAAATAATTGTATCAAGCCAATAAGTTTACATGAAAATACACCAATATATTATATTACAATAGTTTCCCTTAAGATTCAGGTCAGTTCAAAACTTACATGTGCAATCTGTGAATAGAATCCATATCTTTTTTAACGTACCAGAAGTTGGTATCTAATTAGTAGACTCAAAGTCAGGAAAAAACACGTTTCATTTTGCAATGACGGTTCTTTATGAGTAGAACGGTAGAAAGAACTGTTTGAAACATTTGAGGTTGACCTAAAATTGCCTCTAAAACAGATAGTGAAACGAAATGAAGCATTGGAGAGGAACTGCTGTCTTTTACGACATACATTACATATTTCTGTCCAAGAATGATTAATTCAAGTGTGAACCTTACAACTTTAAATGATAAAAAAGTCAAATTCATTAGCAGCTCTTGTATCATGCCTTCAAAATTTGATAGCATCTATTGTTGCATTTGTATCAATTCTAATTTTAAGCATACATGATGATCTATTATACATCAAAAAGAGGTGTAAGCAGACACTCATTTTTCTAGCCAAGATATTCAAACACATGATGATTAAAGGATACTAATATTAATACTAATACTGTACATAAGAGAGTAATCACACCTTTTCCATTTTATAAACCAGTACCAATCCCCCCTGATTCAACCATACAGGATCTTCGCTTGTTTTTATAGTAATAAACCAAATTCGTTAATAATCCACCTAATAATCTAAGTACATAAGGATCCAAAAGACAATTTATCGAGGTATTACGAACAAAATGAGCTCCTGGAATATTACCGTCAATACGCTCACCATTATGTAGCCAAGGTTCATCTAGAATAGGAATACAAGTACCAGAACCAATGCTCCATCGAGCGCCACCACGGACAATAAAATAGGCACGAAGGATGCTGCGCCACACATAGCTCGGGTTATGACCAATGGTGGCCGTGAGATATGTTTTGTTGGGGAAATAGCGCGCCTTAAAAATACGAGAGACTAGAGAATCCGGCTCCGTTTGGAACTTCCGCCCTTGCTTACCTAACATGGCCATATTGGAATCCGACAGATCTTTGAAACCCATACCTCCTTGAGATTCATGCATCGACAATTTTTCCCAGCTCAACCAATTGATTCATGATGAGTCGTACGACCTTGACCCCACCATTAAGAGTTCATCATTTTTTCAATATAATTTATTAAAGTGGAGGGCAGTTGGAAAATACTCATGACATAAGGCGGAATAGCTTGCTAAACATACTTGATCATAACCTCGCGCCCTGCCTTTGACAAACATTTGCTACTCCAAGAATTGATTTTTTGCCAAACCATGTCCTTAATATAAGCAAAAGTTGTTGTTCGGTCCCGACCTATCGTAGATGGCAAACCTAAATATTTGCTTGTGCCAAGTACCGATTGGACCCCTAGAATATTTGTAATGGAATTCTTTCGAGCACTCTCTACATTCCGGCTAAAGAAAATTTCAGATTTTGGCAAAATTATAGATTGACCATACGCCGCTTCATACATCAATAAAGTATCCTTCATTACCTGTTGTGACTCTAATCATGAAGATTTAGCTCACTTTTTTTTTTAGAATGTCCTTTTGCTGTTCAGGTTTGGTCTATGGCAGGTATATGGCATGAAATTCAGAATGCAGTAGCAACATCTCCTTCGGCTGTTGAAGCTATTTTCTCATTAATGCATTCTTTATTTGCCACGCTTTCTCAAAGGATGGCTGCACTTTGTGGAGCATTTGGAAGCATAGGAATGTCAAAGTGTGGGAAGACATAACAGAAACTTGTGCGACAGTGGTGAAAGAGCTAGGTCCATGGTAGAAGATTAGAAGCTCACGAATGTTCCATGTGCCAATGGGCAAGTTGCGCCTACTGCTAATCATATTACAGCAGCTGCTCACGCAACTCCTGCTGTCACAGATGTCGTTCAGGTTTGTTGGTTGCCTCCAGCACAAGGTCGAATGAAATGTAATATTGACGCCGCATTTTCAAACCATCGTAATAGAACCGGCATTGGTATTTGTATCCGAGATGAAGGTGGTGTGTTTGTACTAGCCAAAACAATCAGCTTTGTTGGTGTTTACTCGGTTGATATTGGCGAGTCTTTGGGTGTTTATCACACCCTGCAATGGGTGAGTGACATGCAACTCGGCAATATCGATTTTAAAGTTGATTCCAAAACCATGAAATATGTCGTTTACTCAGGTAGGGAAGACATCTATGAATTAAGTAATATTATCACGGCTTCCCGGGTTCTTCTCTCTTCCAAGTTCAACCACTCTCGGGTGGAGTTTACTAGGAGACAAGCAAATGTGGTTGCTCATACTCTTGCAGAAGAGGCCATTTTTCTAACTAATCCCGTTGTTTATTTTCATATACCCCATTGTATTGAAACTTTGATTATTAATGATATGCTATAAGCACCTTTATTTAAAAAAAAATCTCAAGTACATAATAATCCACCTAATTAGACAGTAATATAATTTTTTTACAGATAAGCAATACACAAATTCATAGACTAAAGAATGAAGAATTTTTCATTAAATTTGACAGATCCCAAAAAAAAATAATCAATCACACCTATGATAACCCCAAAAAAAAATTGTTCGCTACATTTTAAAAAAAAATCACTTTTAAGATTCTTTTTGTTAGTTTAATCTTAAAACAAACTGGCCATATGTATTGTTCATTTACTATGCAAGAACTGGTCCCACCCTTAAATTTCTTCAGACACGCCATTGGCCTATCCACCCACTGATCCATAACACAAATCACCAAATCCATGTAACATGTTCATAATCTCCAAGTTGACCTTCATTAACATATTATTATTATTGACACGTTTAATATTCTAATTTCTAAGCTAATAAACTCAGAAGATCTTTTGTTTTTGTCTGCAACCAGTTCTGTTAAGAGCGCAAGTTAACACAAGGAGTACAGGCCACCATGATTTGCAAAATTACTTCCGCTTGTTCAACTATCAGTCTCAGTTATTTATGTCTTAATAATAGCATTGGCCAGCAGGGATGGTTATGAAGTCATTAACTCTTTTATATTCAATAATCAAACTTTCAAACACAACATAAATTTATTAATTTGGAATAGACATCTAAATAATATAAAAAAACAAAAAAACAATGTTAATGGTAATATAGTAAACTTGCAGCTCAAGAAATGTGTAGACGTAACTTACAACTAATCTATTAAAAATTATTTGACCAATACAACATAATTTGAACTATATATTTGCAAGAATAAGAAATTTTGCATACACCAACATAGCCAACAACTAAATTCCACTTTCTAAGTGACAATTCATTCTTTTGTTGATTTCCAAGGCTAGTTTCCCATCTTCTATGCAGGTAAGACCTCTGAATTCTTTCCATTGTTTCATACGGTTGTGTTTTATTTGTTGCCATTTTATCTTCAGCAGAAACTTTGACAAAGTTGACTTATGGTTTGTTCTGAAGTACTACTACAAATACTTTTTATTTTCCTTTCATTGATGAAAACAAAAAGAAGCTATCATCTTACAAACTAAAGGCACACACAGGACAACAAACCTGAAAAAGAAAACATTAGAGTTTGAAATCTTGCTGTTTGTTGTTAACTTGAATTTGGAATGGTTTTTGTGCAGCTGTTTTAAATTTACCATCACAGACAGAGGGGTTTGTAGGAAAAACAAGTCTTCCTCCAACAAAATGGCAACGGATATCAGTTTGGAAGGAGATATTGCGAGTGTTCAACCAGTTGTAGATCATGATAACAAGCAAGATTCAGAGAAGAGCAAGGACAAAGATGAAACCACCAATACAGTACCCTTATACAAGCTTTTCTCATTTGCCGATCCTTCCGATCGTTTATTGATGCTTATGGGGACTGTGGGTGCTATAGGAAATGGACTCTCTATACCCTTGATGATTTTAATATTTGGAACTATGATCAATGCATTTGGAGATTCCACAAACTCAAAAGTTGTTGATGAAGTCTCCGAGGTAATTTACTCACTGATCTCATGTAACTGGTGAAAGTTATTTCTTCTGGTGTACCCTACATGGTTTACTACAACTTTGAATCAAACATTCAGAAATTTACTAATGACGACTTACTGTGATCAGGTGTCTCTGAAATTTGTATACTTGGCTGCGGGTACCTTTATTGCGTCATTTTTGCGTAAGTACATTAGTTTCTCAGTTAGTTTTTACAATCTAATCATTGGTTTGGTACATTATGAACTAAAATAAAATCTGTTTGCTATGTTCCAGAATTAACTTGCTGGATGATCACTGGGGAGAGACAGAGTGCAAGAATTAGAGGGTTATACCTTAAAACAATTTTGAGGCAAGATGTGAGCTTCTTTGATAAGGAAACTAATACTGGAGAGGTTGTTGGAAGGATGTCAGGTGATACATTTCTAATCAAAGATGCCATGGGGGAGAAGGTATCAATGAACCATTCCACCAGACTATCATCTTAAGTCATCACCATTTTGTTTTTTTTCAACTACCTAAAAAAACGAGTTTAAGTTCTTTATTGTCCACCCTTCCTTCATTTCAGGTGGGACAGTTTATACAGTTTGTGGCAACTTTCATAGGAGCTTTTGTCATATCATTCACTAAGGGATGGCTTCTAACTGTCGTCATGCTATCTAGCATACCACTTGTAGTCTTGTCTGGTGCAATGATGAGTATGGTTATTGCAAAAGCATCATCAACTGGACAGGCAGCTTATTCTAAATCAGCAAGTGTAGTTGAGCAGACAATAGGTTCCATCCGAACTGTAAGTACATTAGCAAAAAAATAACATTGAAACTTTATTTTATTTTGTTACTACATAATATAGAAATGAGTCCCATTTCACGAATGCAGGTTGCATCATTCACCGGGGAGAAACAAGCTATAACTAAATATAATCAGTCCTTAATCAAGGTTTATAATACTTCAGTGCAAGAGGCACTAGCATCTGGTGTGGGGTTTGCTACACTCTTTTTTGTTTTTATCTCCAGTTATGGTTTGGCTGTTTGGTATGGTGGGAAATTGATAATAGAGAAAGGATACACGGGTGGGGATGTTATGACTGTAATTTTTGCTGTACTGACTGGTTCAATGTAAGATTTGTGTTGTTTTTTCTTCTTTACTATGAGCCAATAATTTCTAAAATTTATTTCTTTCGACTCGTAAGATATATGAACATGTTTTCTTTCTCCTAACCATATTTCTGTTTCCAACCCCAGGTGTCTTGGGCAGACATCCCCAAGCCTAAGTGCTTTTGCTGCAGGACAAGCTGCAGCCTTTAAGATGTTCGAAACGATTAAAAGGATGCCGGAAATTGATGCTTATGACACTAGTGGGCGAAAGCTTGATGACATTCGTGGAGACATAGAGCTCAGGGATGTTTGCTTTAGTTATCCTACAAGACCAGATGAACTGATATTCAATGGATTTTCCCTTTCATTACCAAGCGGCACTACTGCAGCTTTGGTAGGGCAAAGTGGAAGTGGGAAATCCACAGTTGTTAGTTTGATAGAGAGATTCTATGATCCAACGGATGGTGAAATCCTCATAGACGGTATCAACCTCAAAGAATTTCAACTGAAATGGATCAGACAGAAAATAGGCCTAGTCAGCCAGGAACCCGTTCTCTTTACTTGTAGCATTAAGGAGAATATTGCCTATGGCAAGGATGGTGCAACTGATGAAGAAATCAGAGTTGCAGCAGAACTTGCTAACGCTGCCAGATTTATAGATAAACTTCCTCAGGTGAACCCTCAAATCTTCATTTAAAAAGAAACTTCTTGGTGAATTCCTGCTTTACATTTGAAACGTTCTCTTCCTTCAATTGACTGGATTATCTCTATTTGCATAGTGTACAAGACATTTGACTGGATTACCTCAATAATTCTGTAAAATGATGGATTATGATCTCAGGGACTAGACACAATGGTTGGTGAGCATGGAACACAGCTCTCTGGAGGTCAAAAGCAAAGAGTTGCAATTGCAAGAGCAATTTTGAAAGACCCGAGAATCCTACTTCTTGATGAAGCTACAAGTGCCCTTGATGCAGAATCTGAGAGAATTGTACAAGAGGCATTGGACAGAATAATGATAAACCGGACGACTATCGTTGTAGCTCACCGTTTAAGTACAATAAGAAATGTTGACACCATTGCTGTCATTCATCATGGAAAAATAGTTGAAAGAGGTACACAAATTATTTTGTAACAAAATCTAACTTCTCCATGACACAAAATTGTATAAAGCATGAAACACAAATGTTAATAAACTTACTAGCATTCTTATATTTTTTAATTGGTTAGGTTCACATGCCGAGCTCACAAAGGATCCTGATGGAGCCTATAGCCAACTTATTAGACTGCAAGAAATGAAGGGTTCAGAACAGAATGATGCAAATGACAAAAACAAGTCAAACAGTATAGTGCATTCTGGAAGACAATCGAGTCAGAGATCTTTTTCCTTACGATCTATAAGCCAAGGGTCATCTGGAAACAGCGGTCGTCACTCTTTCTCAGCATCATATGTTGCACCCACAACAGATGGTTTCTTAGAAACTGCAGATGGTGGACCTCAAGCTTCTCCTTCGACAGTTTCTTCACCACCGGAAGTGCCACTTTATCGCCTGGCATATTACAACAAGCCTGAGACTGCAGTCATATTAATGGGGACAATAGCTGCAGTGCTGCAAGGAGCAATAATGCCCATTTTTGGGCTATTGATTTCTAAAATGATAAATATTTTCTACAAACCAGCTGATGAACTCCGTCATGATTCAAAAGTTTGGGCAATTGTGTTTGTGGCCGTTGCTGTGGCAACATTACTCATTATTCCATGTAAATTCTACTTTTTTGGTGTTGCTGGAGGTAAGTTGATACAAAGGATCCGGAATATGTGTTTTGAGAAAGTAGTTCACATGGAAGTAAGTTGGTTTGATGAGGCTGAGCATTCAAGCGGAGCACTTGGAGCAAGGCTCTCCACTGATGCAGCTTCAGTTAGAGCTCTGGTTGGGGATGCACTTGGTTTGCTGGTTCAAAATATTGCTACAGCAATAGCTGGCTTGGTAATTTCTTTTCAAGCGAGCTGGCAGCTTGCTTTCATAGTCCTTGCTTTGGCTCCTCTATTAGGACTGAATGGATATGTGCAAGTAAAGGTCTTGAAAGGATTTAGTGCAGATGCTAAGGTTTGTTAGCGACTTCTATCAACCAACTAACTAATGTGAATGAGTATGAAAATATCTGTTTATTTAAACTTTAGGGGAAGTGGTATGATAATCTGAATAGAAGTGATCAGGTCCACGCCTTTCTACATTTTTGGCATCATACTTTATGAGCATGAACCATATAAGCGTTACAAGCATGTGCTCTGAGTGCATTTTTGACTCAGCTAAATGTTATGTCAATATACTTCTACTCTTTTTGCCAAACAGAAATTGTACGAAGAAGCAAGTCAAGTGGCAAATGATGCGGTAGGAAGCATAAGAACAGTTGCTTCTTTTTGTGCTGAAAAGAAGGTGATGGAATTATATAAGCAAAAATGTGAGGGACCAATTAAGAAAGGCGTAAGGCGAGGGATAATAAGTGGATTTGGTTTTGGGTTATCATTCTTCATGCTGTATGCAGTTTATGCCTGCATTTTCTATGCTGGCGCTCGACTCGTAGAGGATGGCAAAAGTACATTCTCAGATGTTTTCCTTGTAAGTTACTCCACATAGCTTATCTAAACTTTTCAAACACAAAACTCCTTCAGTATGAGAAGAGAAGATAAATAGACTCGATCCAAAAAATTGCACTATGAATATAATTATAATAACAATAATTTCCAACCAATAAAAATGCCACAAACAATTCTTTCCCACTGTCACTTAAAGACGAAAATCTTAAAAGGCATTAAGCAACAACAATGACCCGCAAAGGTATATAGCAATGAAAACCTTAAAAAAATGAAGAAACGAAAATCTGACCTAACACAATTTTATACCATTGATATTGTGTTTCCTGATTTGCAGGTCTTTTTTGCACTCAGCATGGCAGCTATGGGGGTCTCTCAATCTGGGAGCTTGCTTCCTGATTCAACTAATGCAAAAGGTGCTACTGCTTCCATATTTGCTATTCTTGATCAGAAGTCACAAATAGACCCTGGTGATGAATCCGGCATGACACTGGAAGAAGTCAAGGGAGAAATTGAGTTTAACCATGTTAATTTCAAGTATCCCACTAGACCTGATGTTCAAATATTCAAAGATCTTTGCTTGAACATTCGCAGTGGAAAGGTAGTTTTCTAATTTCACATCTAATCTAGTAAACTACTCTGAATTGTTCTTCCTAATTTAAAAAACAACTAAGAAATCATCATATTGATATAAAAAAACAGACAGTTGCACTGGTTGGAGAAAGTGGAAGTGGAAAATCAACAGTGATCTCATTACTACAAAGATTTTACGATCCTGACTCCGGACACATTACACTTGATGGAATAGAAATTCAAAGGATGCAGGTGAAATGGCTAAGACAACAAATGGGACTGGTAAGCCAAGAGCCTGTTCTTTTCAATGACACGGTTCGAGCCAATATTGCATACGGAAAAGGAGGAGATGCAACTGAAGCAGAAATTGTAGCTGCGGCAGAACTAGCAAATGCTCACCAGTTCATTAGTAGTTTGCAGAAGGTAAATTCCTTTCAATCCAACCTCTATTAAATGCTATGCAACTAATCTACATCTTTAAAATTGAAATATACATACGTACATGCGCACATACCTAGGTCTGAAATCTTGAACATGATACTGTGTATGCAGGGCTTTGAAACGATAGTAGGTGAGAGAGGAATTCAATTATCTGGGGGACAGAAGCAGCGTGTGGCAATTGCACGAGCTATAGTGAAGAATCCAAAAATACTATTACTAGATGAAGCAACTAGTGCACTTGATGCTGAGTCTGAGAAGGTGGTACAAGATGCACTTGACCGTGTAATGGTGGAGCGTACGACAATAATAGTGGCGCATAGGTTATCGACTATTAAAGGTGCAGATTTAATAGCAGTAGTTAAGAATGGTGTGATAGCAGAGAAAGGAAAACATGAAGCATTGCTCCATAAGGGTGGTGATTATGCTTCTTTAGTAGCACTACATAAAAGTGCTTCTACATCTTAGATCCCTTGTGCATCAATAGTTGGTTGTAAAATAAGATGCTTGGACACTTTAGTCCCTATCAAGGTTTCATTTCATTTGTGTGTGTAGGATTGTGAGCATGATGACTTGAGTTATGAGTATGTGAGTAGCCCCAATCATTGCCTTTCTCTCAAGCCTCAATGATTTTCACTCTAGGGTTCAACAGAGAAAGCTTGAATCATTTCCGTGATAGAATGAACTGTTTACATAAATGTCCTATTTAAAGGGTTCAATTGCACCGACTAATTGAGTAACTAATTCCTAAATAAGAACAGAATTGATATAGTGTAACCCAAACAAAACTAGCTAGGCATATGGCAGTTTGGTGAGTTAGCAATTAGAATGAATATAAGCTTGTAGAGGTGTGTTATTTGAACAACCATTTGCATGATAATTTACGAGACAACCATTGATTTGCAAAGAAAAGTAGATATTGATACGAAAATCAAAGCAATAAAGTAAAAACATAATATGAGCATAGAGAGAGTTGTGAAGTTTGTATTGCATTTGAGTATGTAGGAGCCAGTACATTACCTTTATTTGAGATTTTGTGAGAAATGCAACCATGGCTGAAGACGAGAAGACGAACAAGAGGAGGGAGTAATAGCTACCATTCCAACTTCATCAAAATTGTAACTCATGAAGGCTGAACGCAAGATTGTTTTATGTTGATTTTCTGACTTTTTGGGTCCCACTAGTTCCTATTGTTAATCTTTCCGCAGTTCTTCATCATCTCGTCATGGCCAAGCACTGTGGGTTTTATTTGCTCTATAATAACTAAAAGTAAATGATTATGTAATCAACATTTTAACATCACCTTTTTTTTTTTTTATCGAAATTCAAGGAATGGATGCAAGGAGGTAAGAGACGCCATTGATATCCAAAAAAAGAAAGTAGAAACTTTGTCTGCGTTTCTGGAAAACACGAGGGTGAAAAAAAGAGTAACAAGAACATTTTTTTTTTTACTGACAGAGCACTTAAAAAATGCATGCATCTTTACTTTACTTTACTCTAATTTCTAATGTCTGCAATCCTTTCTATTTTCTCCTCGTCACCATGTTGCTACCTATCAATTTCATTGCAGTTGGCTACTAGAAGGAAGGAGAGAGACTACATAGATTTGAACAAAAGTCAGAAAATTCAAATTTAAAAAATAAAAGAAATACTAAATTACAATAATATCCATCAATTTAAATCATATTTAGAAGGAAGATGATGGGTTTTGTTGTCCAAGTAAAGTAAAAAGGTGTATGATGCTAAAATACTTCTTCTAGTTTTAAGTGCGTGTATTGTGTGTGTGTGTCTATATATATATTTGGGTGAAGTAGCATAGTGGTTAAAGCTCACACAATTAAACGTAGAGTGTGGTGTCCGTAATTCGAACCTCGGTCATGCATATAATACGCAATATCTCTACCAATTGAGTTAAACTGAAGATGTTTACTATATTTTATTACTAGGTATAAAATGTTTATGAGAATAGAAAAATGTTCCTAAAGAAAAAGGTGGGAATAAAGTTACTTATTATAATTCATATTTTTATGATTCTTAAGAATATTATAAAGTTAACCAAACATATTTTTTCTAAATATCTTGAAATAAAATTTCTATCTTTATATTCTAAAAAATGTTATTCCTAAGAATAAATTTGATAAACTTGAAACAAACGCACCAAAGGAAAAATAAAACAAAATTATTCCAAACAATGTTATTTTTATGAATAAATTTAAAACAAACACACCAAAGAAAAAAAAAACAAGATTAATAGTCATTTATTTGTTGCAATATACATTATTCTCTTCCGTCACTGTTATAAACAAAAATACACGTCTACGTAAACTTAACTCAGTTGGTATGAACAATGCATAATATATGCAAGGTTCGGGGTTCGAACCCTGACCACCACAAAAAAAAATACACATTTTAAATCAATTCAATTATATATATAATCTTTATTATAGATCACATACTCGTAATGAATAGATATAAAATGTTGATTTTCATTTATAACTGTTACGATACTTTTGACAATTTTAACGCAAAAGCCAATGTAGTGCTGAGAAAACAACCTCCTTATTCAATGGGTGGCACTTCAGCGCCTTTAGGCGGGAAAGGCATGTGCCTTTGCCCCAATCAAAACCTGCCACGTGTCCTTCTTATTTAAATAATAAAAATTGGGTAGTATTTGGAACAGAGGAGAGAACGCGTACGCGTAAATGCAGAAGAAATTAATAACAGAACATAAATCGCTTCAGCCCACCCACCATCAACGAGTACCACTGCTTCCGCCGCTCTCCGACTCTGCTGCACCGTTTAAATCGTTATGCCATATGTAATTCACTTCCTCCCGTCTTCTTAATCTATCCTGTTAAATTTTGTTATACAAAATTGATTTTGTGAATGATTGAGGGTTGTTATCTCTCGAGCAGTGGGATTTGTTTGGAATTGAGTTGGAATTGATTTGAGATCGATGATTTGATTTGGGGTTGAAATTGTTTGAATTACATGGAGTTTTTAAAGAATAGATTCCAGTTTTGTAAAGAATAGATAACAGTTTCAAGTTTATGTGAAGAAATAGAGATTCAAATTGTTTATATTATTTGAGATTTGGCATTGAAATTGGTTGAATTAAAGAATCCTATAAAATATTATGATATAGATCTGAGAAGAGTTTACAATCTTCAGCTCACCAGAACCAAAACTGCCTTCAGAAATTCTGACAAAGGTAACAAAATATACAAATCACAACACTGTAAATCCTGACCGAGGTGACAAAATACATGTTCATCGCATTCAACATGTGAAACGCATTACGGCGGCGAAAATCGGTGGACGGTGGTGGTGCGTTTAGTTTGAAATGGAAAAGGAGAAGGCTTACATGAAACACTTTCTATCTTCTCTGTTCCAAATACTACCCAATTTTTATTATTTTTTATTTTTTAAATAAGAAGGATACGCGGCAGGCTTTGATTGGGGCAAAAGCACACGCCTTTGATTGTTCTTATTCAATATAGTCTAATGATGCAAGATAGAGTTTTGATAAGGTCCACACTAAAAAATAACATTTGAAGCAAGCTTAGGGTAACATTCAATCCTTTTTGGGTCTTCACTAGTATGATTTTCTTTGTTCTTTGGCGTTATTTGAACGTGTATCTAGCTTGTAGGCTATTGTATCTTTAATATCAAGTGTTAACTGAAGTTTAGCTTTTGAATGCTCAATTTACAACTTTTTAAATATCACTTGTCAGTTAACATTGACATTTTAAATGCTCAATTATCCCTTTAACTTAATTTCAAGTATCAGTTTGGTTTCATAAGTAATAAAAAGTTTGTTTAGATCCTTTAACTTTATTTAAAGTATCAGTTTGATCCCTTTTGTTAATTTAATTAAAAAAAACGTTAAGTTTAGAGCTAATTGAGCATTTAAGCCTAACCTTTATGCATGACTCTGATTTATATTATGAATTTAATACATGACATTTGCTTGCATTATTTTAGACGGATGTTAACAGTTCATTTAATAAATTACGAGTTACGATGTAAATATATTTTTTATTATTATTTATGAGATACATAAATTTTTAACAAATATTATACATAACCTAATATATATATATATATATATATATATATTAGAAATATTTGTCAATGATATTAAAAAACACGAGATTTGTTGGTATTATTTTTATTTTAGGGTAATAATAATTCTGGTCCTTGAATGTTGAGTAATAACGATAGTCACTCAATGTATCAAAATCTTAAAATAGTTTAGGATTGTGCACTTTGTTAGTTAAAATAGTCTCTGACATTAAAAACACTTCGTTAGTATTGTCCTATTAGTTCTTCAATATACTTATTTATTATCATATCACTTCTTATATATACTTACTTATTTTCTTTTCAGTCCATATATGAAAAGAGTTTTTTTTTTAATCGGCAAATTTTATTAAACTGAAGCTGTAACACCCAGAAATTCCAACATAGAAATTCATGCATATAATCAGAGTATATCGCAATATTCAGGATGTCACGTTTCATAAAAACTTTAAACAAAATGAATAATAATTTATTCCTCGTCAATGTTCAAACGTAGTAGCGGAATCATAATTCAAACTCCTTAAAATTCATAGTCAAGTCACAAATATCATAATTAGTCCAAAATGATACATAAAGGAATAGAAACAAATAGTAAGGTCCACATCCCGTTACGTATCAGAGCTCCTATGACATCACACAGGAAAATCCTCACACATCGAACCTATGCTTGGTCACCTGCTGTAACGCCCACTTTATTTATTTAATTATTTTATTAGGGTATATAGTATATTATTATATATTATATGATTTTAATGATATTTGTGACGTATGAGATGTTGTTGTGGTGTGATGTTTATTTTATTGTTTAATAAAATAAAATATGTGATGATATATATATATATATATATATATATATATTTATATGAAAATTAAGATGGGATATAATAACAATAATTTTGAGAGATGAGGTTGTTTTCATAAATAAGATAGAGTTGTGGGGATAAGTGAGAATAGAAACAATTATAAAAGAGAGTTAGGTTTAGAAAGAAACAGTCAGTACGTTACAGACTTTTGCAAAAAGGGAGAAAAGTGGCTAGAGAAGAGGGAACCCCAATTCTGCAATATTACCAGGTCAGGGTGAGCCTAACTCGATTATATTATACTGTAATTCATCTGTTATGATTAACCAAGGGATTAGAGAGAGTTTTGAGAGAGTTCTAAAGTTAGGGTTTAATGAATTATGTGATGAATTGATGTTATAATGATGTGAATTGATGTAGAAACCTGTTACAGAACCTAGATTAATCACTAGGACTATAATTCTGATAGATTAGAAGCATAACATGAAAAATTGGACGAATTTTGGCGGGGTTTCGAGCGAACCCGTAACCCCTCTGCGATAGCTCGCCGTGGCGAGCAGTTAGGTATCCACTCGCGAGGCGAGAAGCTGAGCTCGCCGTGGCGAGCGACCCCTTTTAGTGCGCGCGAGGCGAGCAACATTACTCGTCGTAGCGAGCACTGGCAGAATGAAAATTTGACAACTCGCCGTGGCGAGCAGAACCACTTGCTATAGCGAGCAATGTGGTCTCAGACCACTATAACTTGAGTTTTAGAACTCGGTTTTGAGCGAGGCTTTGAGGGTAGACCTTTGGATAGTATTAGAGATGTTTAAGACCTAAATTAGAACCTGTAATGACGCTGTAAGATGATATTTAATTGTTGGCGTTAATCTATGATTAAATGCTCATTAAGCGAAGTTTATGAATGAAGTATAAATGATGTTTGCGATGATAACTTTGTGCTGTATATACATATGTTAAGTGTGCTGAGCTGCTGTCATGTACTGTTACAATTGCATGTGTCGATAAAGAGTCGTATATGATGTTAAGATGTTGTGTATTAACTTGTTTAAGTATATGAGTCGAGTTCATGCATTTGCATAATTTGAGACGGTGGAGTTTATGCTCAAAGCGACGGTGGAGCAATTGCTCAAAGCGACGGTGAAGCTTATTAAAGCTAAAATATTGGTACCACATGCATGATGTTAAGATGTTAGAGTTGCATTTGTCGAGTCATGTGTCTGAGATGTTTTGAGACGTTTGTTTTGTGAAGATATTCTAAGATGATTTATTATACGTAGATGTTTGAGATGTTTCCAGTTATATGTGACGAATATTGTTGTTATTGTTAAGCATAATTATTTGAATTATATGTTAATATAATTGTTGTGAATCTCACCCCTTCTGTTGGAATTGCCGCCTTGTGGGCAAGTGCAGGTGACCAAGCGTAGGTACGACGATGTGAGAGGTTCTTGTGGAGTCTTAAGAGCTCTGATACGTAACGGGATGGGGATTTATCATTGTTTCTATTCCTTTATGTATCATGTTGACTAATGATGATGTTTGTTGTAACGCCCGTTTTAATTATTTAATTTATTTTATATAGTATAGAGTATATTTATATGATTTTGTGTGAATTAAGTGATATTTGAGATATTATGTGATTTATGTGACTTATGTGTTGTGACTTATTTTATTGTTTAATAAAATAAGATTAGAAAATGAAACAAATAATAAGTTGTGGGTTTGTTTTATAATTAGATATAGTTGTGGGGGTAATAAGATAAAATAAAACAAACAAAAAGAGGTTTAAATAGGGAGAGTTAGGTTAGAATTGTACAGAACGTACAATTCAGAGCTTTGGGAGGAAAAGGGAGGAACGGAAGAGAAGAACCGGAGAGGCTGCTGCTCGAATTTCTTAAGGTAAGGGTGAGTCTTTCATTACGATATCATTAGAACATGTAATTCATGATTATAGTTAGCAAATTCTAGGTTTAATTCATGAGGATTAGGAAATAAGAGTTAGGTCAAAGAGTGGTAAATTGATGATTAGATGATGAAAAACTATACCGTTGACGTAGTAAACTGTTTACAGACATTAGAATAACTCTTAGACACCATTATAGTCGAAAATATGAAGAATTAGGATGGAATTTGGGGTTTGGGGTGAAAACCCTCGTAATCCCGTAACTGTTCTGTCGCCGCTCGCCACGGCGAGTACTCATCCGCTCGCGAGGCGAATAGAACAGCTCGCCATAGCGAGCAACCCCCAGAAGTGTTCGCCAGGCGAAAACCCAACTCGTCGTAGCGAGCAACACCCAGGAGCTCGCCAGGCGAATAACCCAACTCGCAATAGCGAGTAGTACCCCTGATGCTCGCGAGGCGAGCAATCCAGCTCGCCGTAGCGAGTAACCCCCGTAATGGTTCGCGAGGCGAGAGATCCCACTCGCCATAGCGAGTAGTCCTGCATCAGACTACCTTTTAGAGTTATGCGACTCTTGTCGCACAATTAGTTATGAGATTACCCTGGTTTTGGAATTAAAGTACTGAGGTATTAAGAAGAAATGTAGGGCTGTTAACTGATAAATGATTCGCTGTTGTAACCTATACATTTGTATATGCTTTTCTGAATCATAAGTGATGTATGTGAATGTTTACGATTTGCTGTTGTTTGAGATGTTGATTGCTGCCATGCTGCCATATTTTATTAATTAAAAGCTGCATGTGTTGTTATAAGATTTACGATGTTGTAATCCAAATTATTGGAATTCATTTTGAGATGTCCAAGTTTAAGAGATTGAGTCCATGCACATTCATCCAGAGACGAGGGCTCATGCCCTAGGAGCTTTTGCTCAACAGCGACGAGAGCTTATGCTCTAGGAGTATTTTTATGCTCAATAGCGACGAGGGCTTATGCCCTATGAGTATATTTATACTCAATATGGTACCACATGCATGATTAAGATGTCTAAGTTGCATAAGTTGTGTCGATGTTGCATTGTCAAGTCAAACTATTAAGTTGATTTATGATGTTGTTTAAGATGCTACTTGATTGTTATTATGATATATGATGATAAAGTTATGCTGTTAATTGTAATTATTGGATTATATGTTTAATGCTATTGTTATGAGAATCTCACCCCTTCTGCTGGAATTGCCGCCTTGTGGGCAAGTGCAGGTGATTAAGCTTTTGTTGCTGTTGCTGTTGTGAGTAGCTATCCTCACCGTGTCCTTTAGGTGCTCTGATACGTAACGGGATGGGAACCTTTATGTTTACTTTCTATTACTTACGTATTTGTTTATGATTTAAGTTTGCAGTTAATTTATGTCGAGACTTATTTATGAGGCATGCGTGCCAAAATGATTTGTTAACATTAAATCTTATCCGCTGCGATGTTAGAACAGTTTTGACTAGAATAAATGTTTATTTATTCCTTTTTGAGAATTTAATGAGATGTAGCATTCCGTTTTATATGACACTCTGATTTATTTAAGAAATTTTGAATTTGGGAAAACGGGGTGTTACAATTGGTATCAGAGCAGGTTGGTCCGTCCGGCCAAGTAGATCGAGTCGTTAGTGTCGAGTGTTAGTTTAATTCTGTTTGAATTTCTCTAACCTGTTCTCGTTATGTAGTGAACTAAGATGGCTGGAAGAAATGATGCTGCTCTTGCTGCTGCATTACAAGCGATGGCTCAAGCTGTGGGCCAACAACAGAATGCTGGTGGAAATGATGGTGTGAGGATGTTGGAGACATTTTTGAGGAATCATCCACCTACGTTTAAGGGAAGATACGACCCCGATGGAGCTCAGACATGGCTCAAGGAGGTCGAAAGGATTTTCAGAGTGATGCAGTGTACGAACGTTCAGATGGTGCGCTTTGGGACGCACATGCTGGCAGAAGAAGCTGACGACTGGTGGGTGAGTGTCCAACCGGTCTTAGAGAATGGAGGTACTGCTGTTACTTGGGCTGTGTTTAGGAGGGAGTTCCTGAACCGTTACTTTCCGGAAGATGTTCGCGGGAAGAAGGAGATTGAGTTCCTTGAGCTGAAACAAGGGAACATGTCGGTGACTGAGTATGCTGCCAAGTTTGTGGAATTGGCTAAGTTTTATCCACACTATACTGCTGAGACGGCGGAGTTTTCTAAGTGCATCAAGTTTGAGAATGGCTTGCGTGCTGACATCAAGAGGGCAATTGGTTACCAAAAGATCCGTAACTTTTCCGAGCTGGTGAGAAGCTGCAGGATTTATGAGGAGGACACTAAAGCTCACTACAAGGTAGTGAATGAAAGAAAGAGTAAAGGACAGCAGAATCGCCCGAAGCCTTATAGTGCCCCTGCTGATAAGGGCAAGCAAAGAGTTAATGATGAGAGGAGACCTCAGAAGAAGGATGCTCCTGCTGAGATTGTCTGCTATAATTGTGGTGAGAAAGGCCACAAGAGTAATGCTTGTACTGGAGATGTGAAGCGGTGTTACCTCTGTGGTAAGAAAGGACATGCTACTTCGGCATGCAAGTATGATGATGTTGTGTGCTTTAATTGTAACGAAGAGGGTCATATTGGTTCACAATGCAAGAAGCCTAAGAAGGCTCAGACTACTGGTAGAGTGTTTGCTTTGACTGGCACACAGACAGAGAATGAGGATCGTTTGATCAGAGGTACTTGTTATTTTAATAGTACTCCTTTAATTGCTATTATTGACACTGGTGCTACACTTAGAGGGCGATATGATCCTGACGGGGCTGAGACGTGGCTCAATGAAGTTGAGCGGATCTTTAGGGTGATGCAGTTCGAAGATGGTCAGATGGTACGGTTCAGTACCCATATGTTGGCAGAGGAGGCTGATGACTGGTGGGTTGGTATCCAACCTATCCTTGAAGAAGGAGGTGCTGCTGTGACTTGGGCGGTGTTTAGGAGGGAATTCCTGAACCGTTACTTTCCTGAGGATGTCCGGGGAAAGAAGGAGATCGAGTTCCTTGAGTTGAAGCAAGGGAATATGTCTGTGACTGAGTATGCTTCGAAGTTTGTGGAACTGGAAAAGTTCTACCCCCATTATACTGCTGAAAATGCTGAGTTTTCCAAGTGCATCAAGTTGTATGCTAAATTATCTAAGTGTGAGTTCTGGTTGAAGGAAGTTAGTTTTCTTGGTCACATTATTTCTGGTGATGGAATAGCAGTTGATCAATCTAAAGTTGAAGCAGTGTCGTAATGGGAGACTCCGAGGTCGGTTACGGAGATTAGAAGCTTTTTGGGATTGGCTGGTTACTACAGAAGGTTTATAGAAGGGTTTTCTAAGTTGGCACTTCCGTTAACGCAGTTGACGTGTAAAGGTAAAGCCTTTGGGTGGGATGCTCAATGTGAGAGTAGCTTTAATGAGTTGAAGAAGCGGTTGACGGCAGCTCCAGTTTTAATTTTGCCAAAGCCTGAAGTACCTTTTGTGGTGTATTGTGATGCGTCTAAGTTTGGTTTAGGTGGTGTACTGATGCAAGACGGTAAAGTGGTTGCTTATGCATCCAGGCAGTTGAGGATTCATGAAAGAAATTATCCTACCCACGATCTTGAGTTGGCTGCAGTGGTGTTCGTGTTGAAAATTTGGAGACACTATTTGTATGGTTCGAGGTTTGAAGTGTTTAGTGATCACAAGAGCTTGAAGTACCTGTTTGATCAGAAAGAGTTGAATATGAGGCAGAGGAGATGGCTCGAGTTATTGAAGGATTATGATTTTGATTTGAGTTACCATCCGGGTAAGGCTAACGTAGTTGCTGATGCCTTGAGTAGGAAAACGCTGCATATGTCTGCTATGATGGCGGAAGAGTTCGAACTATTGGAACAATTCAGAGATTTGAGTTTGGTTTGTGAAAGATCACATCAGAGTGTAAAGCTAGGAATGTTGAAGATTGACAATGATTTTCTGAATAATATTAAGGAAGCGCAGAAAGAAGATGTTAAGTTTGTAGATTTGCTTGTTGCGAGTAACCAGACTGCAGATGGTGATTTTAGAGTCGATGATCACGGTGTGTTGAGGTTCCGAGGTAGAATCTGTATTCCGGACAACGATGAGATGAAGAAGGCAATCCTTGAAGAGAGCCATAGAAGTAGCTTGAGTATTCACCCAGGAGCTACGAAGATGTATCATGATTTGAAGAAGTTGTTTTGGTGGTCTGGATTAAAACGTGATGTGGCACAGTTTGTATATTCTTGTTTAGTTTGTCAGAAATCGAAGATAGAACATCAGAAACCTGCTGGTATGATGGTACCGTTGGATGTGCCAGAGTGGAAATGGGATAGCATATCCATGGATTTTGTGACGAGTTTGCCAACTACTCCAAGAGGGAACGATGCTATTTGGGTGATTGTTGATAGGTTAACCAAGTTAGTTCATTTTCTACCGATCAATATCACTTTTCCTATGGTTCGGTTAGCAGAGATTTACATTCAAGAGATAGTAAGATTGCATGGTGTTCCTTCGAGCATTGTGTCAGATAGAGATCCGAGATTTACTTCTAGATTTTGGAAAAGTTTGCAAGAAGCCCTAGGGTCTCAGTTAAAGCTGAGCTCGGCGTATCATCCACAGACAGATGGTCAATCCGAGAGGACGATTCAATCGTTGGAAGATTTGTTAAGGGTGTGTGTACTCGAACAAGGAGGAGCTTGGGATAATCACCTCCCGTTGATAGAATTCACTTACAATAACAGTTACTGTAACGCCCACTTTATTTATTTAATTATTTTATTAGAGTATATAATATATTATTATATATTATATGATTTTAATGATGTTTGTGACGTATGAGATGATGTTGTGGTGTGACGTTTATTTTATTGTTTAATAAAATAAAATATGTGATGGAAATTAAGATGTGATATAAAAACAAATATTTTGGGAGATGGGGTTGTTTTCATAAATAAGATAGAGTTGTGGGATTAAGTGAGATTAGTAAGAGGTATATAAGGAAGTTAGGTTTAGAGGAAACAGTGAGTACGTTACAGACTTTTGTCAAGAAGGGAGAAAAGTGGCTAGAGAAGAGGGAACCCCAATTCTGCAATATTACCAGGTAAGGGTGAGCCTAACTTCAATTGTATTTACTGTAATTCATCTAGTTGTGATTAACATAGGAATTGGAAGAGAGTTTGAGAGATTTCATAAGTTAAGGTTTTGTAGGGTTTATGATGAATAGATGAGAGAATGACGTGAATTGATGTAGAAACTTGTTACAGAACCTAGATTAATCACTAGGACTATAATTCTGAGAGATTAGAAGCATAACATGATGAATTGGACGAGTTTTGGCGAGATTATGAGCGAATCTGCAACCTGTTCTGCGACCGCTCGCCTTGGCGAGCAGAACAGTTTAACTCGCGAGGCGAGCAACACCACTCGCCGTGGCGAGCAACCCTTTAGTGCTCGCGAGGCGAGCAACATCACTCGCCGTAGCGAGCAAGTGGCAGAACGAAATTTAAGTAGCTCGCCGTGGCGAGCAGTCCCACTCGCCACAGGGAGCAACGTGGTCTCAGACCACTATAACTTGAGTTTTAGAACTCTGTTTTGAGCGAGGCTTTGAGGGTAGACCTTTGGATAGTATTAGAGATGTTTAAGACCTAAATTAGAACCTGTAATGACGCTGTAAGATGATTTTAAGACGTTGGCGTTAATCTATGATTAAAGGATTATTAAGTGAGGTTTATGAACGAAGTATAAATGATGTTGTGATGATAACTATGTGCTGTATATATATATATATATATATATATATATATATATGCTAAGTGTGCTGAGCTGCTGCCATGTATTGTATAATTGTACGTGTCGATAAAGAGTCGTATTTGATGTTAAGACGTTGTGATATCTTGTTTAAGAATTAAAGAGTCGAGTCCATGCATTTGCATATTTTGAGCCGGTGGAGCTTATGCTCAAAGCGACGGTGGAGCATTTGCTCAAAGCGACGGTGAAGCTTATTAAAGCTAAAATATTGGTACCACATGCATGATGTTAAGATGTTAGAGTTGCATTGTCGAGTCATGTGTCTGAGATGTTTTGAGACGGTTGTTTATGAAGATGTTCTAAGATGATTTGTATATGTGGATGTTTGAGACGTTTCTGTTCTATGTGATGAATAATGTTGTTATTGTTAAGCATAATTATTTGAATTATATGTTAATATAATTGTTGTGAATCTCACCCCTTCTGTTGGAATTGCCGCCTTGTGGGTAAGTGCAGGTGACCAAGCTTAGGTTCGTCGATGTGAGAGGTTCTTGTGGAGTCTTAGGAGCTCTGATACGTAACGGGATGAGGATTATTATTATTTCTATTCCTTTTATGTATCATGTTGATCTATTATGATGTTTGCGACGTAACTTGATTTGAGATGTTTTATGAGGCTTTTGTGCCAAGAATAATTTATTAAGATTTTGAGACGTTTATGAATTCCGCTGCTATGTTTGAATATTGTTTCAGAATAAATTATTATTCGATTTGATTTAAAAGATTTTATGAAATGTGACATCCTGATTTATGTGTTATACTCTGATTATATGAATGAAATTTTAAAGTCGGGATTTCGGGGGGTTACAGTTACCATTCTAGTATTGGAATGGCACCTTTCGAGACTTTGTATGGAAGAAGATGTAGAACCCCGTTGTGTTGGTTTGAGTCGGGTGAAAGTGTGGTTTTAGGACCAGAGATTGTGCAACAAACCACTGAGAAAGTAAGAATGATACAAGAGAAGATGAGAGCGTCGCAGAGTCGACAAAAGAGTTATCATCACAAGCGAAGGAAGGACCTTGAGTTCCAAGAAGGAGATCATGTGTTTTTGCGAGTTACTCCAATGACCAGTGTAGGTCGTGCCTTGAAGTCGAAGAAGTTGACTCCAAAGTTTATTGGTCCGTATCAGATATCAGAGAGGATTGGGACGGTGGCCTATCGTGTTGGATTACCACCGCATTTATCGAATTTGCACGATGTTTTTCATGTGTCGCAACTGAGGAAGTACGTTCCGGATCCGCCTCATGTGATCCAAAGTGACGATGTACAAGTGAGAGACAACCTTACGGTTGAAACTCTACCCTTGAGGATCGATGATCACAAGGTGAAGTTGTTGAGAGGCAAAGAGATACCTCTAGTGAGAGTTTTTTGGAGTGGAGCGACTGGTGAAAGCTTAACTTGGGAGCTTGAAAGTAAGATGCTGGAGTCTTATCCAGAGTTGTTTAATCGAGGTAAGATTTTCGAGGACGAAAATCCTTTAAGTGGGGGAGAGTTGTAACGCCCACTTTATTTATTTAATTATTTTATTAGAGTATATAGTATATTATTATATATTATATGATTTTAATGATGTTTGTGACGTATGAGATGATGTTGTGGTGTGACGTTTATTTTATTGTTTAATAAAATAAAATATGTAATGAAAATTAAGATGTGATATAAAAACAAATATTTTGGGAGATGGGGTTGTTTTCATAAATAAGATGGAGTTGTGGGGAAAAGTGAGAATAGAAAGAATTATATAAGGGAGTTAGGGTTAGAAAGAAACAGTCAGTACGTTACAGACTCTTGGCAAGAAGGGAGAAAAGTGGTTAGAGAAGAGGGAACCCCAATTCTGCAATATTACCAGGTAAGGGTGAGCCTAGCTTCAATTATATTACTGTAATTCATCTATTTATGATTAACGAAGGAATTAGGAGGTAATTTGGAGGGATTTCATAAACTAGGGTTTATGGGATTTTTGGATGAATTGATGTTAGAATGATGTGAATTGGTGTAGAAACCTGTTACAGAACCTAGATTAATCACTAGGACTATAATTCTGATAGATTAAAAGCATAACATGAAGAATTGGACGAGTTTTGGTGAGGTTTCGAGCGAACCCGTAACCCCTCTGCGATAGCTCGCCGTGGCGAGCAGACCCGCTCGCCGTGGCGAGCAGACCCGCTCGCCGTGGCGAGCAGACCCGCTCGCCGTGGCGAGCAGTTAGGTATTCACTCGCGAGGCGAGCAGCTGAGCTCGCTGTGGCGAGCAACCCTTAGTGCGCGCGAGGCGAGCAACATCACTCGCCGTAGCGAGCAAGTGGCAGAATGTAATTTAAGTAGCTCGCCGTGGCGAGCAGTCCCGCTCGCCACAGCGAGCAATGTGGTCTCAGACCACTATAACTTGAGTTTTAGAACTCTGTTTTGAGCGAGGCTTTGAGGGTAGACTTTTGGATAGCATTAAAGATGTTTAAGACCTAAATTAGAACCTGTAATGACGTTGTAAGATGATTTTAAGACGTTGGCGTTAATCTATGATTAAAATGATTATTAAGTGAGGTTTGTGAACGAAGTACAAATGATGTTTGTGATGATAACTATGTGCTGTAAATATATATGTTAAGTGTGCTGAGCTGCTGCCATGTATTGTATAATTGCATGTGTCGATAAAGAGTCGTATTTGATGTTAAGACGTTGTAATATCTTGTTTAAGAATTAAAGAGTCGAGTCCATGCATTTGCATATTTTGAGACGGTGGAGCTTATGCTCAAAGCGACGGTGGAGCATTTGCTCAAAGCGACGGTGGAGCTTATTAAAGCTAAAATATTGGTACCACATGCATGATGTTAAGATGTTAGAGTTGCATTTAGTCGAGTCCAGTGTATGAGATGTTATGAGACGTTTGTTATGTGAAGATGTCCTGAGATGATTTTATTATACGCAGATGTCTGAGATGTTCTTAGTTATATGGGACGATTATTATTATTGTTGTTGATGTTAAGCATAATCATTTGAATTATATGTTAATATAATTGTTGTGAATCTCACCCCTTCTGTTGGAATTGCCGCCTTGTGGGCAAGTGCGGGTGACCAAGCTTAGGTTCGTCGATGTGAGAGGTTCTTGTGGAGTCTTAGGAGCTCTGATACGTAACGGGATGGGGATTATTATTATTTCTATTCCTTTTATGTATCATGTTGATTTATTATGATGTTTGCGACGTAACTTGATTTGAGATGTTTTATGAGGCTTTTGTGCCAAGAATAATTTATTTAAGATTTTGAGACGTTTATGAATTCCGCTGCTATGTTTGAATATTGTTTCAGAATAAATTATTATTCGATTTGATTTAAAAGATTTTATGAAATGTGACATCCTGATTTATGTGATATACTCTGATTACTTGAATGAAATTTTTAAGTCGGGATTTCGGGGTGTTACACTCGCCGTAGCGAGCAAGTGGCAGAATGCAATTTAAGTAGCTCGCCGTGGCGAGCAGTCCCACTCGCCACAGCGAGCAATGTGGTCTCAGACCACTATAACTTGAGTTTTAGAACTCTGTTTTGAGCGGGGCTTTGAGGGTAGACTTTTGGATAGTATTAGAGATGTTTAAGACCTAATTATAACCTGTAATGACGCTGTAAGATGATATTTAATTGTTGGCGTTAAGTTTTGACTAAATGCTTATTAAGTGAAGTTTACGAATGAAGTATAAATGATGATTGTGATGATAACTACGTGCTGTAAATATATGTACTAAGTGTGCTGAGCTGCTGCCATGTCTTGTATAATTGCATGTGTCGATAAAGAGTCGTATTTGATGTTAAGACGTTGAGATAACTTGTTTAAGAATAAAGAGTCGAGTCCATGCATTTGCATATTTTGAGACGGTGGAGCTTATGCTCAAAGCGACGGTGAAGCTTATTAAAGCTAAAATATTGGTACCACATGCATGATGTTAAGATGTTAGAGTTGCATTTGTCGAGTCATGTGTCTGAGATGTTTTGAGACGGTTGTTTATGAAGATGTTCTAAGATGATTTGTATATGTGGATGTTTGAGACGTTTCTGTTCTATGTGATGAATAATGTTGTTATTGTTAAGCATAATTATTTGAATTATATGTTAATATAATTGTTGTGAATCTCACCCTTTCTGTTGGAATTGCCGCATTGTGGGCAAGTGCAGGTGACCAAGCTTAGGTTCGTCGATGTGAGAGGTTCTTGTGGAGTCTTAGGAGCTCTGATACGTAACGGGATGGGGATTATTATTATTTCTATTCCTTTTATGTATCATGTTGATTAATTATGATGTCTGCGACATAACTTGATTTGAGACGTTTTATGAGGCCTTTGTGCCGAGAACTATTTATTTAGGATTTTGAGACGTTTATGAATTCCGCTGCTATGTTTGAATATTGTTTAAGAATAAATTATTATTCGATTTGCTTTTAAAGATTTTATGAAATGTGACATCCTGATTTATTGTGATATACTTTGATTAAATGTAAGAAAATTTTTGAGTCGGGATTTCGGGGTGTTACAGTCTACCTTTGACTGGTATGGATGTAATTCTCGGGATGAATTGGTTGGAGTACAACCGTGTGTTTATCAACTGTTTTCGCAAGACGATGTATTTCTTGTCTGAAGAGTTAGAAAGTGGAGCAGAAATTTTATCTACCAAGCAGCTGAAACAATTTGAACGAGATGGAGTTTTGATGTTCTCTCTGATGGCATCCTTATATACTGAGAATCAAGAGAAGATTGACGAATTGCAAGTGGTGTGCGAGTTTCCTGAAGTATTCCCTGATGAGATTACTGATGTGCCTCTTGAAAGAGAAGTTGAATTCGCGATTGATCTTGTTCCTGGAACGAAGCCTATGTCTATGACACCTTACCATATGTCAGCTTCGGAGTTAGCTGAGTTAAAGAAGCAATTGGAGGATCTACTGGAGAAGAAGTTTATAAGACCAAGTGTTTCACCTTGGGGAGCGCCTGTGCTGCTAGTAAAAAAGAAAGATGGGAGTATGAGGTTGTGTATTGACTATCGTCAGTTGAACAAGGTAACTATAAAGAATAGGTATCCACTTCCGAGGATTGATGATTTGATGGATCAGTTAGTGGGTGCACGTGTGTTTAGCAAGATTGACTTAAGGTCGGGCTATCATCAGATAAAAGTGAAGGATGAAGATATGTAGAAGACGACCTTTAGAACTCGATATGGTCATTATGAGTATAAGGTGATGCCTTTCGGTGTTACGAACGCGCCGGGAGTATTTATGGAGTATATGAATCGGACCTTCCAAGCATTTTTGGATCGTTTCGTGGTTGTGTTTATTGACGACATTCTAATATATTCTAAATCCGAAGAAGAACATGCTGAACATTTGAAGATTGTCTTGCAAGTTTTGAAGGAAAAGAAGTTGTATGCTAAATTGTCCAAGTGTGAGTTCTGGTTGAAGGAAGTTAGTTTTCTTGGTCACATTATTTCTGGTGATGGAATAGCAGTTGATCAATCTAAAGTTGAAGCAGTGTCGTAATGGGAGACTCCGAGGTCGGTTACGGAGATTATAAGCTTTTTGGGATTGGCTGGTTATTATAGAAGATTTATAGAAGGATTTTCTAAGTTGGCACTTCCGTTAACGCAGTTGACGTGTAAAGGTAAAGCCTTTGTGTGGGATGCTCAATGTGAGAGTAGCTTCAATGAATTGAAGAAGCGGTTGACGACAGCTCCTGTTTTAATTTTGCCAAAGCCTGAAGCACCTTTTGTGGTGTATTGTGATGCGTCTAAGTTTGGTTTAGGTGGTGTACTTATGCAAGACGGTAAAGTGGTTGCTTATGCATCCAGGCAGTTGAGGATTCATGAACGAAATTATCCTACCCACGATCTTGAATTGGCTGCAGTGGTGTTCGTGTTGAAAATTTGGAGACACTATTTGTATGGTTCGAGGTTTGAAGTGTTTAGTGACCACAAGAGCTTGAAATACCTGTTTGATCAGAAAGAATTAAATATGAGACAGAGGAGATGGCTCGAGTTATTGAAGGATTATGATTTTGATTTGAATTACCATCCGGGTAAGGCTAACGTAGTTGCTGATGCCTTGAGTAGGAAAACGTTGCATATGTCTGCTATGATGGCGGAAGAGTTCGAACTATTGGAACAATTCAGAGATTTGAGTTTGGTTTGTGAAAGATCACATCAGAGTGTAAAGCTAGGAATGCTGAGGATTGACAATGATTTTCTGAAAAATATTAAAGAAGCGCAGAATGAAGATGTTAAGTTTGTAGATTTACTTGTTGCGAGTAACTAGACTGCAGATGGTGATTTTAGAGTCGATGATCACGGTGTGTTGAGGTTTCGAGATAGAATCTGTATTCCGGACAACGAGGAGATGAAGAAGGCAATCCTTGAAGAGAGCCATAGAAGTAGCTTGAGTATTCACCCAGGAGCTACGAAGATGTATCATGATCTGAAGAAGTTGTTTTGGTGGTCTGGATTGAAACGTGATGTGGCACAGTTTGTGTATTCTTGTCTAGTTTGTCAGAAATCGAAGATATAACATCAGAAACCTGCTGGTATGATGGTACCGTTGGATGTGCCAGAGTGGAAATGGGATAGCATATCCATGGATTTTGTGACGAGTTTGCTGACTACTCCAAGAGGGAACGATGCTATTTGGGTGATTGTTGATAGGTTAACAAAGTCAGTTCATTTTCTACCGATCAATATCACTTTTCCTATGGTTCGGTTAACAGAGATTTACATTCAAGAGATAGTAAGATTACATGGTGTTCCTTCGAGCATCGTGTCAGATAGAGATCCAGGATTTACTTCTAGATTTTGGAAAAGTTTGCAAGAAGCTTTAGGGTCGCAGTTGAAGTTGAGCTCGACGTATCATCCGCAGACAGATGGTCAATCTGAGAGGACGATTCAATCGTTAGAAGACTTGTTGAGAGTGTGTGTACTTGAACAAGGAGGAGCTTGGGATAATCATCTCCCGTTGATAGAGTTCACTTATAATAACAGTTACCATTCTAGTATTCGAATGGCACCTTTCGAGGCTTTGTATGGAAGAAGATGCAGAACCCCGTTGTGTTGTTTTTGCGAGTTACTCCAATGACCGGTGTAGGTCGTGCCTTGAAGTCGAAGAAGTTGACTCCAAAGTTTATTGGTCCGTATAAGATATCAGAGAGGATTGGGACGGTGGCATATCGTGTTGGATTACCACCGCATCTATCGAATTTGCACGATGTTTTTCATGTGTCGCAACTGAGGAAGTACGTTCCGGATCCATCTCATGTGATCCAAAGTGACGATGTGCAAGTAAGGGACAACCTTACGGTTGAGACTCTACCCTTGAGGATCGATGATCACGAAGTGAAGTTGTTGAGAGGCAAGGAAATACCTCTAGTGAGAGTTGTATGGAGTGGAGCGACTGATGAAAGTTTAACTTGGGAGCTGGAAAGTAAGATGCTGGAGTCATATCTGGAGTTGTTTAATCGAGGTAAGATTTTCGAGGACGAAAATCCTTTAAGTGGGGGAGAGTTGTAACGCCCACTTTATTTATTTAATTATTTTATTAGAGTATATAGTATATTATTATATATTATATGATTTTAATGATATCTGTGACGTATGAGATGTTGTTGTGGTGTGATGTTTATTTTATTGTTTAATAAAATAAAATATGTGATGATATATATATATATATATATATATATATATATATTTATATGAAAATTAAGATGGGATATAATAACAATAATTTTGAGAGATGGGGTTGTTTTCATAAATAAGATAGAGTTGTGGGGATAAGTGAGAATAGAAAGAATTATAAAAGGGAGTTAGGTTTAGAAAGAAACAGTCAGTACGTTACAGACTTTTGCAAAAAGGGAGAAAATAGGCTAGAGAAGAGGGAACCCCAATTCTACAATATTACCAGTTAAGGGTGAGCCTAACTCGATTATATTATACTGTAATTCATCTGTTATGATTAACCAAGGGATTAGAGAGAGTTTTGAGAGAGTTCTAAAGTTAGGGTTTAATGAATTATGTGATGAATTGATGTTATAATGATGTGAATTGATGTAGAAACCTGTTGCAGAACCTAGATTAATCGTTAGGACTATAATTCTGATAGATTAGAAGAATAACATGAAGAATTGGACGAATTTTGGCGGGGTTTCGAGCGAACCCGTAACCCCTCTGTGATAGCTCGCCGCGGCGAGCAGACCCGCTCGCCGTGGCGAGCAGTTAGGTATATACTCGCGGGGCGAGCAGCTAAGCTCGCCGTGGCGAGCAACCCTTTAGCGCGCGTGAGGCGAGCAACAACACTCGCCGTAGCGAGCACTGGCAGAATGAAAATTTGACAGCTCGCCGTGGCGATCAGAACCACTTGCCATAGCGAGCAATGTGGTTTTAGACCACTATAACTTGAGTTTTAAAACTCTATTTTGAGCTAGGCTTTGAGGGTAGACATTTGGATAATATTAAAGAATGTTTAAGACCTAAATTATAACCTGTAATGGCGCTGTAAGATGATTTTGATTATTAGTGTTAATCTATGATTAAATGCTTATTAAGTGAAGTTTATGAATGAAGTTTAAGTGATGTTTGCAATGATAACTTTGTGCTGTATATACATATGTTAAGTGTGCTGAGCTGCTGTCATGTACTGTTACAATTGCATGTGTCGATAAAGAGTCGTATATGTTGTTAAGATGTTGTGTATTAACTTGTTTAAGTATATGAGTCGAGTTCATGCATTTGCATAATTTGAGACGGTGGAGCTTATGCTCAAAGCGACGGTGAAGCTTATTAAAGCTAAAATATTGGTACCACATGCATGATGTTAAGATGTTAGAGTTGCATTTATCGAGTCCTGTGTCTGAGATGTTTTGAGACGTTTGTTTTGTGAATATATTCTAAGATGATTTATTATACGTAGATGTTTGAGATGTTTCCAGTTATATGTGACGAATATTGTTGTTATTGTTAAGCATAATTATTTGAATTATATGTTAATATAATTGTTGTGAATCTCACCCCTTCTGTTGGAATTGCCGCCTTGTGGGCAAGTGCAGGTGACCAAACGTAGGTACGACGATGTGAGAGGTTCTTGTGGAGTCTTAGGAGCTCTGATACGTAACGTGATGGGGATTTATCATTGTTTCTATTCCTTTATGTATCATGTTGACTAATGATGATGTTTGCGACGTAACTTGATTTGAGATGTTTTATGAGGCTTTTGTGCCGAGAATTATTTACTTAAGATTTTGAGACGTTTATGAATTCCGCTGCTATGTTTGAATATTGTTTAAGAATAAATTATTATTCGATTTGATTTTTAAAGATTTTATGAAATGTGACATCCTGATTTATTGTGATATACTCTGATTATTTGAATGAAATTTTTTAGTCGGGATTTCGGGGTGTTACACCTGCATTTGCCCACAAGGCGGCAATTCCAACAGAAGGGGTGAGATTCACAACACTTATATTAACACATATTTCAAATATTTATGCTTAACAACAACAACAACAATCATCACATATAGCGAAAACATCTCAACACTCTCATTTAACAAATCATCTCAAACCTCTTCACATGACAAATCATCTCAAACATCTAAGACACAAGACTCGACAAATGCAACTTCTAAACGTCTTAAACATCATTCATGTGGTACCATTTTAAGCATTAATATGTTTCACCGTCGCTTTGAGCAAATGCTCCACCGTCGCTTTGAGCAAAAGCTCCACCGTCTCAAATTATGCAAATGCATGGACTCAACTATTTGCAACTTAAACAAGTTACACACAACATCTTAACATCATTTACCACTCTTGACTGACACATGCAATTATAACAATACATGGCAGCAGCTCAGTACATTTAACACATATTCACAACACATAATCATCATTGCAATATCATTCAAACGTCATTCATATATCTCACTTAACAAACATATAAATCATAGATTAACGCCAACAATTAAAAACATCTTAAAGCATCATTACAGATTGTAATTTAGGTCATAAAACATCTCTAACCCTATCCAAGGTCTACCCTCAAAGCCTCGTTCAAAACAGAATTACAAAACTCAAGTTATAGTGGTCTGAGACCACATTACTCGCTATGGCGAGTGGTTCTGCTCGCCTCGCGAGCGCTATATGGTATTCTGTTACCACTTTACTCGCTGCGGCGAGTGGTTTGCTCGCCACGGCGAGTAGGTTTGCTCGCCCCGGCGAACTCTCGCAGAACAGGGTACAAGTTCACTCAATTTCTCATCAAAACTCATCCAATCTCTCATGTTATGCCTCTTATCTTTCAGAATTATGATACTAGTGATTAACCTAGGTTCTGTAACACGTTTTTACAGCAATTGACATCAATCTCACATCAAACCATCAAAATTCATCAATAACCCTAACCTATGAACTCTCTCAAACTCTTTCCCAATTCCTTAGTTAATCATAGACAATTGAATTACAGTATAATATAATCGAAGCTAGGCTCACCCTTACCTGGTAAGTTTGCAGAATCGGTGTTCCCTCTTCTCTGGGCACTTTTCTCCCTTTTTGCAAAAGTCTGTAACGCGTACTAACTTTTTCTCTAAACCTAATTTCCTTCTTATATCTCTTTTCTAATCTCACTTATCCCACAAAACTCTATCTTATTATAAAAACAACCCCACCTCTCAAAATTATTATTATAATAGCACATCTTTATTTTCATATAAAATATATATATTAACATCACATATCTTATTTCATTAAACAATAAAATAAGCATTACATCACAACATAGTCTCATACGTCACAAACATCATATAATATATAATAATATACTATACATTCTAATAAAATAATTAAATAAACAAAGTGGGCGTTACAGAAGCTCTCGCAAGACACAAAGAGATGGTGGAACAAGAACAAAGATGCCGCCTATAACGCGTAATATCGCTCAAAACCCAACAAAGAAGCTATAAGAGGCTAAACACCAAAACTAACCAATAACCACTTTTAAATGGCTTAAGCTAATAAAACACACAATTAATGACTATTTTATAATAACAATTAATTTTTCTTTATTTCTGAAAACAGGGGTATAGATGGAACACGCAGAGAAAGCCTTTAACCGGTCGAGTCGAACCGGGTTCAATCGAACCACAATATAAAATACCACCGAAAACCCTCAACTCTAAAACCCTAAACACTACAAAGTCATCTTCTCGACCGTCTGGCTCTGAAACTTTCCCCAGTTCTCTAACCTTAAACCCTAATTTTCCAAGATGCCAGACGAAGAAACTCGTGAACCTATCGATAATTTGACTAAAAAATCGAATTCGCTCGACAACTTGAACTTCGATGCTCTGAAAGTGCTTTTCAAACCACACATCGAATCCTTCGATCATTTGATTGAAGCTGGATTGGAAACTATTTTCAAATCCATCAAACTCGTTGTTGTCCATCCTACAACATTCCAAAAACTCATTAATATCCTTTTTTCAGTTCAATAATTTGCTGCTTTTATTTTACTTTCAATTTGTTTCTAGTTACATATTTATTTTACTGTTTATTCTTAACTTGGATCTTACTTACGTTGGAAGCTCCCAAAATACTCTCGCCTCAGAAGGATGGAATCTCCAAGACAATGCGCTATACTCTGTATCCGTTTGAAGCAAGTTTCAATTTTTTAAACTTTATTGTTTAACTTTCTTGAATTTGATTGTTTAATTTATTTAGTGTTTGATTCTATTTTGTAATTTTTTATTTTTATTTTTTATGAGCAGTGTAGACAAGCAAAACTCACTTATTCAGGGAGGTTCACAGCAGATGTGTGTTTTAAATATGGCGACGGTGGGGCTATTTTACGAGAAAATTTTAATTTTGGCCAGTTTCCCATAATGCTACAGGTTTGTTACTTTGAGATTTTACATTTACTTTTGAAATTTCTGGCTTATGAGAATGCACTTACGTGTATAGTCAAATTGGATGATACTAGTAGTGAATATTAGATACTTACATTGCATAATAATGGTTTGTACAATGCAAAATTTACCATTCCGACTGTTGGATCTGCATCATGATATATTGTTTGAATTTTTTGGTATACATTTGAATTTGAATAATATATACTTACATATATTTTAAAATGCCATTTGGTGTGATGAGAAGATTGAGAGAGATGCACCTATAGGATCCAAGTAGAGTAAACGAATGTTGGATAGGATCTTTAATTAAGTTTTTGAGGGTAAAATTCTCAAAAAAATGATGTGTTAGAAGCTCAAACGTTTCTTGAAGCAGCATCTCAACTAGCGAAATAAGGTCTTGAGAGAATGATTGTTACCAAACAACTCTACATTGATCTTATGAGCTTATTTGATATAAGCTATCTGCTCTAAACTAGCTGTTTGACCTTACCATAACAAGTCTTGGTGTCTTAGAAATGATGATATTGTGAAGGATGAGGGATTGCACTAAGTAAGATAGGACTAGAAATACAATCTTTAAGACAAAATTAGAATGGCCCCTGTGGTTGGGAAAATTATAGAATACTGTCTTGGGTGGTTTGGGTGTACATGAAGAAGGCATAGAAGCCTCGTTGAAGGGAGTAGTCCCAGACAGATATTGAGAAATAGATAGAGGTAAACTGGTAAAGGGAGACCAATGAAAACCGTAGACCAAACCATTAAGAGAGATTTAGAACAGAGGTAAATGATTTGTCTTCAGAACTACACATTAAATGACTTCATAGCATTAATTGATCCTTGAAACCGACCCCACCTCGTGGGATAATGTTGCAACTTATCAGTCCCAACTAGTGTCCTCCTCCAAAAACCCTACAGCGGGATGACTGCTAGAAATAATTTTTATGCATATTAAATAATTAATACTATGTAAAACAATCATATTCCTAACTGATGATTTAAATAATACTCGCCATTTATGAAATAGTCTTACCTTAATGATTTGTTTGCATTTTTTAGCCTTATAACTGATAATAATTGATAATTGATTCTTAATTTCTTGTAGTACTTGTTTGTTTTTGTTCGAATGAAGTAAAAGTGCTGGGAAGTGGTAACCATCGTAAAAGTGGCATATAATTAACTAATAATTATCTATCTTCGAAAATATATGGATATTTTTTGTTCACTCGCCTGTTAATAATGCAGTCTAAGAGATGCAACTTGAGAGACTATCCTCCCAGGAAACTTGTGTCCTACAAGGAAGAGGCATCGGAAATGGGCGGGTACGTTATTGGACCATGTTTGTCCCACTTAAACTTCCTACTGATGTTGGATTAGATAATACTATAGATTACCATCAGTGAATCAATTCTGAATCAACATAAGAGTTCTATTGGAAAAGTATACGGAAAATTATTTTGTTTATTAGCATCAGCATTATTCAATTTCCTTGATCTGCTTCTTTTTTTACTTTATTGCAATGCCTAATTATTTTCTGTAGCTGACTTGTTGACTGACTGTTGCTTTATCACACATCATTCCTTTCCAGTTACTTCATCGTGAATGGCCTTGAGAGATGTATTCGACCTATAATTCTACCAAAACGGAATTATGTAAGCAATCTTTTATTCTTATGAAAATACTTTGCTGCAAATGAACAAGAGCATTTGTATACCTAGGTTAGTTTCTGCTAGAGTTGAAATTTGTTATACTAGTCCAGGAACAGATATGTTGACTAAGGTTGATAATGGATTTTAAAAACTCTTGTCAAAACGGAATTATGTAAGCAATCTTTTATTCTTATGAAAATACTTTGCTGCAAGTGAACAGGAGCATTTGTATACCTAGATTAGTTTCTGCTAGAGTTGAAATTTGTTATACTAGTCCAGGCACAGATATGTTGACTAAGGTTGATAATGGATTTTAAAAACTCTTGTCATTGCTCATCAATTATTTTTTTCTGGTTCCTTAAATGTTGTAGCCGATGAGTACAGTGCGAAGTTCATTTAGCGAGAGGCGGGAAGGATATACTGATAAAGCAGTTGTTGTAAGGTTTGTTCTATCTGCTGGTAGTGCTATTTTAAATTGTCGTATCATGAATAATAGTGACTTGGATGTTTACATATATAAGGTCTGTGAAGATGTCTTGTAACTAGATGGTTAGACATGTGCTCCTTTTTTATTTTTTTGAATATTTCACATTTTTTTCAAGGTTGTTTGTGCAATTGAGTCTTGTACCAAATATCCACATGCTTCACCTTAAGACTTCTATTCTGCACTGATACTGATACAATACATTTGAGAGTTTATAACCGTAAGACATAGCGGAGACAGGGAGGTGAGGAAGGCAATGAGAAGGGAAGGGAAGGGAAGGGAAGATGTATAACATCATTTATGATGTTTTAGTGGAAAATAAGAAAGTAGACGATTTCTTTTAAATTTGTTTTTTGAAGAATTATTTTGACCCAACACTGTGTATTGACTGTGATAGAGGGAGAGTGGCACAGGGTCCAATATGTTCTTCCATTTATAAAAAAAACCCCGATTAATATAACTTCTGAACTAGAATTCTAGTTAGTTTCTCTAATTCTCTTTTGCTCATTCTAGTTATAAAAGATGGGTGTTGTGTTTACCCATGCCATACATCCCTAGAAATCAAGGTGATGGCACCAAAAGGGTCAACTGTTTTAGTTTTTCAGGCAATACACTTTAGTCAGACAGTTTTGTATTTTTCTCGTCCAAGCATGTAGCTTGGATGTAGTGCCTTACTAAACTTTTTGTATCGTAGCAGAGTCTGCAGTAAAATCCCTAAAGTCACTCCCTACTATTAGAGAAAGTATCACTCATTCTTGTGGCTAAAATGACGTTCAACAGGGATATGAATTTAATGAAGAGAGCTATGGAGCCAAATCTTATTCCATGGACGAGAGTCACTTTTGGATTGATTTCTATTATTTTATTGCCCTGATGATAAACATACACCTAAGAAGTTTGGTTTTTGCTCACCGCTCTGTTTTAGCATAGGGAAATCTTGCATCTCATTGTTAATTGCATGTGTATGCATAAAAAAGTATTGTATGGGTTCTATTAACAATATTTTTCGATGGATGTTATGAATAAATCTTCGTTAATTTGCATGTTATAAAACATTGTTCTAAAAGCATACTTACCCGAGTTCATTAAACCCAAATCTACTCACTAATGTATTGCATGGTTTATGATAGAACATTATTGATCCATGTAGTATATGGGCGTGTTTGGTAAAATTAAGCTATAAGCTATTTTATAGCTGATAGCTGAAAAGCTAGCTTGTAGCTGATGGTTGATAGCTGAAAGCTTATAGCTGAAAAGTTAGCTAGTTGAAATTAAAGTGTTTGGTAAAATTAACTCCTTGATTTTGAATACTACATGCCTTTTTTTATTCAAGACTATATTTTACTTGTTCAGGTGTGTAAGAGCTGATCAAACCTCGTTAACCGTGAAACTTTATTACCTTCGTAATGGGAGTGCAAGGCTTGGTTTCTGGTAAGAAGTCTGGTTTATGCAAAAGATCTAATAGGAATCGTCTTTCCTGCCCTCATTTTAGCCTAAAAAAAGTGGCTATGATTTTAGGTTAAAGCAAATGTTTCATCATAATATCATTTTGCAGGATACACGGAAGAGAGTACATGCTTCCTGTGGGCATTCTTTTGAAGGTAATTATTGCTAACTCTATTGAACAACCCCTTTATTTTTCCCATGTTTGGTTTTGAAGTTCAGTTGTATAACATGGTTCTACGGATACTTCGTGACAGGCCCTCATTGACACCACTGACCGAGAAATTTATGTAAATTTGACAAGCTGTTATAATGAAAAGTATGAAAAGGGAAAGGGTGTTGTTGGGACCCAGCTTGTTGGTGAAAGGGCAAAAATAATTTTAGATGAAGTTCGTGATTTGTCTCTTTTCACTCGTCTTCAATGTCTACAATATATTGGTACTTAATTTCAAGTCCCTATGTTTTCTTGATCAATTCACATATTTTTGTACTAATTTTTTATTTGAAATTCAGGAGAGCATTTCCAACCCATTATGCATGATCTCAGAAATGAAAGTCATTATATTGTAAGTCCTATTTATCATGTCATATAAAAGGGTAAATTACACCAATCTTCCTGCGAAATTAAGTATCACCACCCTTCCCTCTTAAAAAATTACACCCTGATTTCTCCTGAGATTTAAATATGCTTCACTTTAGTATTTGTTTAATGTGAATAAGCCTCCTAGTTGCGAAGAATTTGATTGATTTGAAGTCCCAAAGCAAAACCTCATATCTTCATATAAAGTGCGAGTTTTCGTTCATTAAAATGAAACCAAAGTGTGACCCATTTTATCTCAAGGGGGAGTGTACTTTTTCAAAATATAATAAGCGGCAAAATTTTGGATTTCTTGAGATTGAGGTTGCAATTTACCCTTTAATTTGATTGGAGAAAAGGTTTCATTTACCTTTATTTCAGAATTCTGACTAATGCTTTTATGAGTTCCTTTATTTTCTAGGTCGCTGATGATGTTCTGAAGAACTACATATTTGTTCATCTGGAGAACAATTTTGACAAGTTCAATCTGCTCATGTTAGTCTGTTGCTTTCCTTTTCTATGTGATGATTTTGATTAATTAGTCACACTATGTTGTTTCTTATAGGCAACTATTTTACTTGGTAGAGGATCTACTATGTAATATGTATTGTTTTCCCACAGTCTAGTATTTGACCTTGGCCCCTCCTTTCATCTCCCTTTCAGCTTCATGTTGCAGAAACTTTTTTCACTTGTAGATCAGACATCAGTGCCGGATAACCCTGATAGCTTGCAAAATCAGGAGGTTTTACTCCCTGGACATCTGATTACAATTTATCTTAAGGTATACAGCTTTTAATTATTTTGAAAATATTTTAAATATTATCAATAGTAGTATGAACATGTCGTCTACATTGTGAATTTGATTAGTTTCAATTGTATTTCAGTATCAGGCTGGTAGGCATATGCTTACTGGCTTGGTGCAGTGCCTTGAGTTTCTCTGCTGAAGGCCTATGCTTAAACTTTTTCTCTGGTTCCATTTAGAATTTTGGTTTGAACTCTAGTTAAACATGGAATGGGCTATCAAAATCTAAATATCAATTCTCAACTAACCTTTTTGAATTGGTCAAGTTCCTTATTACATATTCCCTACATACTCAAATTTAAACATAAAACAAGTCATATTTGGTGGACTTAAATATAATCAAATTCTAATCAACTTTAACATGTTTAATGTTAGCATTCCAAAAGTACCCTTCAATTAATATTTTATGAAACAAATTCTCATAAAAATTTAAATGAAGAAAAAGGGTAGTTTACTGTGCAATTGGTTAGTTTGCTTATATAAGAGTTCAGAGAGTTATGTCTATATTTCCCAAATTTGTTATATTTGGCCCCCTCACTTTTCAATAACCACCCATGTTTGAAGTACTAACGTCAGCACCTATATGTGTTTGTTGACCACAGTTTCTACTACATATCTTAACACTTCCAGTTTTTAACCACAGAATTTGCTAATGTTCAATACTGCCACAACATTTGCCAAACTTAATCTTTCATTTTGACGGGCCGAAGTGTAGTTAGTCTCTAGTCAATAGCGGCCGTAGCGATTTTGAGTAGCACCTGTTGTGCTACTATAGTGGCCAAATAGTGGCTGTAGCAGCCCTAACAGTGAAAATCTCATAAAACAACGTGTTACCCAATACTATGGATCATGCTGCCATCTAATGTGTCCCCTCTTCACTTGGCGTTAGGTATGAGGAAAAAATGTAATACTCTGTCCTCCACTTCTTTGTATAAGGATTATGTTGTTTAAAGAGCTGTATTGCATAAACTTTGGCAATTTTGTTTCTAACTACCAATACTCAGTTTTTTTAGAGACAAAAATACACAGGTTTTAAAACTTGAGTCTTACATATTTTGTTATTTCCTGCATCTGTTGATGTGGATCCTAGGCAAAACTAGAAGAGTGGCTGACGAAGGGGAAAACATTGCTTCTTGACGAGATTAAAAGAGGAGGGAAGATTGGCAAAAATGGAGAGAAGTTTGATTTCAGGAACTGTATGTATATGTGTTTATTGGCTCTTTAAAAATGTTATTTCCTTGCATTCTCATATTGTTCTATGTGCTTAAATTTGTTTTGTTTAACTTTTGTTAAGTATGAACTCTGGAATGTTTCTGTGACCTTAAATGATAAGTACATTCTTCATATTGTTATCTATTGCTGTCTGTAAATTTTTCCCACTCGGTGTTGCAGTTAATCACGTTAAGAAAGTCTTGGAAAAAAATCATGCAAGCGGAGTCGGTAAAGCAATTGAAAGTATGTTGACAACTGGAAGGTTGGCTACAAGTATACCTCTGGATCTGCCTCAGGTATGGACTTGCCAACGCTTGATAAATTTTTTCTCAGTTTGTATTTTCTGGGTGTCGATTGTCTCTGTTTCGTAATCGTAAGTATAAAATATCGATAGTTGTACGGTTACACTACATAATTACATATAATTAGATATTTGGCGTATTCCTTCATGATGGCATCCAAGAGTTTGAACCACTGGTCTATAAATGAGTCAGACCACCCATTTAAAAGAACTTCCGGTTGGCAGCTACAATTAGGAAATAGTTAGTAACAGAACTGTATAATAGCAGTTATTAGGATTAAGAATTTTAATGGCAATTATGATTAGAAAATAACTTCTGGCAGTTAATTATTAATATGTCTGTGTGATTGATATTTTCAGAAGATAGGGTGGTTATTCTGTGTTTTGGCAGGGAATATTCTCTGTAGGAGACTAGGTCTTTCGAACAGCAAAGTGTACTTGTGTGTAATGTGTAATTTCTATGTTCAGTGATTAAATTACTCTTATTATTCAGTAAAACATTGATGCTCTATCACTTGTGCAGATTATTATTAATTGCATTTATTGTTGATGTTCTGTTGTTATGCTCAACGCCCCGTGCTTTAATGGATTTGGTGCATATCATTTTCTAAATTCATGACCGATCCAGATATTATATTTTTTATGCTTTCATTTTCTAAGCAAAATTTCCCCCCATCGCTGGTTTGATATACTTATACTTCCCAATCACATTCTGTATGACACATACACTAATCCACCAACACCTTTCTCTGACCAAATGCTTTTTGTAAGAACACCGTAAGTTCTAACAGGATACTTCAAACTTAAAACTGCTGCTGCATGTTTCTCACCCTGTAACATTTTTAGAAGGGAAGAATATTTGACAAGAAAATCTGAACCAAGACTTGACAACTTGTCTCATTTTCCAAATATTGTAAAGTAGTGCAAAATTAACCACTTCGGCATGCATAATTTGACAAGTTTAAGGAATTGAGTGGTCGAGCTTTATTATTGCAAGGAGAAATTCTGAACTTGGCTTGTAGTTGATTGGAGTTTCTTGCATTTAAGCCTAAATAGATATTGAGCAAACTCTATTACTTAAATTCCATATTAATTATGCAAATAACTGTTGGTTAATTGCTTTAAACTTCTTGTTATTTTTAATTGATGTCCTTGCAAAATATTCACGAACTACTTTTTCTTATTCAGACTTCAGGCTTAACACTCCAGGCTGAGCGGTTGAACTTTTTACGATTTCTCTCACATTTTCGTCATGTCCATCGAGGTGCCTTATTTGCCGGACTTCGTACTACAACCGTGCGGAAGCTATTGCCCGAGTTAGTACATTTTTACGTAATCAGCTGATGACATGGTTGTATTGTAATATACATGTATCTTATAATTTATTAATCAAGGGTTTTTCTTTTTAATGAATAGATCTTGGGGTTTTCTTTGCCCTGTTCACACACCTGATGGGGGACCCTGTGGATTGTTGAATCATATGACTCGTACTTGTAGTAAGTTGGCATTCTTTTTAAACCCTTTTTTATTTATTTCATTTCTCTCTCGCTCTTAATTTTTTTTTTTTTTGAAAAAGGGTAATCCCCAAATTGAACCTTCAAAGACAAGTGTGTTGTTGTCACATGAGTTCTGTCATGTTTTCTGTTGCCAAATTTGTCACTAGATTAAAAATTTAAAATGTCACTATATTAGTCCTGCAACATTAGCCCTTGTGTGACCCTACTTTAGAACTCCATAATGAAGAAATTTGTGACAATTATGTATCAAAAGGACTAAATTATGAAAAATTATTTTGCGGACTGATTTTATCCTAAAAAAAGTATGGATTGGCACTATTTCTTGTTTTTGTGCAATATGTATGTTTAGAATTGAGATAACAAGTTATAGGGCCAAATTGGATCTTGGTGCACAACTATAGATATCAGAAAATCTTTTATATTTGCGCTGTGTTATTACACTAGTTGCGACTCGGTACCCCTAAATATATATTTTTTGATTAAAAAAAAAACTAGTGTTATTACACTAGTATGTTATAAGATTGTTTGATTTTAAACAATCTTAAGATTTTCCTTCTCTAACGCCTTCCACAAAACCTCTCTAGGTACTTCATCTATTGGGAAAAACCCAAGTCCCACATCGGATAGATAAGACTCTTAACAAGAGTTTATAAAGAGGAGGCACACCTCACCTTATGAACCGGTTTTGTAAGAATGGGTTAGGCCCCAAATTTCAACATCATCTCATGCCTTTTTCAAATCAATAAAACCATGACTGGTCTTTTTGATCCAATATCCGAGTTAATCATCGTTGCATGGTTGATCGTAGCATAACACCAACTGATTTAGGCCCCAAATTTCAACATCATCTCATGCCTTTTTCAAATCAATAAAACCATGACTGGCCTTTTTGATCCAATATCTGAGTCAATCATCGTTGCATGGTTGATCGTAGCATAACACCAACTGATTTTCTGTATGCAGGTCTTTCGTTTTAACCCCTGCTTTTTGTTTTCTTCCTATTTGGCCTCATCCTTAGCTACCTCATATATATTCCAATTTTCCCCATTTGTATACAACTATTATAGCCTTTTGATGCACGTTGTCATCCCAGTCATATTACGTGTCTTATATTTATATATATATATATATATATATATATATATATATATGTTTTAATGTAACATTAATCATTTTATTTCAATTCTACTCCCATATTAATATTATGTGTATCAGTCTCAAGTTTATTATACTCCACTATGCATTTATGACAATAGTTAACATCCAATAGTTAATAAGGTTATGTTAGAAATCCCGCCCTGAGCGTGACGGGGTGTGTTGGTAATCCCACCTTAATTGCGATCTGCCCCTAGTTGCCTTATTTTGGCTTGTCTTTGAGGGGGTGGATTTAGTCCCACATCAGTTAGATAGGAAGCTTGATCGGAGTTTATAAAGAGGAGGCACTCCTCACCTTACAAGCCGGTTTTATAAGGATGAGTTAGGCCCAAAATTTCAACAGGTTAATTTTAGAAAAGTGTTACCTTAGCCCCCTTTCATTTATATACAACTTCTCTTAATGTGTGAAACAACTTAAAGTGACACTCAATGTAGGACATAGGGAGTATGTTATAAGATGTTCCACTATTTTTCTGAAACAAGCTATTCACAAGCTACCACAAAATCTAGGATATTGTGTGATTCTGTTTACTGTTCTCTATTCTAAGCAAGGGAATTAGTGTAATTTTTTTCTCTCTCTTTATTTCTCTCTCTTTATTTCTCTCATTCCAACAATGAAGGTGGGCCGAAAGACTGATATGTAGACAAACATGACTTGTTTTCCGTCTAAAATAACATGTGTTAAGATTTTTTAAATGTTTAAGTGAAAACTGTTGCACATGGTACTCTTATATTATCCTTGTATGGTAGAAAATTGAAGCATTATTTTCCACATTAATTTCATTGTTATTTTTATTGACTAGTAGCAATGTTAATTGTTCATCAGAAATGTCATTCATTCATTCATTGTTAAACATTGTTCATTGTTTTTGTTTCCTCTTCTCTATTTCAGGGATTACGTCGTTCTATGATTCTCAAGGAAAAGTTAAAAATTATTTTAAAATTAAGTTGTCTATCCTCAACATTTTAATTGAGATTGGAATGACACAATCATTGCCAAAGATATTTCTACCTGGACCGCCTGAAGTTCTTACTGTTCTTCTAGATGGTTGTATTGTTGGTTATATCCCTTCCACTGAGGTTGACAAAGTTGTCGCTCACATTCGAGAACTGAAAGTTTCATCTGCTGCAGTGGTTTGTTTATGTCAAAATTTCTTCTGTTCCCTAGTAATATGTTTGTTCCTTGATGCTGAGTTAAATATCATGCCATGTGATGCAGATTCCAGATGATCTGGAAGTGGGATATGTTCCTTTGAGCATGGGTGGAGCATATCCTGGCCTCTACCTCTTCACATCCCCTTCTAGATTTATTCGCCCAGTGAGAAATATATCAATTCCCTCCAATGGAAATGGAAATGAAAACATTGAACTCATTGGTCCATTTGAACAGGTCAATATAGTTTTTTTTAAGTATCGTATACTTCATCAGAAATAATCATGTAAAAGACATCTTTATGGAAAATAGTACTTTTAAATGGGGATCTGTCAATTTTTAAGTGATAATTTTATGTTTCTTTTCAGGTTTTTATGGAGATACGGTGTCCTGATGGTGGAGATGGTGGAAGAAAAAGTTCATTTCCTGCAACTCATGAGGAAATCCATCCAACAGGAATGCTAAGTGTAGTTGCTAATCTTACACCATGGTCAGATCATAATCAGAGCCCACGAAATATGTACCAGTGTCAGGTTCGACAATCTTTCTAATTGTGTGTAGGTGGTCCACATCTACTTCAGTTGCAAATTTTTATGTTGCTTATTTTCTATATAGATGGCAAAGCAAACAATGGCATTTGCGTCACAAACGATTCAACATCGTGCAGATCAGAAGTTATATCATCTTCAGGTTTGTTCAATTCAGCTTGGTTGAAATTGCACATACCTTATGTTCCAGATCGATACAGGTTTGGTATTTTATAATATTCAAAACCAAATCGGCAAAGAGCTATAGTGATTGTTCTTTAGGAGATACATCCCTTGCATCTGATACTGCACAACCTATATTTTTCCTACTCTTCAACTATAATAACTTCAATATTTCGGACATTTTCAGACTCCTCAGACTCCCATCGTTCGCACAAGTGCATATACTGAATACAACGTTGATGAATTTCCAACAGGCACAAACGCTATAGTTGCAGTTCTGGCATATACAGGGTAATTACTATAATTGGACAACTGTAGTTTTAACATTCCTTGTGCTATAATCAATAACCTTTTGTTAACATATGCAGATATGATATGGAGGATGCCATGATTCTAAACAAGTCATCTGTAGAACGTGGAATGTTTCATGGACAAATATATCAGGTTCGATACCTGACAACTGATTAAGCTTTCTTGATTTGAATGCATGACAGTTAAATTTTTATGAGCCGTTAGTCACGACACTTTATTGTGGGATGCCATGATTTTGAAGTTTTAGCAATTTTCTTACTTTGTGTAAAAGAAAGCAATCTGTTTACTTAATTTTGTTTTGATTGAAACTTAATTGTTGAATTCTCCAAGTTTTCTACACCCTTTTGTGTTGTTTGAAGATCATATTTTTACTTGTAGGATTGCACTTTTCTATGATTTTGGTTGGCTCTCTGTGCCGGGTTATGTCTGTAGTGTGTTATTGCAGTTGGATCACTGATCTTCATTGCAAGATTGCCCAACTTTTGCAATCTAAATGCTTGAGTTTACCTGATCAATTTTGCTGCCCAGTTCAGCAACAATATTTTCCTTAACAGGACAAACAATAGAACCACCCAAAACAAAGACTTGCAAAACAGTCCAATGAAACACTGTCGCAAGATGCTATCACCGAGGTCGCCCACAGAAGCTTTACTTAGGCTGGAGAAGAGGGAAGGTTGGTCTGGTTGCTGAGACCAGCAATTTGCACTCGCAAATCACAGGCAGAGAGGATAAGGGAGATTTCAGTAGTTTGCCGAGTGAGGGAGAGGAAGCCAAATTGGACTTTTTTAATTACACAGCAGAAAACCTCGAGTGATCCGAACTGCAAAAATCTGAGCTTGAAAATTCCATTTCATAAGACGCAATCCTGAAAGAAAACTTTGCGATACCACAACGATCCACAGCTGGATTTAACACACTAGTGATAGGAAAAATCGTGCGATCCCACAGATTACCTCTTGACTTAACGCCGGTGCTATAAATTGTGTCAGTATGAAGGTCAACATTGAATATGGAGTCCTGATTTCCAAACTTAATGCATGACAATGATCCTGCATCGAGCTAATTTTGTATACAATAAACCTGGACAATATACCAAGTTAGATTAGTCTTGTATCTAACGATGTATGTATATGTCCTTTTTTTCCCCCATTTTTTGACAGTGCTTAGTTTCCTCATATTTTGTGTTATTTGAATATAGAGAAAATGTTTCCTGCTAGAAATTGTGACCTTGACTTGCTTCTACAATTGTTTTGGCAGACTGAAACTATTGACTTGGCCGAGCTAGGTAGCCAAGCAGAAAGATCTTCAAGAATATTCAGAAAAAGTAACCTAGATAAAGGCTGTCCCTCGATTGATTCCGATGGACTTCCACATGTTGGTCAGGTTTGTCATCGTCTATCTTCTCTCTTCTCCCCCAACGTGAACTTTCTTTACAGAAAGTCTGAATGTATCACTTTCAGATGATAGGGCCAGATGAACCCTATTATAGCATCTACAATGAAGTAACGAATAAAACAAGTCTCATCAGAAGAAAGGGCACCGAACCTGCTTATATTGACTCTGTTGCTGTTGACGTCAAAAATACGAAGCATCTAAGGAAGGTGAGTTGAAAAAATGCACATCAATTTTCTTTTGTGTTTTAATGGATGTTTTACATTAAAAATTTAATTAGATAGGTTGGTACATATTGGTCTTGTTAATGATGTAATGTACTTCATTTCACCTGTTGATGGTGTGTGTGTGTGTGTGTATTTTGAGTTCCTATCCATTTTAGCTGGCTATAGGCTAATGACTGAATAGCCAGGTATTATGCCAATTATGTATTTTTTCTCCTGTTGCTGTTTTGTTAATGTAATTTGAAGGATGATATTTAGCCTTCCTTCCATGGTTCTTTATTCATGTTCTGGATAATTTCTGCTCTCTGTAACTACTTTAGAAATAATATTCTGAATATTATTATGATTAAAGAAATGAACACCAGCACTAATACGACTATATAAGCTATGCTCTACCTAATGGTTTTAGGTACGGATGTGTGGAGTCCTAGTTGTGTCAATTCTACCTTAGGTTTTGGGTACTCTGTTACTTTCATTGATGACTTTTCTGAATGTACTCAGGTTTCTGTAATAAAAGAACGCTCAGAATTTTTTACGATATTTCAATGTTTTTGCAATGAATTCGAGCATTCTATCTGTGTCTTGCGCAGTGACAAATAAAATAGTATTTTCTAGTTCTTTTCAATAAATGTGGTATCTCATAGTTTGGGTCACAGATCTTCTTTAGCCATACACCTCAGCAAAATGGTATTGCAAAAAGAAAGTATAGCCACATTATTGAAACTGCACGTACCTTGTTCATACTTCCCCATTCACTTATTAATTGCGGGGGTGACGTTCTAACTGGTTATTTGATTAGTAGAATGCTTCTTCATCTCTGAACACCAAAGTGCCTCATTCTTGTTGTTTTCTGTTGAACCTCTCTTCAAAGTTTCCCCTTGGGTCTTTGGTTCTACTTGTTTTGTTCACGATCTTACTTTAAATCTTCATCAGTTGAACACTCGTTCAATCATGTGCATCTTCATTGGTTACTCCCGGGTTCAGAAAAGATACCGTTGCTATTCTCCCTCAACTCATCCTCTCTATGTATTAGCTGATGTAACCTTCTTTAAAGATATTCTGTTCTTCAATTCCTTAGTAACAAAAGAGTGTCTCTCAGGTTTATTAGTTCCTCCCTCCTCTTCCTTTTAATCTGGAGTTACTCACATCAGATACACCAAAGCCTTGCATATCTTTGGTTCCTCATCTCCTTACCTATCAATGTCATCCTTCTCTTGCACCAATGGAGCAAGTTGTCATTGAATAGACTGATGATTCATCTCCATCTCTTATTTCGATCATTCAACTTTCTTTGGCCCAACCTGAACAACATATGGACATGCTAATTGCTCATCACAAAGGTATTCATTTGACTAGGAACTGTTAGCATATGAAGGCTAATAGAGCAGTTAAAGCAGTTAAGAGTTGATAGAGAAGTTTGTTAGCTAGTTAGAATATAACTGGGTACTTTTGTAATGGAGGATATTCTTTTTATGTATGTCGTGACTAGAGATTATCTAGTGTGCAGAGTGTGTGCTCCTTTGGGATAGCCTTGTCTGCAAAGGTATCTTGTTGATAACACCATAAATATATTCAAAGAGTTCTTATTTTTCTCAACAATGTTGTCAATATCTATTCTAGTTGGAATCATTCTTTTGGGAAGAGGCTATGTGAAGTATATCGACTAAATTGAAAATAATTCTAGTGCAAAGTAGAAACCATGTTCCCAGAGGTGATCCACTACGTGCGGTTGAGGCAATGCACATGGAAGTGGAGAGAACTGATGTATTGGAGCACATGCAAGCTCTCATAGAAATAAGATTTTAGGGCTTGGTGGATGGTGGTTCTATTGGTGAGGTATCGCCTGCAAAGAACTTGATAGTGGAGAGTGGAAACCGAAAGGGAGACATGATTTCTGAAAAAATCATCTGTGAATATCGGCTCCATCAGTTAAGCACAAATTATGGGGTCCTCTTTTTCGGCTCTAGGTTGATTGAAGATACCATGTTGAGAGGAGCAAAAGAGAGAAAAATGACGGCATTCATGTTTTAAGCACTAGAGCTATGCTGTATTCATGTATTAAGCACCAGAGCTATGCTATATATATGCCAAATTACAGTGAAGACACTAGTTAACATTACCTTATTTATTTATATATATTTTTTTAAATAATATTTACTTAATAACATAATCTTGTACTACCATAAATGTCGTATTTACATTGGTTCTACCATACCTAGAATAGTTTCTTTTGATTTAGTTATTGGGCTTCTATCTTGTTTATTATTTAGTTTGATATGATTTATTTATTGTGCTTGTAGATATCTTTAAACTTTTTATAATATGAGCTTGATCTGTTAAGTATTAGCTTATGCATTTATTTTTTTGGAGCAGGCTAACATACGTTTTCGACACCCTCGAAACCCTATCATTGGTGACAAATTTAGTAGTAGACATGGGCAGAAAGGTGTTTGCTCTCAGTTGTGGCCAGACATCGATATGCCATTTTCTGGAAATACGGGGATGCGCCCAGATCTCATTATAAATCCTCATGCATTTCCTTCTAGGATGACGATTGCCATGCTTTTGGAATCTGTTGCTGCTAAGGTACTACAACTTGTAGAAAGTAATGAAGAAAATACTTTCATATTTTATTTTGTAGTACAGGACTGCTGTCCATATATGCAAACATATAATAGATGTTGCTTAGAGTGTCTCGCCTGATTCTGCTACACGCCCTATCCAAGTTGGTGCATAGACATCTGTCATGTCCAACTTTTATTAGCCACCCAAAATTAGGCATCATCATATGATATAAAGCAGGATAATGATAGGATAAGCAGTTATCATATGTTTGATGAACACAAGATAATATTATTTTATCATATCATATTTTTGGTTGACACCTCATGATGTCATGATAGGAAAATGTCATACTTAAATGACAAAGTTACCCTCGTGAAACAATCACCTTTATTTCCAAATTATTTTGTATTATTTTTAATTTTATACAATATTAAAAATTAAATATGTAATTGAGTAATTTGATATAATTTTAACTTGATGTAATAATAAATATGTAATGTTGTTGGTCGAATCGACTATCCTTTATAGTTCCTCCAAGACTCTACAATTTTACAAACCTTCGCTAATTCCTTGTGCCATTTTGCTCTAAACTCGGCTTCCAAACTACTTTTAGCAACAAATTGTTGTTTCTCGAGATGTTCTTCAAAGGGAGATGTTCCCAACTAAACTCTAGTATCTTCCAATAAATAGCAACACTCCATTCCTTTCAAAGCTTTGTATTTGTATCCATGTATTCATCTTAGTTTCCTCCGAAAGGTCTAGAATGTATTTTCTTTTAGAAACCAAAATTCCCTTTTTTAGGGAAACATCTCCACGTCGAAAAATATCTCAATACTCCTAAATCCTTGATCTCAAATCTACTGCCAAGTTTTTCATTAGTTTCTCCATCTCCACAACATTATATTCTGTAAGAATGGTGTCATCCACATGGACTGTTTCAACAATAATCTTCCCATTAAGAGGTAAATTTTATGAATAAGGTACGGTCTGTTGTCCTTGAGTGTAGTGTACCCTTTTCCTTTTACTGATTGGGTCAACTTTTCAAACTAAACCCGTGTAGATTGTTTGAGTCGCTATTGGTATTTTACACACATTTCAACCAAATTTGTTTTCAAATCCTGGAGGACTATCCATGTATACATCTTCATATAAGTCCATTGGCGAAAGCATTCCTCACATCAATCTATGTTTAGTGCTAAAAAATTAGAATAACTTACCTGGTGCGAAGGAGTTGGGCTGGATTCTTGACTGTGTCTTGATTCAGGATTGACCTAAAGCCTTTCCTGATCACCAATTTTTCCTAAACATTTATCCACTTTAAGTTCATGTTTAGGTTTACGTCTAGGCTCAATTTTGCTTTGACTCATACTTAGCTACTTTTGAATTAAGGATATGAAGAGCAAAAATTACAAGATGAATTTCCTTATCTTGCCTTAAATTCTCCACTGAAGATAAGGTTGTGTGAAATAAGCTTTTTCCTATTGAAATGTTGCATCCTGAGTCACAATATTTTTTGAAGGGGTTGGTAAACATTTGTATCTTTTTTTAGTGGAGTACCATGCAAAAACACATTTTAGAGCTCAAAGGTTAAGTTTTCCCATTTTGACTATGAACATGGACAAACCGTAACACATTTGGAATAGAAGATGGGCCCTAAACATCAGTATGAACAAGAAAAAAATTAAAACTTTTATCCCTTAATAATAATGAAGATGTTGTAATCAACAATGGAAAAACATTAATTATTATTGTTTTTACAAGAAACTACAGACTTTGACCGGGAATGAGGCAAGTTTTTTTTGTTGTTGTTGGTGTGGTGGACAATTATGGTTCCTCAAGATAATAAAGGAACCTTTTTTTGGTGTGGTTTTCTGTCTACGCTCTACGGATAGTTATCCTAATAACCAGTTAGGTTTTTGAAAACACTGCTTGAAGAAGCAAAGTCCCCTCGACTCAAGCTTTAATGTCATGTGAAAACTATGCAGGCAAAATCTTTTCTGAACATGCTTCAGTGAATTAGCACCCAGCAGAGTGCTTAATTTATACACAGAACGATTAGGAGGAAAATAAATGCCAAGTGCAATGTCCAAGATGAGTTATTATGCTATCTCGATTCCCTAAGATGCATTTGACCTTTTCTATTGTTGTACAATGAATCTCCACTACTTGGGGACTATAATGAGGTCTCATTTCTAAAAGTTATGCTTATGAATTATGAAGCACCATGGATGCTATGCTAGTGTTTGACATGTATCATGTCAGTCTGTTAGATACTTCTAGCTTATTCCTATTAACTGTTTTTTTATTTTTTTATTTTTTTTATTTTTTTAAATTGGGGTGCCACAATGATTTTGATAATGCTGATTTAAAAAAAAATAGACATCTTCATAATTCATTATGATTTAGGATTTTTGTATTTTAATATTATATCCATTTCATATGTTGTATCTAAGTGATACTACGTCTATGTCAGTGTGTTTCTAACCATACTTGGGTAAAAAATTATTCTTGTAGGGAGGCAGTTTACATGGAAAATTTAAAGATGCAACTCCATTTCGTAGTTCAGTGGAACCTGGATCCAAATCGGCTTCACTTGTTGATGAGCTTGGTGATATGTTAAAAGAGAAGGGATTTAATTACCATGGATGTGAAGTTCTGTACAGTGGGGTCTATGGAACAGAACTGACATGTGAGATATTTATTGGGCCTGTTTATTATCAACGGCTTCGTCACATGGTTTCAGACAAATACCAGGTGAGCAAATTCAGTGTTTTTCTATTATCTGATCTTTCCTTTGCAAGATTTATGTTGTCTTCTGAATCTGAAAACCAAAAACAATGAATCTTTTGCTTTGGCAATTTGAATTTAAAGCTTTCAAAGTGGGAACTGTTGGTGATAAGCGTCTTTTTTGTTTTAGCAACTAAGTACTTGTGAGGAGTGTCAGCAACACACTATTTAACATACTTTTAAACACACTCATTTTCATTGGTTACAGTTCACTTGGGTTCCACCAAATTATGTGGGACCCATTTAAACTTTAACCAATAAAAGAGTATTAGAAAGTTTGTTGCTAACATTATTCATATAGTTATTTATATGCCACTCCAATGGTTATATTTTATATATTCCTGATGAAAGGTTAAGTCTGGTATCCTCTAGTGCCAATCCCTGGTTTGCACCCTTTGTCAGTAAAATATTGCGCTGTATTGACTTTTGTTAACACCAAGTGATTTTTCTTTTACAGGTTCGATCTACAGGCACCGTTGACCAGATCACCCGGCAACCAATAAAAGGACGAAAGCGTGGTGGGGGAATACGATTTGGAGAAATGGAACGTGACTCTCTACTAGCACATGGGGCTGCATATCTTCTGCATGATAGGCTGCATACCTGTTCTGATTATCACATTGCCGATGTTTGTTCCATTTGTGGAAGCATGCTTTCAACAACATTCATTGAGCCTCAAAAGCGGCCAGTTAGGGATATTCCTGGGATACCAGTAAGAAGAGCTCCAAGAAAAGTTACTTGTCATGCTTGCCAAACCAGTAAAGGCATGGAGACAGTCGCCATGCCTTATATATTTAGATATTTGGCAGCAGAGTTAGCAGCAATGAACATTAAAATGACTCTCAAGCTAAGTAATGGAGCTAACGTCTCTGATACAGGTGTTTGAGAATGTAGTCTCAGTCGCTATGATGGGCAAATCTTAGATTGATCAGAAGGATTAAGATTGTGAATGAATCCCATGAACATGATGGTCTAATAGAGTTCAGATGCCTTCTTACATCGTGGGGTTTAAAGTTTTGTTAAGGGATATGACCTGACTACATTACATTATTTTACAAAATGAGACCCATTTAAAATTAAATACCACAATTTTGAAGTTTTTCCCTCTCCGTTAATGCTCCATCTCATCATTAACGAAGTCTGGATTTGTGCTTTGTGATGTTGCATATCTTTAACCAGAGTGGAAATAGTCCGGTGTGAGTTCAGCTTTGCATACACAGGTTTTTATTTTGTTCAAAAAATTCTAAGACCAAGGCTAGCAAGATTGTGTTTGAGGCTTGAACTAAATAATATTTTTTTACTATCGAAAAATGTTAAATTAAATTTAACGTTTCTGTAAATGTGTTACTTTATGCACACTTTTTTTGTGTCTAGCTGATACAACTATTTGTTATTTTTTCGATTCCTATTCGCATGTTCTGCTTCCTTGCCAAAATTCTCTGAACCATTTTGCCCACTTGACCTGGTCCATGCCATGTTTTTTCTTCTTCTTCCAAGTTTCTCACAGATCAGTTGTGTAATCTAACTTGTTTAGTTCATTTGGTACACCGAAAAATGTTCCAGTTATCTTCTGTTCCTTTCGGTTTTAAGTGGTATTAATATGTACCACATGTGAGTGATTATAATATTATCATTTAACATAAACAAAAATTATAATAGTGTATTAAAATTTGTTTTGATCGCTCTATATTTAGAGCTCGTTTGTTATAACTTTTTTAAGTTAAAATGACTAAAAAAAAAAAGAATATTGCATCTGTTTGTTACAGTTTTCTTTATAAAAATAATCTAAAAACAGCTTCAAATGAGAAGCCGTTAAGAGCCACATCTCAAAAAATAGATTGTTTTTAGAGGAGAGAAAATATATAAAATCGCTTTTATATAGCCTACAAACGCAAAACATATTTTGATCTTTTTATAATTCTTTTTGTAAAATCTAAATATGGCAAAGTCATATTTATTTTAATCCGTAACAAATAGACCCTTAACGTAAATTCGTTAACCAATTACCTTAATTAAAGAAACTCGTTACCAATTTCTTAACCGTGATATATATAAATAAAGAATGACTTTAGCAACACTGTTTTTTGATTGGTTAAAATTAGATTAAATTACATCTTTTAAATTTGAGATTTGTAACATATTGATCATTTAAGTTATTTTGATCACTAAGTCCTTTAGGATTGAGGTTTGTAACTTATTGATCCTTTAAGTTATTTTAGTCACATATACGTCGCTTAAGTTTGTAAACGTTTTCGATTTAGTTATTCCGTTAACCAAACATAACAAAAACAACGATGTAGTAGACGTTAGCAGAGTGGTATGTGGAAAGTTACATTATGTATCATTGGTTGAGATTTTTTTTTTTGAGGAGGTTGATAATATTATGATGCTTGTTTTTGGATAGTAATTTCCAGGAAATTGATGATATATGCAGAAAGAGGAAAGTTCAAAATCAAAGTGGAATTAAGGTCAATGATGGTAATTTCCAGGAAATAAAGCAAAATTCTATCTAATTTGCTAAAGACTAGCACTAGTACTGCACGGTGTTTATTTTTGGGGATCACGTAACGTATCTATCTTTGGATTCTAGCTACATCATTGATTTGATTTCAAGTCAAATGTGGAATAATCTTCATGTAATAATAATTGTATAATATTCGTATTCATATTCATATTCATATTCATATTCGGTGGCCAATTGGCCATCCCTGTTTCAACGTGATTGCCAAGCCAATTCGCTTCACATTAATTTGGTGCTTTCGTAAACTCTCACGTGATTTATCAATTTTAATTTTTGGACTTCCTTCTAGATATCAAGTTTAATTTTTGAGGGGACATATCAAGTATACTTTAATTATTTCTTTAAATAAAGTTTAATTTAATTATTAGTAACATATATAGTTTTATTATTTTTAAAGTAATGAATTAGTTGAACTAACATAAAAATCGTTAATTATTTTTAATAAAATTAGGATAAGTTATTGTGTGTATATATAAAACTATAATAATATTAATAAGGACTATTTTTTTAGGTAAATAATAATATGGACTTGTTCAGATGCATTTTTAGCAATAAGCCAACTTAAACTTGAGAGCACAAGCCTATAATCAGTTTTTCAAAATAAATGTTGTTTTGTCTTTTGCAAATTGATTTTAAAAAGAGAATGGTCTACCTTGACCGTGACAGTGATCTATGACTAATCCAAGATAACATAATTGAAAAAAGGTATAGTCAGTAGGAATGTTAATGAAGTATAGTTTAACTTTCTTTATAAAGTAAATTCAAACACAACATACACCAAATATTTTGGTTCAGACAGCTTAAAAGTAAACACATAATTATGACTAGAACTAGAATAAAATTTAACTTGTGGGCGAAGCAAATTTGCATACGTAGTTTCCAATTTCTCTACTATATAAGATAGTAAGAACAAGACATGTTACATCAGTTGGCAACCATTTTCTAACTAACAATTGTTTTTATTTATTCCTTCATTCATTCATTACTAAATTTGCTTGCTACGGGTAGTTCTCAAAAATTACTTCAGCTTTTGGTTCTAAAAGGTTGATTGCTCTCTCTTCACTAACTCAATGCACACACAACAAACTATGAATAAGAAAATATTGTCCATTTAATTTTCATGTTTTGTATTTTCATGACTTGAACGGGTTTCGAATGCTTTTTCTGCAGTTTTTACAATTTAGAGTCATTGGTTTAAGGGTTTGTAAGCAAAGCAAATCTTCCTCTAAAGAAATGGATGAAGATGTTGTAAGTATTCAGCCAGTAGTAGATTCTGGCAGCAAGCAAGATTCAGAAAAGAAAAAGGCTAAAGATGAGACCACCAATACAGTTCCCTTATACAAGCTTTTCTCATTTGCTGATCCTTTCGATCGTTTATTGATGTTTGTTGGGACTATTGGTGCTATTGGGAATGGAATCTCCATGCCCTTGATGACTTTAATATTTGGAAATATGATCAATGCATTTGGAGGATCATCAAGCACAAAAGAAGTTGTCGATGAAGTTTCTAAGGTAATCCAATCATCATCCCTCCTCACCAATCCCTTTTAACATGAGCATGTTTGTGAGAGCCTGTGAAAATAAATTATGTCCATCAGCTGTTTTAAGCTTATTTCCATAAGCTTTAATGATAGGTAATGGAAACAACTTATAGCTTATATGAAAATAGTTTGACTTTATTTTTTGTCACATTCTTGAAGCGTACATTTTTAACATCAAAATTATAAGACTTAATAACAACTTGTTGTGTTCAGGTGTCCTTGAAATTTGTATACTTGGCCGCCGGTACCTTCGTTGCGTCTCTTTTGCGTAAGTACATTAGTTCATCTATTAGTTCTTACAATCTAATGTATTAGTTTGGTTCATTACGGTTTAAAAGAAGCCCTTTTTGGTATGTATCAGAGTTGACTTGCTGGATGATCACTGGTGAGAGACAGGCTGCAAGAATCAGAAGCTTATACCTCCAAACTATTTTGAGGCAAGATGTGAGTTTCTTTGATAAGGAAACTAATACCGGAGAGGTTGTTGGAAGAATGTCCGGCGATACTGTTCTTATTCAAGATGCAATGGGTGAGAAGGTATTAATGAACCACCATACAAGTCATAAATCATCATCATCATTTTGTTTTCCTATGAATAGCCATAAAAAAAAAAGAATTTAGCGAAAATTTTGTTTTGTTATAAAGGATTTTATATTGGACATGAGCGTGACTCTAGTGGCCTGATAGTGGATGGTCCAACGGTCACGCTCATCGCGTTTGGTGCATGGATAATATGGCGGGTGGTCTAAGTCGATAGACTCGAATACTGTATTAGGTTATTTTTTATTTTTTTTTATATATTTTTATATTGGACTAATCCATCATTACAAAACCGGCGTTTAAGGTGAAGGATGACCTGAATAGGTTTTTTACATTTTCATATCATGCCTCATCCAATGGTGGAAATCTTAAAATCTATTTTTTTTCCCATTTGATTTCAGGTGGGACAGTTTCTACAGTTAGTGGCTACTTTCTTTGGAGGTTTTGTGATAGCATTCATCAAGGGATGGCTTTTAACTGTTGTCATGATGTCCTGTATTCCACTTCTTGTCTTATCGGGTGCTATGATGAGTATGGTTATTTCAAAAGCATCATCTAGTGGACAAGCAGCTTATTCTAAAGCAGCAACTGTTGTAGAACAGACAATAGGCTCTATTAGAACTGTATGTAAACTACCAGAAAGAACTCCTTCTCCTTTCTTTTTTTCTTTTTATTGCAGATTTTTAGATGACTTCTATTTTCCTAATGCAGGTTGCGTCGTTCACCGGAGAGAAACAGGCCATAGCTAAATATGATCAGTCCTTAATTGATGCTTACAAAACTGTAGTAAAAGAGGCACTAGCTTCTGGTTTAGGGTTTGGTTCACTCTACTCTGTTGTTATTGCTAGTTATGCTTTGGCAGTATGGTTTGGTGGAAAAATGGTAATAGAGAAAGGATATACAGGAGGGGAAGTTGTGACTATAATTTTTGCTGTATTGACTGGCTCCATGTAAGTTTTTTGTTCCTTTTCTTCACTTGAGCTTATAATTTCTAAATTTAAATTCTTTATCTATCTGAGAATATACAATTTGGCCCAAATACATGTACTTTTTTTCTTATATTTTGTTACAGATGGAGAACATGTTTTACCTTCCTAAGTATGTTTCTATTTCCAATTACAGGTCTCTAGGACAGGCATCTCCAAGCTTAAGTGCTTTTGCTGCAGGACAAGCTGCGGCATTTAAGATGTTCGAAACGATTAAAAGGAGGCCCGAAATTGATGCTTACGACACAACCGGGCGAAAGCTTGATGACATTCGTGGAGACATAGAGCTTAGGGAGGTTTGCTTTAGTTATCCTACAAGAGCAGATGAACTGATATTCAATGGATTTTCTCTAACAATACCAAGTGGGACTACTGTAGCTTTGGTAGGGCAAAGTGGGAGTGGAAAATCCACAGTTGTCAGTTTGATAGAGAGATTTTATGATCCACAGGCTGGTGAAGTTCTCATTGACGGTGTCAACCTCAAAGAATTCCAATTGAAATGGATCAGACAGAAAATAGGCCTAGTCAGCCAGGAACCTGTTCTCTTTACTTGCAGCATTAAAGAGAACATAGCATATGGAAAGGATGGTGCTACGGATGAAGAAATCAGAGCTGCAGCCGAACTCGCTAATGCTGCCAAATTTATAGATAAACTTCCTCAGGTGAACTCTTAAATCTATTTAAATGTATAAACTTCACAATAAATTCTTGTTTAGCAGTTTGAAATATTATGTTCCTTCATATCGAACACGGTCTTTTTTGACTTAATTTTTGTAAAATTATGGATAATGATCTTAGGGACTAGACACAATGGTTGGTGAGCATGGAACTCAGCTCTCTGGGGGACAAAAGCAGAGAGTTGCAATAGCAAGAGCGATTCTGAAAGATCCAAGAATATTACTTCTCGATGAAGCAACAAGTGCGCTTGATGCTGAATCTGAGAGAGTTGTACAAGAGGCATTGGATAGAATAATGGTAAACCGAACAACTGTGATTGTAGCTCACCGTTTAAGTACCATAAAGAATGCTGATACCATTGCCGTTATTCATCAAGGAAAAATAATTGAAAGAGGTATATACACATATTATGATGTAATAAAAATCAAACTGAATGTTTATTATATACCTTATTGCATTCTTATATTTTCAATTGATCAGGTTCACATGCTCAGCTCACAAGGGATCCTGATGGAGCCTATAGCCAGCTTATTAGGCTGCAAGAAATGAAGGGGTCAGAACAGAATGTTACCAATGACAAAAACAAGTCAAATAGTATAGTGCTATCTGAAAGACGATCGAGTCAAAGATCTCTCTCCTCAAGGTCTTTAAGCCAAGTGTCATCTGGAGGTGGAAACAGCGGTCGTCACTCATTCTCAGCATCACATGTTGTGCCAACTGTACCAGTTGGCTTCTCAGATCTTGCGGATGGTGGACCACAAGTTCCTCCTTCAACAGTTTCTTCACCACCAGAAGTTCCACTTTATCGCCTGGCCTATTTAAACAAGCCCGAGATTCCTGTCTTACTAATAGGAACAATAGCTGCAGTGTTGCATGGTGTAATATTACCAATTTTTGGCCTCTTGCTTTCGAAAATGATTAGTATTTTCTACGAGCCAGCTGACGAACTTCGTCACGATTCAAAAGTTTGGGCGCTAGTATTTGTTGGGCTTGCTGTGGCATCGTTATTCATTTTCCCATGTAGATTCTACTTTTTTGGCATTGCTGGAGGTAAGTTGATCAAAAGGATCCGGAAAATGTGTTTCGAGAAGGTAGTTCATATGGAAGTGAGCTGGTTTGATGAAGCTGAGCATTCAAGTGGCGCAATTGGAGCAAGGCTCTCTACCGATGCAGCTTCAGTTCGAGCTTTGGTTGGTGATGCACTCGGTTTACTGGTTGAAAATATTGCAACAGCTATAGCTGGCTTGGTAATTGCTTTTACAGCTAGCTGGCAGCTTGCTCTTATAATCCTTGCTTTGGTGCCTCTACTAGGACTTAATGGATTTTTGCAAGTGAAGTTCTTGAAAGGGTTCAGCAATGATTCAAAGGTTTGTTCTTGATCTTGACTTCAATTAACCAATTAAATATTGTAAATGAATCTGAAAATGTGTTTTCAAATTAATCAATAGTAATCAGATAAATATTTTTGTACAATTTTTGGCATCATAGTAAGAAGATGTAAGAAAATTACTTCATGATCATGACTCAATATTGTTACAATACAATCATGATCTTTAGATGCATTGTTGACTTAGCTTTATCTATGTTCTAAATACCTACTGATATTCTTTTCAATGAACAGAAGTTGTATGAGGAAGCAAGTCAAGTGGCGAATGATGCAGTAGGGAGTATAAGAACAGTTGCTTCTTTCTGTTCTGAAGAGAAGGTGATGGAATTATATAAGCAAAAATGTGATGGACCGATTAAGACAGGCATAAAGAGAGGGATAGTAAGCGGATTTGGTTTTGGGATATCATTCTTTGTGTTGTATTCAGTTTATGCATTAAGTTTTTATGCTGGAGCGCGTCTCGTTGAAGATGGAAAATCATCCTTCTCAGATGTTTTCCGTGTAAGTTACTCTCCATAATAATATACTTATCATCCAAAGTTTGCGTCAAGATGTTTGTAACTGTTACAAGTAGTACATTATTTGAGCTAATTTTTCTAGCATTGAGCTTTTTGCTTCCTAATGTGCAGGTCTTTTTCGCTCTAAGCATGGCAGCTATAGGGCTATCTCAATCCGGGTCATTGTTACCTGATTCAACTAAGGCGAAAAGTGCAGCTGCTTCCATATTTGCAATTCTTGATAGGAAATCACTCATAGATCCAACTGATGAATCAGGAATTACATTGGAAGAAGTCAAAGGAGAAATTGAGTTTAAGCATGTCAGTTTCAAGTATCCTACTAGACCTGATATTCAAATATTCAGAGATCTTTGCTTGAACATTCAAAGTGGCAAGGTAATTTTCTAATAAACTACTGCAAACTGTTCTATGTAAAGAAGGAACAAAACAACTAACATATTGATTATATTGTTGATAAAAACAACAGACAATTGCACTTGTTGGAGAAAGTGGCAGTGGAAAATCAACAGTGATCTCATTGATACAAAGATTTTATGATCCAGATTCAGGCCACATTACACTTGATGGAAAAGAAATCCAAAGTCTTCAAGTGAAATGGCTAAGACAACAAATGGGACTGGTAAGCCAAGAGCCTGTGCTGTTTAATGACACCATCAGAGCCAATATTGCATATGGTAAAGGAGGAGATGCATCAGAGGCAGAGATTATAGCTGCATCAGAATTAGCAAATGCTCACAAGTTTATTAGTAGTTTGCAAAAGGTAATTTCTATAATCATGTTGAAACGTCGCTAAATATTATCGCAATATCAATTAATATGTCATGCTCTTATATTTAAATTATACATCATGTATGAACCTTAATTAAATGTAATTGACTCATGCATGCGTCGCACGAGTACATGATCTAGTACTTAGTAAAAAACATGTTATGTATGCAGGGTTATGATACAATAGTAGGAGAGAGAGGAGTTCAATTATCTGGCGGACAGAAGCAGCGTGTGGCAATTGCGAGAGCTATTGTGAAGAATCCAAAAATACTATTGCTAGATGAAGCAACTAGTGCACTTGATGCTGAGTCTGAGAAGGTGGTACAAGATGCACTTGACCGTGTAATGGTGGAGCGTACGACAATAATAGTGGCGCATAGGTTATCGACTATTAAAGGTGCAGATTTAATAGCAGTAGTTAAGAATGGTGTGATAGCAGAGAAAGGAAAACACAAAGCATTGCTTGATAAGGGTGGTGACTATGCTTCTTTAGTAGCATTACATACAAGTGCTTCTACTTCTTAGCTAGGCCACCCACTCTTTTCATTCTTTTATCTTATATACATATATGTTTGTGATGTTGTCCTGCATGTTTAGTTAAGTTTAAATACCAAGCTATCTGGTAGCTTTATTTATAATGTAATGTATTATTAATAATTTTTCTTTTTCTTGAAACTGTATTAGTGATAAAGGTTTCTATTGTTTATTGACTATCTTCTGGTTTTGACTCAGAAAATGTTTCATGTTCATATTATTCTCATTTACATAATTTATTTATTATTTATGTCAAAATCTTTGTACAAGGCTTGGTCGCTGCTTTAACTAGCTAGGCTAAATAAGTGCCGTTGAAAAGAATATTATGTGCAAGCAAATATCAAACTCTAAACAGGCGACTCGTACCAACTTGCCTCAACATTTTCAGGATCTATCACTTTGTACAAATACTTTTTACAAAGTACAGTTTTACATAGCAAAATAATTATCATCAAAACAATTTTAAATAGATAACAAAATAGATTATAAAATATATAATATTTTGGCCTAAATCTCTTGAATAGTCACCAAAGGGGATGTAATTTACACCTTAGGCTTTATTTGCGAGTTTGGAGGGGAGGGAAAGAGAAGACTTTGAGGGGTGGAAAATATGAGAGAAAATGGAGAAATCTTGCAAAAAAAATTTAAAAAGTAGTTTTTTACATAATGATAAATTAATGCATATGATTACGATATTTTTAATTTTAAAAATAATTTAACAATATGGATTAAATTTGAAAAATTCATATAAACCTTCCAAAATCCCCCAAAACCCTCCAAAGACTATTTTCTCTAATACAATTTTTTAGTTCCCCAAAACGATGAAGGATTATTATTATGAAGAAAAGTTAACCCTCCAAAGCCATCCCCTTTCATTTTCCTCTATTTCTTTCACTTGTTCATTCCTTTTTTTCCAAGCTTTTTTAGGTGAGTGTAAATTAACGGCTCATATATATATATATATATATATATATATTTGAGGTGGTTTAGAATATTATGATGCATGTTTTGGGATAGTAATTTTCAGGAAATTGATGATATATGTAGAAAGAGGAGAGTTCAAAATCAAAGTGGAATTAAGGTGAATGATGGTAATTTCCAGGAAATAAAGCAAAATTCTATCTAATTTGCTAAAGACTAGTACTAGTACTGCACAGTGTTTATTTTTGGGGATCACGTAACGTATTTATGTTTGGATTCTAGCTACATCATTGATTTGATTTCAAGTCAATTATGGAATAATAATAATTGTATTATATTCATATTCGGTGGCAATTGGCCATCCCTATTTCACCGTGACTGCCAAGTAACCTTTTCGCTCCAATTAAAGATTTTTAATTTTTTTTGACTATCTCCAATTAAAGATGTTTTAATTTAATAATTAGTAGCATTGTTTTATTATTTTTAAAGCAATGAAATAGTTTTGAACTAATATAAAAATCTTTAATTATTTTAATAAAATTAGGACAAGTTATTGTGTGTGTATATAAAATAATAATTATAATAACATTAATAAGGACTATTTGTTTAGGCAAATAATAATATGAACTTGTTTAGATACATTTTTAGTGATTTTGCGAGTATTTTTCATCACCGGTAATAAGCAAATTTAAACTTGAGAGCACGAGCCTATATAGTGTCCGTTTGTTATAGTTTTTTTAAGAAAAAAATCATTTTTAAAAGTTTTGCATCCGTTTGTTACAACTTTTAAAAAAAATGAGAATCTAAAAAAAAAAATCTAAAAAAGCTACAAATGAGAAGTTGTTAAGAACAACTTCTCAAAAAATAGATTTTTTTTAGAGGAGAGAGAAAATATGAATGAAAAGGTTGAACTAATTTTGTAACAAAAAATCGCTTTTATATAGTTGTATCCAAACAAACAATTTTTTTTATTAAAAATGTGATTTTTATTAAGGTAAACAAATGCATAAAGATTCTGATTTTTCAAAAATCTTTATAAAATAATCTATGAATTATTTTATGCCAAAATCATTTTGTTTTTAATCCGTAACAAATGACCCATAATCAGTTTTTCAAAATAAATTTTGTTTTGTATTTTGAAAATTGTTTTATTTTTAAAGAATGGTCTACCTATATAATCCAAGATAACATATAATCGAAAAAAGGCATTTATTAAGTAGTTAACTTTATTTATTAAATTCAAACACAACATACACCAAATATTTTGGTTCAGACAGCTAAAAGTAAAGAAATAATTAGGACTAGAACTAGAATAAAATTCAACTTGTGGGCCAAGCAAATTTGCATATGTAGTTTCCAATTTCTCTACTATATAACAAGACAGACATGTTACATAAGTTGGCAACCATTTTCCAACTAACAATTGTTTTTATTTCTTCATTCAATTCTTTCATTACTAAATTTGCTTGCTACGGCTAGTTCTCCATCTTTTCTGAAGGCAAAAATTACTTCAACTTTTAGTTCTAAAAGGTTGATTACTATCTTTTCACTGACTCAATGCAATGCACACACAACAAACTATGAATAAGAAAATATTGTCCATTTAATTTTCATGTTTCCTATTTTCATGACTTGAATCGGTTTCGAATGCTTTTTCTGCAGGTTTTTTACAATTTAGAGTCATTAGTCTAAGGGTTGTAAGCAAAGCAAGTCTTCCTCTAAAGAAATGGATGAAGATATTGTAAGTATTCAGCCAGTAGTAGATTCTGGCAGCAAGCAAGATTCAGAAAAGAAAAAGGCTAAAGATGAGACCACCAATACAGTTCCCTTATACAAGCTTTTCTCATTTGCTGATCCTTTCGATTGTTTATTGATTTTTGTTGGGACTATTGGTGCTATTGGGAATGGAATCTCCATGCCCTTGATGACTTTAATATTTGGAAATATGATCAATGCATTTGGAGGATCATCAAGCACAAAAGAAGTTGTTGATCAAGTTTCCAAGGTAATCCAATATTCATAATCCCTCCTCACTAATCCCTTTTAACCTGAGCCTGTTAATGAGAGCCTATGAAAACAACTTATAACTTATATGAAAATAGTGACTTTATTTTTTGTCACAGAAATGTTTTATACATAAGCACTTATAGTATATGATAAGTGCATGTGTTATAAACACTTAATTAATCTGTTTATATAAATAGTGCCTAATCCATGTTATATGTTAGTAGAATTGGTGAAGCTTGTTGGTAAATATACCCTTCATGGAACAACATGAATATTAGTTTGAACTTGAAGTGTACATTTTTAACATCAAAATTGTTAGACTTAATAACAACTTGTTGTGTTCAGGTGTCCTTGAAATTCGTATACTTGGCCGCGGGTACCTTCGTTGCGTCTCTTTTGCGTAAGTACATTAGTCCATCTATTAGTTCTTACAATCTAGTGTATTCGTTCCATCTATTAGTTCTTACAATCTAATGTATTAGTTTGGTTCATTACGATCTAAAAGAAGCCATTTTTTTATATGTATCAGAGTTGACTTGCTGGATGGTTACTGGTGAAAGACAGGCTGCAAGAATCAGAGGCTTATACCTCCAAACTATTTTGAGGCAAGATGTGAGTTTCTTTGATAAGGAAACTAATACTGGAGAGGTTGTTGGAAGAATGTCTGGTGATACTGTTCTTATTCAAGATGCCATGGGTGAGAAGGTATTAATGAACCACCATACAAGTCATAAATCACCACCATCATTTTGTTTTCCTACGAGTACTCTTAGAAATCGTGGTTGAGCCTAACACAACCCCACAAAACTGACTTGTGAGGTGAGGATCGCCTCCACTTATAAACACATTGTTAGGCCATCTCTCATCCGATGTGGGACTCTTAACACACCCCTTCACGACCAGCAATATTTGGCATGGTTCGTGGACATAAACGGTGGGTAGCCCGATAGCGGAAACCTAGTAGCAAGTGTCCCAATGGATCTTGAAAAGGCTCTGATACCATCTTAGAAATCGTGGTTGGGCCTAACATAACCCCACAAAACCGGTTTGAGAGGTTAAGATTGCCTCCACTGATAAACACATTGTGAGGCTATCTCCTATCCGATATGAGACTCTTAAGAAGAACAAAACAAAAAAATTAGCGAAAATCTTGGTTTTGTTATAAAGGATTTTATATTGGACATCTGGAGGGTGACCCTAGTGGCCTGATAGTGGATGGTTCAACGGTCACGCTCGTCACTTTTGGTGCATAGGTAATATGGTGGGTGGTCTAGGTCGATAGACTTGAATCCAATATTAGGTTTTCTTTTATTGGGACCAATTCATCATTATAAATCCGGCTGGTAAGGTGTAAGAAAACCTGAATCAGTGATTAGGTTTTTTACATTTTCATATCATGCCTCATCCAATGGTGGGAATCTTAAAATCTATTTTTCCCCTTTTGATTTCAGGTGGGACAGTTTATAGAGTTAGTGGCTACTTTCTTTGGAGGTTTTGTGATAGCATTCGTCAAGGGATGGCTTTTAACTGTTGTCATGATGTCTTGTATTCCACTTCTTGTCTTGTTGGGTGCTATGATGAGTATGGTTATTTCTAAAGCATCATCCAGTGGACAAGCAGCTTATTCTAAAGCAGCAGTTGTTGTAGAACAGACAATAGGCTCTATTAGAACTGTATGCAAACTTCCAGAAAGAACTCCTTTTCCTTTTTTATTTTTTATTGCAGATTTTTAGATGACTTCTATTTTCCTGATGCAGGTTGCGTCATTCACCGGAGAGAAACAGGCCATAGCTAAATATGAACAGTCCTTAATTGATGCTTACAAAACTGTAGTAAAAGAGGCACTAGCTTCTGGTTTAGGGTTTGGTTCACTCTACTTTGTTTTTATTGCTAGTTATGGTTTGGCAGTATGGTTTGGTGGAAAAATGGTAATAGAGAAAGGATATACTGGAGGGGAAGTTGTGACTATAATTTTTGCTGTATTGACTGGCTCCATGTAAGTTTTTTGTTCCTTTTCTTCTCTTGAGCTTATAATTTCTAAATTTAAATTCTTCATCTATCTGAGAATATACAATCTGGCCTAAATACATGTACTTTTTTTCTTATATTTTGTTACAGATGGAGAACATGTTTTACCTTCCTAAGTATGTTTCTATTTCCAATTACAGGTCTCTAGGACAGGCATCTCCAAGCTTGAGTGCTTTTGCTGCAGGACAAGCTGCGGCATTTAAGATGTTCGAAACGATTAAAAGGAGGCCCGAAATTGATGCTTACGACACAACCGGGCGAAAGCTTGATGACATTCGTGGAGACATAGAGCTTAGGGAGGTTTGCTTTAGTTATCCTACAAGAGCAGATGAACTGATATTCAATGGATTTTCTCTAACAATACCAAGTGGGACTACTGTAGCTTTGGTAGGGCAAAGTGGGAGTGGAAAATCCACAGTTGTCAGTTTGATAGAGAGATTTTATGATCCACAGGCTGGTGAAGTTCTCATTGACGGTGTCAACCTCAAAGAATTCCAATTGAAATGGATCAGACAGAAAATAGGCCTAGTCAGCCAGGAACCTGTTCTCTTTTCTTGCAGCATTAAAGAGAACATAGCATATGGAAAGGATGGTGCTACGGATGAAGAAATCAGAGCTGCAGCCGAACTCGCTAATGCTGCCAAATTTATAGATAAACTTCCTCAGGTGAACTCTTAAATCTATTTAAATGTATAAACTTCACAATAAATTCTTGTTTAGCAGTTTGAAATATTATGTTCCTTCATATCGAACACGGTCTTTTTTGACTTAATTTTTGTAAAATTATGGATAATGATCTTAGGGACTAGACACAATGGTTGGTGAGCATGGAACTCAGCTCTCTGGGGGACAAAAGCAGAGAGTTGCAATAGCAAGAGCGATTCTGAAAGATCCAAGAATATTACTTCTCGATGAAGCAACAAGTGCGCTTGATGCGGAATCTGAGAGAGTTGTACAAGAGGCATTGGATAGAATAATGGTAAACCGAACAACTGTGATTGTAGCTCACCGTTTAAGTACCATAAAGAATGCTGATACCATTGCCGTTATTCATCAAGGAAAAATAATTGAAAGAGGTATATACATATATTATGATCTAATAGAAATCAAACGGAATGTTTATTATATACCATATTGCATTCTTATATTTTCAATTGATCAGGTTCACATGCTCAGCTCACAAGGGATCCTGATGGAGCCTATAGCAAGCTTATTAGGCTGCAAGAAATGAAGGGGTCAGAACAGAATGTTACCAATGACAAAAACAATTCAAACAGTCTAGTGCTATCTGAAAGACGATCGAGTCAAAGATCTCTCTCCTCAAGGTCTTTAAGCCAAGTGTCATCTGGAGATGGCAACAACGGCCGTCGCTCATTCTCAGCATCACATGATGTTCCAACTGTATCAGTTGGCTTCTCAGAAATTACGGATAGTGGACCACAAGTTCCTCTTTCAACGGTTTCTTCACCACCAGAAGTTCCACTTTATCGCCTGGCCTATTTAAACAAGCCCGAGATTCCTGTCTTACTTATAGGTACTATAGCTGCAGTGTTGGATGGTGTAATATTACCAATTTTTGGCCTCTTGCTTTCGAAAATGATTAGTATTTTCTACGAGCCAGCTGACGAACTTCGTCACGATTCAAAAGTTTGGGCGCTAGTATTTGTTGGGCTTGCTGTGGCATCGTTATTCATTTTCCCATGTAGATTCTACTTTTTTGGCATTGCTGGAGGTAAGTTGATCAAAAGGATCCGGAAAATGTGTTTTGAGAAGGTAGTTCATATGGAAGTGAGCTGGTTTGATGAAGCTGAGCATTCAAGTGGCGCAATTGGAGCAAGGCTCTCTACCGATGCAGCTTCAGTTCGAGCTTTGGTTGGTGATGCACTCGGTTTACTGGTTGAAAATATTGCAACAGCTATAGCTGGCTTGGTAATTGCTTTTACAGCTAGCTGGCAGCTTGCTCTTATAATCCTTGCTTTGGTGCCTCTACTAGGACTTAATGGAGTTTTGCAAGTGAAGAACTTGAAAGGGTTCAGCAATGATTCAAAGGTTTGTTCTTGATCTTGACTTCAATTAACCAATTAAATATTGTAAATGAATCTGAAAATGTGTTTTCAAATTAATCAATAGTAATCAGATAAATATTTTTGTACAATTTTTGGCATCATAGTAAGAAGATGTAAGAAAATTACTTCATGATCATGACTCAATATTGTTACAATACAATCATGATCTCTAGATGCATTTTTGACTTAGCTTTATCTATGTTCTAAATACCTACTGATATTCTTTTCAATGAACAGAAGTTGTATGAGGAAGCAAGTCAAGTGGCGAATGATGCAGTAGGGAGTATAAGAACAGTTGCTTCTTTCTGTTCTGAAGAGAAGGTGATGGAATTATATAAGCAAAAATGTGAGGGACCAAAGAAGACAGGCATAAGGAGAGGGATAATAAGTGGATTTGGTTTCGGGATATCATTCTTCGTGTTGTATTCAGTTTATGCATTAAGTTTTTATGCTGGAGCGCGTCTCGTTGAGGATGGAAAATCTTCATTCTCAGATGTTTTCCGTGTAAGTTACTCTCCATAATAATATACTTATCATCCAAAGTTTTGGGTCAAGATGTCCGCTACTGTAACAAGTGGTACGTCATTTGAGCTAATTTTTCTAGCATTGAGCTTTTTGCTTCCTAATGTGCAGGTCTTTTTCGCTCTAAGCATGGCAGCTATAGGACTATCTCAATCCGGGTCATTGTTACCTGATTCAACTAAGGCGAAAAGTGCAGCTGCTTCCATATTTGCTATTCTTGATAGGAAATCACTCATAGATCCAACTGATGAATCAGGAATTACATTGGAAGAAGTCAAGGGAGAAATTGAGTTTAAGCATGTCAGTTTCAAGTATCCTGCTAGACCTGATATTCAAATATTCAGAGATCTTTGCTTGAACATTCAAAGTGGCAAGGTAATTTTGTAATAAACTACTGCAAATTGTTCTATGTAAAGAAGGAACAAAACAACTAACATATTGATTATATTGTTGATAATAACACCAGACAGTTGCAATTGTCGGAGAAAGTGGAAGTGGAAAATCAACAGTGATCTCATTGATACAAAGATTTTATGATCCAGATTCAGGCCACATTACACTTGATGGAAAAGAAATCCAAAGTCTTCAAGTGAAATGGCTAAGACAACAAATGGGACTGGTAAGCCAAGAGCCTGTGCTGTTTAATGACACCATCAGAGCCAATATTGCATATGGTAAAGGAGGAGATGCATCAGAGGCAGAGATTATAGGTGCATCAGAATTAGCAAATGCTCACAAGTTTATTAGTAGTTTGCAAAAGGTAATTTCTATAATCATGTTAAAACGTCACTAAATATTATCGCAATATCAATTAATATCTCATGCTCTTATATTTAAATTATACATCATGTATGAACCTTAATTAAATGTAATTGACTCATGCATGCGTCGCTCGAGTACATGATCTAGTACTTAGTAAAAACATGTTATGTATGCAGGGTTATGATACAATAGTAGGAGAGAGAGGAATTCAATTATCTGGCGGACAGAAGCAGCGTGTGGCAATTGCGAGAGCTATAGTGAAGAATCCAAAAATACTATTGCTAGATGAAGCAACTAGTGCACTTGATGCTGAGTCTGAGAAGGTGGTACAAGATGCACTTGACCGTGTAATGGTGGAGCGTACGACAATAATAGTGGCGCATAGGTTATCGACTATTAAAGGTGCAGATTTAATAGCAGTAGTTAAGAATGGTGTGATAGCAGAGAAAGGAAAACATGAAGCATTGCTCCATAATGGTGGTGACTATGTTTCTTTAGTAGCATTACACATAAGTGCTTCTACATCTTAGCTAGACCACCCACTTTTTTTTTCATGCTTTTATCTTATATACATAGATGTTTGTGATGTTGTCCTGCATGTTTACTTAAGTTCAAATACCAAATTATCTGGTAGCTTTATTTATATGTAATAGTTATAATTTTTCTTTTTCTTTTTCTTCAGTTGGTAGGAACGTTACATTATATATGGAGGTTGAGATTCAAACTCCGGACACTACATTTATTCACCTTAAGAGGTGAATTCTTAGTCAGTAGGCTATTGACAAAAAAATGTTTGTTTTTTAAAAAATATATCTTTTTTAAATGTTAGTTTGTATAAAAAATGTTTTTGACAACTTTTAAATTAGACCCAAAAGCAATTGAATGAGATGACAAATGATCTTTTCCAATTTAATTGGATGTCTTATGTTCGAATCCAGCCATAAGAATGCACTAATGTTAAAAAGAGTTTTGCCCAACTCAAGAGAATAACCTTTGCAATTATCTACGCAGATACCTAATTGATTAAAAAAATACTTTAAATGTATTAATAATTTGTTTAATGTTTTTCATTGTGATATCTCTTGTTTTATTTAACGATTTTTCATATATTTTTTATATAATATCTACAAATTAACTGGTTTTTACCCAATGGCGCTTAGATGAGATCGCACGAATCTTTTTTATATCTCTTGTGATATCTCTTTTTCGAATGCAACCTTGAACATGCAACAACGTTAAAACTTTTAGAGAGAGCTTGTCGACCATTTGAGTCCCACAATGCTCGAGGGATCAATCTTCGCAGCTGCGCGCGGAGGATACCTGGTTTGCACAACAAAAATGAACTGGTTTTTTGCAAGCTCTATAATAATGACACATCATCAGTTTTTTTGTGTCGATGCTTGAAAAGTCTTTTTAATGTTTTTTTTTATTGTAACATCTCTTATTTTAATGAATATTTTACTTTCTTTTGTTGATATTTTTAAATTAATGTGTTCTTTTTTCAAATTTTGAACGAAATCACATCATCAGTTTTATAAATTTGATTAATTCATTCTAATACTACACTGAACGTATTTGAGAGGAACTTTTCATATACTCTAATGAACACAACGGTACCCATATAATTTAATAGAATATATATATTTTTTTAGGGAAATTTGATAGAATATATACTCCTCATCCAATAAACTAATGTAATGTCATAATTTTTTTTTTTTGAAAGATAATGTAATAATTTTATATTAATTTATCTTAAAATAAATTTAAATGTTAAACAAATTTTGATTTGAATGTATCGACATTCAACCAAACTCCAATATATATAAGAATTTATCTATTCTGGTATCATTTCAAATGTATAAATTCATATATATATATATATATATACATATTTTGTACCGTCCTAAAGTTTGAAAAAAAGTCAAAAAAAATATGGATCTAAAAGTACAGTTCCAAAAATACATGTGGGATGAGGAAAGTTGGTTCCTAATAATGAGTGTGAATTGACTGGTCACAAGTTTGGGAGCAACAATTTTGTCCCACAAAGCATAAACTTATTGGACTCATTCACTGAAGCATAAACTTTTGTATTCAATCAAACTATAATTTCATATTCTCCAACAACGTTGACTCTTATAAAAACTCTTAGGCTCAGCTGTCCTACTGTATATTTTTATCGTAGGGCTCTACCATTTTTCTTTGTTAGCTTCCTCTTTTAAATATGCTACACATAGCTATCGTACCATATCAAATAATATTATATGAATCAACCAAATGTTATATCAATTTAGAACAAAGATTGTACGTTGTAAAACTATATTTATATGATAAGATCAGGAAAATTTGTTGTCTTATATTAAGATAATGCTATTTGGAAAAAGAATCGTAAGATAATTGTATTTAGCAAACATCATGCGGTCCCCATGTTTCTCGAGTCAAATCAGTAACATAATGATAATGATATTATAGAATGAAAAAACAAAATGAGAGGATGCAATCTAAAGATTAATTTTTTGAGTTGTGTAACCAATGATGCATTTCTCCATTCAATGCAATGTTATTTAATTATTATTAACCTTGGAATAAACAAATTGTAGTAACATTAACCGCAGTTGTCTTAGAGATTCTGCTCAAACATAATGTAGGTTTCCTAGCTAGTAACATTAAAGTGCCAAAAAAAACCCTTCTCAGATAGTCTAGAATTATACTAATGTTTTAATTTGATATCAATTTTGTTATGTATATGTAATAATAGTTCAGACTTAATTTAAGTATCTATGATCATAACCTCCAAATGTAACCAAGGGGTTGTGATTCAAGTGTTTAATGAATTCCAGTTAAAGATGAATTGTTTGGAAAAACCAGAGTTCGAGTCATGACTAAAATAATCTTTCACCCGACTTTATTAGCTTTTCAGACAAACTTTGAATTATCAAACCCCTTTCTGTGGAAACCGAAGGATTTAGACACTAAAAGAAACCTCCAACTGTTATTATTTTAGTGGATGGTGTGTAGTACTTTAAATATATATATATATATATATTCCTTATAACATCAAATAGGTAATGTTGTTCCATGGTGCATTTAAACCATACATGATTTGATAGCTTTGGCAATGAGCATCTAATTCTGTATTATTCTTTTGCTTTATCTCATGATTTAAAGATAGTGAAGTTAGCTTGCAATGCTAGGCTACTGCCAAGTGTTCCATCAACCTTCATTCTTATAGTTTGCTTTCATTTTTCTGTTGCTTTGTAGACAAGAAGCATATCTACCTCAAGTTTGCATAAAGGTTTGATTCTGGTTTTTCTATTTACCCTGCTAACTATTTTTATCTATCACTCTTTATTTCTCATTCATCTCTATTGTTAAATTTGCTTAAGTCAACTAGTTTCCAATTTAGGTAGCTGTTGTATTTTTGACATCTAAAAAATCAAAGCTCATTTCATTTGTAACTCTAAGGCCAGTTTGAATTGACTTATTTGAATTTGTCTATTGGCATACACATTTGGAAAACAGTTTGAATAAGCGTATGGAAACAACTTACTACATGTACATAAACTATTTTTCATCTTATTTTCATAAACTCTCCATGATAGCCAATAAAAACATCTTATAGCTTTTATAAAAACATCTCATACATAAGCAGATATATGATAAACCCTTATGTCATAAGTACTTTATTAAGCTATTTATCCAAACGAGGCTTAATGGAATAGCTGAATGAGAGTTGCTAACTCAGACTAGTGAATTTTCTTCGTCAGCTGTTTCATTGTTGTTTTTCGAGAAAATGTTGGCCAAGGCTAGGTTGGATGGGGATATTGCTTCAACGGAGATGGCAGGATCAACAAGTCATCATCCACCAGTTCCTTCAGGTGCTGAAAATGTTCCAGAAATGGCTGACATGCACCAGGATTCAAAGAATAACAAGGTGAAGGATCAAAGCAATAAGACAGTACCCTTTTACAAGCTTTTCACATTCGCAGACTCATGGGATTATTTGTTGATGTTTGTTGGGACTATAAGTGCTGTTGGGAATGGAATCTCTATGCCTTTAATGACTATAATTATTGGAGATACTATTAATGCTTTTGGAGGAAATGTTAGCACTAAACAATTAGTTCATCAAGTTTCCAAGGTAACAACTATTCATTAAGAATCTGTTATATGAAATGGTTTCTTTTTGTTGAAGCATACAAGTATAAAGTAATTTTTATTCTAAATTTATGTCAAATCACATTCCAACCTGTCTATTCTGTTCAATCAGTGTCATTGATTCTTTTGTGCAACAAGTATGTGCTTTGTTGGTATCTAATTCAACAAGAATTAAATTTAGTTTAGATGAGAACAATTTGGATTTCAAATTTTCCTATTTTCATTTCATAATTTAACATGATTCATTTCATGCTCTCAGGTGTCTGTCAAGTTTGCAATCATGGGTGCATGTGCCTTTTTTGCAGCGTTTCTGCGTAAGCATGTCGAACTTTCTAGATTAGTATAATTCAACTTAATATAACCATAAAATTTTAAGTATAATTTAGATTAATATTAACATAGCAAAAGTTTGTTATACATGAAATCTTGCAGAGGTGTCTTGTTGGATGATCACAGGGGAGAGACAAGCTGCAAGAATAAGGGCATTATACCTCAAAGCTATTTTAAGGCAAGATATCAGTTTCTATGACAAGGAAACAAACAGTGGCGAGGTTGTTGGAAGAATGTCGGGTGATACAGTTCTTATTCAAGAAGCCATGGGAGACAAGGTATGAATGCAGCATCCTTTGATCTAACCATGATAACAAAATTCGAAGATAATAATAACTCATTCTTCCTTTTTTGGTGGATATGTTCTGCAGGTAGGAAAATTCATACAGTACGTGTCATGTTTTTTAGGAGGTTTAGTTGTGGCATTCATCTTGGGTTGGCTTCTAACCCTTGTCCTTCTATCGTCTATTCCTCTTCTTGTCCTCTCTGGTTCCATAATGAGCTTTGCTTTCGCAATGATGGCATCCCGTGGACAAACAGCATATTCTGAAGCAGCAACTATAGTAGAGCAGATAATCGGTTCAATTCGAACAGTATGTGTGCCAACTCCCTTCAAAGAGAATATTTCCTTTTTTTTCCTTTCCTTTTTCATGTTTCTAACTAAGGATACACGACGCAACTGCTCCAATGCGTGCAGGTTGCATCATTTACCGGTGAGAAACAAGCTATATCTCAATACAATCAATCCTTAACTAAAGCTTACAAAATTGGAGTACAAGAGGGATTGGCTATTGGTTTAGGCCTCGGTTCGGTTCGTCTATTTGTTTACTGCAGTTATGCTTTGGCCGTATGGTTTGGAGGGAAGATGGTACTTGAGAAAGGTTATACAGGAGGTGAAGTCATAACTGTATTTTTTGCAGTACTAACTGGTTCCTTGTAAGTCAAGTTAAGTTATTTTTTTGCAAGATTAAACTCTCATACATAAATCACTTTTTATGAGCTAATTTTATTTTCTAGGTCTCTAGGACAAGCAACTTCGAGCTTAACAGCATTTGCTGCTGGACAAGCTGCAGCTTTTAAGATGTTCGAAACAATCAAAAGGAAGCCGGAAATTGATGCTTATGACACAACCGGGCGAAAGCTTGATGACATTCTCGGAGACATAGAGCTTAGGGAGGTTTGCTTTAGTTATCCTACAAGACCAAATGAACTGATATTCAATGCGTTTTCTATTTCGATATCAAGTGGTACTACCGTGGCTTTGGTTGGGCAAAGTGGGAGTGGGAAATCAACAGTGATAAATTTGATAGAGAGATTTTATGATCCACAGGATGGTCAAATTCTCATTGACGGTATTGACCTCAGAGAATTTCAGTTGAAATGGATCAGACAGAAAATAGGCTTAGTGAGTCAGGAACCAGTTCTCTTTACTTGTAGCATTAAAGAGAACATTGCCTATGGTAAGGATGCAGCAACCAATGAAGAAATCCAAGCAGCAGCAGAACTTGCTAATGCTACTAACTTCATTGATAAATTTCCTCTTGTAAGCTCTCATTTCTTGATTTATCCATCTTGTGAAAATTTCTACACTGTTCTGCTTTTTCACAATACTGGAGACTATTTTATAGTATATATTTTTTTTCATTAAATTTATGTCCTTTTTACCCTACTAGTTCTGGAAAATTATTGATTTAGGGACTTGAAACGATGGTCGGCGAGCATGGAGCACAACTCTCTGGAGGCCAAAAGCAAAGAATTGCTATAGCAAGAGCAATTCTGAAAGATCCAAGAATTCTACTCCTTGATGAAGCAACAAGTGCCCTTGATGCAGAATCTGAAAGAGTAGTACAAGAGACGCTGGACAGAATTATGATAAACCGAACAACCATCATCGTAGCTCACCGCCTAAGCACAATAAGGAACGCTGATATCATTGCTGTTATTCACGGAGGAAAATTAGTAGAAAAAGGTACACATACATACATACATACACACATACATGCATGCATGCATGCATGCATGCATACTAAGTATGTTGCAATGCAGCATTCTTATATCTTCTACTAACTGATTATTAGGTACACATGCTGAGCTCACTAAAAATCCTGATGGAGCTTATAGTCAACTCATTAGATTGCAAGAAATTAAAAAGGATTCACCAGAACAGTTTGGTGCTAATGACTCAGATAAGCTAGAAAACTTTGTAGACTCTGGAAGAGAGTCAAGCCAAAGGTCTTTAAGCCGCGGATCATCAGGGATTGGAAACAGTAGTCACAACTCATTCATAGCATCAAATTCTATGCCAGCCACACTAGTAGGAGGGTCTGAAGTTGTTCCTTCAGCAAAAGCATCATCAACTAAAACTCAAGATGTCCCATTTCTTCTCCTTGCTTATCTTAACAAGCCTGAAATCCCAGTGTTACTCATGGGGGCTCTGGCAGCTGCAGCAAATGGTGCAATGTTACCTATTCTGGGCCTTCTAATCTCCAAAATGATAAATACATTTTTTGAGCCTACAGATGAACTTCGTAAAGACTCAAAATTTTGGGCATTAATATTTGTTTCCCTTAGTGTGGCATCGTTCATTTTTCATCCGTTAAGGTCATACTTTTTTGCTGTAGCTGGTTCTAAATTGATAAAAAGAATCCGGTTAATGTGCTTCGAGAAAATAATTCACATGGAAGTAGGATGGTTTGATAAAGATGAGAATTCAAGTGGTGCACTTGGTGCAAGGCTGTCAACTGATGCTGCTTCAATTCGAACTTTGGTTGGTGACGCACTCGGTTTGCTTGTTCAAGATATCTCTACAGTTATTACAGCCTTGGTAATTTCCTTTCAGGCAAATTGGCAGCTTTCTCTCATCATTCTTGTTTTGTTGCCTCTACTATTAGTAAATGGACATTTTCAAATCAAGGCCATGCAGGGATTCAGCACAGACGCAAAGGTTTGTGCCTTACACAATGTGCTTCAATTGCGTCACAATGCATTTTTGTCTATAAATTTATTTGGTACGTATTTTGTTTCTATATGAAATTAGTACTAATCTTCATTTGACATGATGTTACTATGCTCTAAATATGTTTCTCAGAAACTATACGAGGAAGCAAGTCAAGTAGCAAACGACGCAGTAGGGAATATCAGAACAGTTTCTGCTTTCTGTGCCGAAGAGAAGGTGATGGAATTATACCAGAAGAAATGTGTAGTACCATTCCAGACAGGAAAAAGGCAGGGTTTAGTCAGTGGAACTGGTTTTGGGTTTGCAATCTTCTTTCTGTTTTGTGTCTATGCAATCAGTTTTTATGTCGGCGCCCGACTTATTGAGAATGGCAAAACTTCGATGTCAGGAGTTTTTCAAGTAAGTTACAGTCCCAACTCGGAGGCCATTTCAGACATAGTGCTCTTTGGTTGAATGCTGAGCTCATGATATTGTTTTAGCATTAAACATTTAATTTCTTTACAGGTATTTTTCTCTCTCACAACGGCAGCTGTCGCATTATCTCAATCTGGCTTCATGGCTCCAGGAGCTAGTAAAGCCAAAAGTTCAGCTGCTTCAATATTTGCTATTCTTGAACAGAAATCAAAAATAGATACCAGTGATGAATCAGGAATGATACTGGAAGATGTGAAGGGAGAGATTGAGTTCCATCATGTCACTTTCATGTATCCAACCAGACCTGATGTTCATATATTCAAAAATCTTTCCTTGACCATTCATTCAGGACAGGTAACTTAAAAAATTATATATTGGTTTAGTGCATAATTCTCACAAGAATTCACTATAAAAAAGTCCATCTAGGTTTCTCTTAGAGAGAAGCTTAACGTTTGGTTGTTTCATTCAGACAATTGCTCTAGTAGGTGAAAGTGGAAGTGGAAAATCAACAGTGATCTCATTGTTGCAAAGATTTTATGATCCAAATTCAGGTCAGATTAAACTGGATGGAACAGAAATCCAAAAGCTGCAGCTTAAATGGTTTAGGCAGCAAATGGGACTGGTAAGCCAAGAACCTGTGCTGTTTAATGAGACCATCAGAGCTAACATTGCCTTTGGAAAAGGTGGTAATGCAACTGAGGCTGAAGTTATAGCTGTAGCAGAACTAGCAAATGCTCATAACTTCATTAGTAGTTTGCAGCAGGTAAACTACAGAAACTTACGAAGCATTGACACCTACACAAACACTAAAACTATTTATGGTTCGGTTAAGGAAGGAAACCAAACTGAACTTTTACTACTTCGGTAAGAACTTTTACTACTTCGGACCGAAACAAACTAGTATAAAGGTTCGGTGAACCGATTCTGTGGTTTCAAACCGAACAGAAAATATCTTTACAGAAAAATGAACTGTAGTTTTTCCGAACCGAACTAGTTCTTTGTGAATTTAATTGTTCCAAATGGCTATTATTAATTGATAATTAGGACTGCTGAAAAAAAACAATAACGAAACCAAATTGAATTTTATGACTATTTAAAAAACCAAAAAATTGAATCACTTATATAAGAACCAAACTATGATAGATAGTTCACGAACTGAACTGGACTGAGTTCAGTCCAGTACGTGAACTGTCAGTCACAATTAGATTTTTTCGGTATGGTGGAGTTCGCTTCGGTTTAACTGTTCGATAAGTTTTTTTTAAACAGTCCTAACGGACAGGATGTTGACTCTAACACAAAGGCACTTGTAAGAATTTAAGAAAATAAACGTGTAACAACGTGCCAGAATCACCGTGTTAGACACTAGACACGTCTTCAATATAAAGTGTCAGTACTTCATAGCACACAATACTCAATGAGCTAAATCTGTTCTAAAAACTTTTGCTACGAACATGTGAATTGCAATATTTCAAATAACTAGCTACCTATGCCACATGACTTATGAGATTCTGAATTCTAGAAAAATAACATCTGCAGGGGTATGATACAATAGTAGGAGAGCGAGGGATTCAACTTTCTGGAGGACAGAAGCAACGTGTGGCAATTGCAAGAGCCATAGTTAACAGTCCAAGAATATTACTACTAGATGAGGCCACAAGTGCACTTGATGCAGAGTCTGAAAAAGTGGTTCAAGATGCACTTGATAGAGTGAGGGTGGACAGAACCACCATTGTGGTGGCTCATAGATTATCTACAATAAAGGGTGCAAATTCAATTGCAGTTGTTAAAAATGGAGTGATTGAAGAGAAAGGAAAACATGACACATTGATCAACAAGGGTGGCACCTATGCTTCTTTAGTAGCATTGCACACAACTAGCACTACTTCATCTTAAGACTCTTTCAACCTATTCAATCTATTTTTGCATTGTTTCTTAATCTCTCTTCATATACATGCATGCAGTTTGTTTCTATAATAAATTATTTTGAAGAAGTTTTTTTATATACACACATTCTGCTTCATCTAATATATAGAAGCATTTAAATACATGCATATTACCTCTAGTACTATCGACACTATTGTATACGTTTTATAATTTTTTTTTTGGAAAAATGCTTTTAAGTATACATTTAACAATGAGTTGTGTCATTTTAACAACAAATTAGAGGGTTAAAACAATATAAGTAGCACTCATCTTAAGACTCTTTCACATTGTTGTATCTATATATACTGTTATTTTTTATATTCTATAAGAAATTTTGATTTTTTATCAATTAATTTAATAACTGTTTCATATTTTTAGGTAAAAATATCATTTTTCATACAATACTTTTACTATATCTTTTGTTCTCCTTTTAATTCATTAAATTTGATAATTATTTAGCTTTGTTTATGTACATTTTCTACTCTCTCTTTTTTTTTTAAAAAAAAACTTTATCATCATCATCATTTTTTTTGAGCTAGTCATTTTGTTTTCTAATTCTATTTTTTCACATTGTATTTTATTTTAAAAAATCTAAAAATTAAATGTGATAAATAATTGATTATTATTGACTATAAAGAAAAGTAAGTAAAAGATAATCAATTAAATTACAAGACACAAAAGAACTCCCCTATTTATGGGTACTAAAGGTTAGATAGCTCAATGATTTGAGCCTAAAAATTAAGAAGCCGATGTGATAAAAGTTTAGGGTTGTTCAAGTTCGTCTAGTGAGATAAACACTAACATAAAATTAGCATAACATAATAATGTTTGTCATTAAAAAAAATGCTTAAGTGGGTTTCACATATATATATAGTTTATTTTATAATTTTTGAATATCAATATATAACTAATAATATCTAATGAACACACAATTTCTTCAACCCAACATCTCATTTTTTGTACTAAATAAATTCTATAAATAAATAACTATATCATTACCATTAAACAAAACTAATTTATTTTAAAATATTTTTTTTTGAAGAAGCTAAAATGAAATATATAACCACCACAAAAAGTTCTACCTAGCATAAGGCATGCCGGTAGAAAAAGAGTTTATACAATATTTACACGGGTCGCCTAAATGAAGATGCGACGAAAACAAACAGATAAATTTTAGCCAATGCCCAAAATAGTAAAGGGTGAAAGCCACCATCCATGATAGTTGGGGTGAAGAGATGGGAACTTCGCCTTTAACCAGCAAAAAGACAGCGACTTGATTTTATCCACTACCTGCCTAATTGAGCATTGATTACCAGTGAATAGCCTATTGTTTCTTTCCTTCCATATTTCCCACGTTGTTGCAAACCAAAGAACCTGTAAAATGGCGTTGCGCGCCTTTACAAAGCCACCAAGAGCTGAAAACTGGACAAAATGATCTCCCACATCAAAGGGAATAACATGCGACACATTCAGCCACTGTAGAATATAATGCCAAATATTACCAAAAAAAAGTACAATGTAAAAATAAATGTTCCGAAGTTTCCACCGAACCACAACCCGCTACACATAAAATGGCTTAATTAGAAATCACCCCGCGACGAAGAAGATTATTCTTTGTTGGTAACCTGTCGCGAAGCATACGCCAAGCAAATAATACAACCTTCAAAGGGACGTCCTTATTCCAAAGCGAGGAAGCAGACACCACACTAGCAGTTGAGGGTCGATAAGATAGCAACTTATAAGCACTGTGTACTGAATAAACCTGAGATGTTTCTAACTTCCATAGCCACCTGTCTTTTTTACCAACCTGCAAAACCACCTTGTGAAGTAAAATTTTAAGTTCCCTCACCAATTCCTCTTCCCACACAAACAACCCCCTCCTCCAACACCACGCCTGACCGTCATCCCCCCACCCTAACTAACACATATCCGCCCCAGACACCTCCTTAAACAACGACAATTCAAAAAGTCTAGGAAATCTGACTCGGAAAGACACTTCACCTACCCAGATATCTGACCAAAACAAAGAATCCACTCCATTCCCAACTACACGGTCTACGTTATCCGTAAACCACTCCTCCTTACACAGGCTCCCTAAATCACGCCACCAGTGAGAGGCTAGACGCCCCCCACTCCTCAATCTCCCATCGAGCACACCATACCTCGCAGATAGGACCTTAAACCACAACCTGTCCCGCTCCACTAACATCCGCCAACACCACTTCCCTAGTAACGCCACATTAAACTCCCTAATTCTCCTTACCCCCAAGCCACCAACCTCCTCACTCCTACAAATAGTATTCCAATCAACCCATGATATTATCCTATGGTAAAAAAATAATTACCTAATTAATGGCTTAATTACACTTTTGGTCCTCGCATATTGACCAGCTCACGAAAATGGTCCCGCCTCTTTTAAATCGAATAAAATCGTCTCTAAACTATAATTTTTTTGCAGTTTTAGTTCTACCTCCTATTTTCAACTCCAGAAACGCAGATAAATGACAATTTTAGGACAGTTTTAGACATTCCTCATATGCTCTACCATGAAATAAACAAAAAATAAAACATGTGGTACAAGGAATCTACTTTATTCAGTACACTAACCCAAAAAACTCTAATTGAAACATATCTTAGAAATTAGGGTTTTTTTTGTTAGTGTGTTGAATAAAGTGGATTCTTTGTACCCACATGTTTTATTCCTTGCTTATTTCATGGTTGAGCATAGAGGTAAGTCTAAAACTGTTATTTCTCTGCGTTTCTGGAGTTGAAAATAGGAGGTATGACTAAAACTACAAAAAAAAAACGATAGTTTATGGACAATTTTGTTCGATTTAAAAGATGCCGGACCATTTTCGTAAGCTGGTCAAAATGCAAGGACCAAAAGAGTAATTAAGTCTTGGCAATCGATGAGTACATAGCGTAAGGCCCAAAAGAATACACAATTAGCGACCTAAACTAATCTATAAATACAAAATTTGCGACCTAAAATATCAATTAGTTCCAATACCCTTCATCTCTGTTTCGCAGTTCGCATAGGTTCCGATTCTGCAATCTCTCTGCCACGCCGAAACGTCTTTCACCTTTGCATCAACAGGTTTTGTCGATTGATCCTTTTACTTCTCTTTCAGAATCACAATTTTAACATTGAATTGGATTAATGTTTTTATTTTTACTGATTACTGTGAATCACAATTGCAACCCTACATTGAATTTTGTTATTTTTTTAAATTATTATTATTATTATTATCATCATCATCATCGTTGTCTATATGTTTCTCTACCGTGCCGGTCTTGTACTTCATAGATTCCATTTTGACATCACAGCTTCCCTTGTTGTCACTAATCTCGACTTTGAAATAAAACAAAAGAATCATATCATTTTCAATATAATTAACAATATTGTTCAGTTGTGTTGCTGTGATTTTCAACAATATTAACGTATAAAACTCAAATGAACCATGTTAATCATCATTAAATGAACTTACATGATAAAAACTCAAAAGAATCATGTTTAAATGAATTAACAAGATATAACTCACAAATTTAACGAGAGAATTATATCATTTAGAGGAGAATTTGTGAGTGAGAATTATACCATTTTTCTCTCACAAAAATGACTTTAGAGTGAGAATTAGGGTTCCCCAAGAACATTAGAAGAGTTATTATTGATGATGAAACACTGTTGGATTCATCTCATGTGGTTAAAGACAACAGATTTATTGCAATATGAAATATTGAGAAGATGAAATGTTACAAGTGACGATGAATAATGAAAAGAACAAGTTTGAATAATGAAAAGAACAAGTTTGAGGTTCAAGATTTTTCAAACATCCGCTACTAACAATATTGAAAGAGAAGACTATTAATGATGGTGAAACTTAACTCGGGTCAATACATGTTATGAATTTTGATTTTAACGAGCTTCCTAGTGATGTTTTTGAATATGAAATCAGTTAGCATATGAAATCAGTTAGCGTTTCGTTTTTGTTTATATTTTTTTATTAGGTATGATATTATGATTTTTGTGTGGGATGCCCCTGATGTTGTTACTGATTTGTCTTGTTGATAAAATTTTTAATTATTATATGTATTATTGAACAGTTTACAAAATACATAAGATAACTGCTTAATAATCCATGATATATCATAACTAATAAATTCTCAATAAGGAAAAGTACATGACAACATCAAGGGTATCCTACACATAAACCATGATATTATTTCTCATATAATAAATATAAACAAAAATGGTTTATCTTCAAAACCATCACTTGGAAGCTCATTCAAATCAAAATTCATAACAATATTGACCCTAATTCAGTTTCACTTTCGTTAACCTTCTTCTCTTCAATATCGTTATTAGAGGAGTCATGTTCCTTGCAATCCTGTGATGTTTGAAAATTGTCTTTAGGAATCTTGATCTTCAACACCTGTTGTGTCGTTAAAGACAAAAGCTTTCTTGCAATGTTAAATGATGGTGAGAAGATGAAGGAAGATAGTGTGCTGTTAACAAGTGGTCATGTTACGAGCGATGATGAATCATAGAAAGATGATAGCCACAATGAAAAGAACATGTCTGTGTTGAGGTTCCAGATTTCTAAAGACAAACTTTTTCAAAGATAGTGTGCTGTTAACAAGTGGTCATGTTACGAGCGATGATGAATCATAGAAAGATGATAGCCACAATGAAAAGAACATGTCAGTGTTGAGGTTCCAGATAAGGTGAAACTTAATTCAGGTCAATACATGTTATGAATTTTGATTCCAATGAGCTTCCAAGTGATGCTTTTGAATATGAAACCAATTAGCGCCTCTTGTTTTGTTTATAGTTTTTTTTATTGGAAATGATATTATGATTTTTGTATGGTATACCCTTGATGTTGTTATGTAATTTGCGTTATTGATAATTTTTTTAATTATAATATCACATGTATTATTGAGCAGTTTACAAAATACATATAAGAAAACTGCTTATAATCCATGATGGTATTATAACTAAAAAAATTCTCAATAAGGAAAATCACATGGCAATGTCAAGATTATCCCACACAAAAATCATACAATCGTTTCTCATACAATGAAGATAAACAAAGAAGAGACACTAATTGGTTTTATCTTCAAAACCATCATTTGGAAGCTCGTTCAAATCAAAATTCATAACAACTATTGACCCTAATTCAGTTTCATTTTCGCTAATCTTCTTCTCTTCAATATAGAGGAGTTCCTTGCAATCTTGTGATGTTTGATAAATCTTGTTTTAGGAATCTTTAACCTCAACACCAACTTGTTCATTTCATTGTGGCTATTATTCTCTAATAGATTCATCAATCAATATCACTTGTGTCTTAACCTTTTCATTATCATCCATGATATTGCAAGAAAGTTTTTGCCTTTTACTGTCATGATTGTGATTCACATCAAAATTGGCAGTTGATTTCTCGTAACCCCATGAGACGAGTTCAGCCGTGTTTGATCATCAATATAACTTTTTTCTTCTTGTATGTTATTTGGTGGATCTCACTCTATAATATGAAGGAAAAAAAATTGAATAATTCTTGCTTACAAATTCTCCTCTTTATGGAGCATGATTAGAATGGTATAATTTCTACTCACTAAATTTGTAGCTAGGTTTTATCATGTTAATTCATTTAAATATGTTAGAAAATCACACTATAGCACAACTGATCAATATTGTTAATCATATTGAGTATGATATGATTTTTTTTCTTGGATTCACTTTGATGTCAATTGTATCCAATGTGTAATTTTTTTGTTGACAGGGTGGCTAATTTTCATATCGTAATCCCCGTGAAAAGGGAGGCCTGAAGGAACCCATTTTCGTCTGTTGCCCTTGCTAATATTTTCCTCTTAGTTTGTCCAAAACATCATCTGCATGCATGTTTTTGAAATTGTTATATAGTAAGCATATCATCGTACCATCTTTTGGTGACATTAATGTCCCACATTACAATGTCATGATCCTCTGATTGAGAACGTGTTTCACTAAGAATTCGAAGTACTCTACCTACACGAATGATATCTTCCAAACCTAATAAACTAATGCATAATTGTGCTAACTGAATTATATGTAACTTTAAATGTTGAATTAAGATCAAATCACTCATAGATTTATCTGTATTTTAAAGTTAATGTTAGAGTATGAGTCATTAAATATCCATTCAACATGTTCAATCTAATTTCACACATAAATAACAAAATGCCTAAAATAGTAGTCTTCCTATCATGTTCAATCTAATTTCACATGTTATTCTCCTAGTAATATCATTGTTACATGATAAAAATCGTCAACGTTATTGACTTTACTTGGTTGGGTTGCATCACCTAATTTTGATACATGTTGTCAAACTAGTGGCTGCAAGGGAAGCCCTCATGTAAGTCAAGTTAGGAGGACTGTAAGGAAAATGGGACTTCAGTTCGATTCCAAGAGGCAGTTGCCTATTCCAACTTCGATAAGGCAAATTAATTTTCCTTATACTTACAAAATACATTTTTTAAGTCAATCATGTACTCTTGGAATCGAACCGAAGTTCCCATTTTTATGATTCTTCTACGTTTTTTGTTCTTCCTATGCGTAGTAATTTTCCCATTGATCCTGCTGTGTTCTTTGTAGTGGTGATATTGATCCACCGGGCACCCATAGTTGACTGCACATGAGCTTTGATGTTTTAATTTATATTAAGAAACTTATCTTTGTTATGGATTTTAATGTATATGTCATGGATTTTTGTGTATTTGTTATGTGTTTTATTTTACAAGTTATAACCATGTATCGGTTGGACCATGACTTGGGGTCTAGCCAGTTCAACTTCAGGTCTGGTTTTAAAACTTTGACTTTAGGTTTTAGATAGTAGTTTAGAGGTAACTTTGACATGTGTTTAGGTGTTTTCATTTTTTCGTTTTAGACAGTAGTTTAGAGGGTTACTTTGACCTGTATTTAGATGTTTTCATTTTGCAATTCTGAACTAGTAAACATATCATATGCACCTCTCAGCTTTAAGCATGGATCCTGAAGCTGCAAGAAGTGCACGAGAATCTTTGGACCTGGCATTTCACATGTCCAATATACTCGACACGGGTTTAGACCGTCATGCACTTTCTATTCTCATTGCCCTCTGTGATCTTGGGGTCAATCCTGAAGCACTTGCTGCTATTGTCAAGGAACTTAGAAAGGAGAGGCTCCCACTGTCATCATTGCATCCTACACCTCCTAAATCATGAACGTATTTTGTTGTATGCATATTGAAATGCTGGACAATGGAAGAATAGTTTAGGTGTATTAGATTTCTTCCTGATAGAAGTATCGTTTTTTTTGTTAATTTTTCCAACTGACAGCAACGCTTACAAAAGCTATTGTGTGAATTTATTGTAAGATTGATTCATTTTGAGCAAGGTTTCCTATAGCAGTTGCTTGGTCAAAGCTACTTCACAAGACATGAAAACAATCAGCCAAGACATTGGTCGTCTTTTGCCTCATTTTGTTGCTTGGTCTGGCCAATATGGTATAACAATTATAACAAATTTCTTAAAATCTTTTGGCCAATATACTTTAGTTTGTTCATTGTATAATCTATTAGAAATCAATAGATTTTTTATAAGAAAAGAAACTAAACATATTTTGGGGGAGGAAGCATAATAGTGTCCCTAGTAATGAATGTGTGGCTTGCATAGGGCAATATTTGGTTCACGTTGAAATCCATATAAAACTCATTCCTTCGCTAATAGTGGCTCTATAGAGTAACTTCGCAAACTTCAAATTATTGGACCGACCGTAGGATTAACTTTCGAAATAATTAAAATGTGAAAGAAAACTAACTAATTTTTATTTTTGAAATAATTAAATGATTATGAATATGCCTAAATATTTTCCCTTGTAACAAAAAAAAAATATGCCTATAAATTTTTTATTTAAAGTCGTGACTATATAAGTATTTCTCTATTAGGCGGATAACCGTACTAATGGTGACACTTGAGAACACAGTAAGATTGGTTGCTCTGAATATGATAGAACTCAAGGGCCAATACACTACTCCATATATGACAAAAAGAAATTGCAACATGGTCTTTTTATTGTTTGTTTATGTGTTATTTATGTGTCAAGACGCACATACCATTTTATTGCTCTCTAATAAAATTACAAGCAACCCTATTTCCCCTTAAAAAAAAAAACAGAGAGATTCAAACACTTTAAACAAATTATCAGAGGGTTGATCTCCAACTCTTGCATATTGGTAAAATCTAATTTTGATGATAGAGTTTTCTTATGTATCAAACAAAGAATTTCTTATGCATCCGACATGTTGGTCAGGTGATTAATCAATATTAAATGGCGATAATTACTTCTTATTTATAGTCATACATGATTATATATTAAAAAAGAAAGGAGGATGTTAATCAGTGTTGTAAGGACAATGATTAAGCATATAAAACAAGTAAGTTTTTATTAAAAAATTGTGTAATCATTACTTTATCAAAAGTAACATCTTATATTTTCAAGACAAAATTTATATTTGTAGATCCTTAACCATCGTCCTAAGGGCACTAGTTAGCAAGATCAAAAAGAAATTATGATCAAACCTAAAGTAGACGCCTACTCACTGTTCTATCCCAACACCGCAACACAAATTTGTTCACACTTTCATAACCACACCCTTTTAAGATGTGTTAAGGATCCCACCATAAGATATTGTGTTTGTTGTTATTAGGAAACCAAGTGTATTTTACTCTTTCTTATCATTATAGTGCGATTAGTGGTGTAAAGTGTGTAAATACCTGAAGGCTTATCATGATTCATGCCTCAAACTTGCTTATAACTATCCCTTCCTTAAAGCTGCAGCCAACAATTCTTTATTTAAATCGTTGCGTGATTAAACAAAAACTACCAATTACTGGACAATTTTTTTTTTTTTAAATACCAATTTCCTATCTTCATTTTATTACCACACCTTTTTTTATATAGCACATGATCTGGCTAGGCTTACGTTCAAAAACCCAAATTATGTCTGAGTTGGGATCCTTAATATATTTTGTAATCCATTTTTAACAACTGAGTCCCATTATGAGAATTTTTCAAAATAAAAAAGTTCAAGTAAAAAAGAGAGAATGATCATTTTGATCTCTAACATCTAACGAATAGTCATAATAGTTTCAATGTATCAAAATTCAAAAATAGTGTTTAATTGTGCATTTTATTAATCAAAATAACTCCTTGTGTTAATCTTGTAAATGATTATTTATCGTCGTATCAATCCTTGTAAGAAAAGAGTTATTGTAAACATTGATGAACTATTTTAACTTCAATAACTATTTTGACTAACGAAGTGTACGATCAAAGACAATTTTAAAATTTCGATACATTGAGGAATTATTGTGGCTACATATTACACATTTATGGACCAAAATAATTATTACCTCGAAACAAAAAGCACGCTCGTTTTTGTAAGATTATTTTAATATTTATTTATTGTAAATATTTATTTTTAATTTTTGTTTGTAAATATTTAGTGAATCTAAACCCGAATCCTTTGTCCTCGTGAGCTTAACTCAGTTGGTAAGGACAATGCATAATATATGCAATAAAAGAGAAAAAAACGGGTTGAAATGGGAGACATCACTAAAATGTGGTCATAAAGATTTTTTTTAAGATTATTTGTCGACAAAGCTATGAGTACTTTGAAGTTAGTACCAATAAAATGATCAAAAAATTGTAAAAAATAATCAAATCAACTGCCCTACCAATATTATTAATCATCAAATCAACCACTACTCTTCACCCAAAATAAAAATAAAAAATCAACCACTAAATTAGCATAAAAGTGATAACTAAAAAATGCCCGAATCACTTGATCAGGTCAACTGCTTAGCTTCAAATCCACAATTTACATGAAGAAAAAAAAAATGCAGGGCCCATTTTTATCTTTATGTCAAGATCATATCTTAGCTCGCTTAATTTCCAAATAAAGTACATTTTCATTAACTCATTTTATAAAACTAGAAAACTTTCGAACCCACATTTGGCATAGCATTGCCCATGCCTCTATGTTGTTCACATCTTATCTTATATCAAAAAGTTTAAAGGCTTATGCTAGCTTATGGTTGAGATACCAACATGATGATGGAATATAAGCTTCTAACAAAACAGGTAAATGTATTCCTCAAGTAATAAGAATGATTTAAAAAGAAGAGTGCAGAGTAAAAAATACCATATAAGGTAATGACTTTTCAAATGAGGAACCATAATTTCTAACCCAAGTACAAAAATTTGATGCCTATTTTTAGCTAGTACGAATCCGTATAAAAATGATGCAGATAGCTGCTGCTCCAACATTCCAAGCTTCCAACATGAGAGTAATAATCCCTAAAAAAAAACATGAGAGTAGTAAAACATGAGTAGTTTTTGTTATTAGTTCTTTTAATATGCAAACGTTAGTCGTTAGTATGTTATGTTAGTAGCTAGAGTCTGAACCCTAATCTTTTTTCTCAAACTTTTTTTGGTGTCCAACCACTTACTATACCGTAGAGACTAATTTTTGTTATTGTATTTATAGCGAGAAGAAACGATAAATGAGTTTATCAAAGTGTCGCTATGTTTAGTAAATTAGGAGATTGTACGTCATTAGAAAATTACATATTTGACGCAATCATACAATTTGGACCATTGATCAATATTAGGCTATTCATATTTAGACTTAAGTCAATCAAGATTCAAAATACATAAAATGAGAACATGATCCATCTAACTTTAATTCTACGGCCTAGATCGACAACCATAGAATCATTTGAATAAGAAATTCAAATCCGCCATTTACCTTTTGGACCCAAATGTATATTGTTAGAAGTTTGTTAAAAAGGTAATTAAAAACTAGTTTGAAAAAAGCGATGTTTCTCATATTAAGATACTTAATTCTTACAATTATACCGATGTACCAACTAGATAAGGGTTAATTGTGTGTTCACACTTCTATGGGAAAAGGGGTTAGAATTTAATCACGTGAATTCAAGAGCAAAGTTACAAAAGACAAGGGATTTCAAAACATAGAAAAGAATACCTTATGCAAATTCCTATTAATATTACTTTAAATCACAACTGCCTTAAAATATGACACCTGAGCTGACATGAAGTCACAACAAACAAGTGAAAACTTGGAATTTTTCCTAATATATTTTAAGTATTCCTTCAAAGGGAATCACTTATTTACCTATATACTCAACCCCCTACAATTCTTTTTCTCTCCATAGCCTTCTCCTCCATTATACATTTCCAACTCTCTCATAATCAAATATCTATTGCCACAAAGAAAAAAACTACATATAAGACAAGTACCCACCTAAATTCAGTTGTGAATGGTGGGACTAATCCATGAAAGCCAAAGTACCAATTTTCTTTGTTTGTACAGGTGTGTGAGTCATTCATAATAATTCATTTATATATCTCTTAGATAAACTGATATATCTTCATTTTTTTTTTCTAGATGATGACATCAAAGAGATTTTGGTGGCATGGCTTGGAAAGGATTTCTTGGTGATTCATGTGAAATAGTATACATCAAGTTCTTAGGCAGGTATTTATGTTGTTACTTGTTAGCTTTTGCAAAAACAAATTTAAACACTGCATTATTTAAATAATTTTTCGTTGATGTTCACATATCTTTACAGGCAAATATTAGTAAGTTAATTGTTACGTTAGATTCTCAGGACTCAAATCCTTACTCATTCAGTGATAACTGGTAATTCAATTTGATCTTTATAACTAAAAACCATACATATATATATATATATATATATATATATATATATATATATATATTTATGTTTTGATTTTTAAAGGAAAATAGTTGCGTTTGGTTTTTGACATCTACCAATAGCAAAATTACTAGTAAGGTACCATTTATGAAAGATATAAAGAAGATGAACAAAAGGGAATGTAGCCTTAAATTGGGTCTAGTTAGTTAGGACCATCTATCATTGCATTGCATGCAGCTAGAAATGATTGGAAATATGCATAAAATACAATAATACCTACAATTGGACCAATTTTAACAAATAAATGTGCTAAATGCGGTCCACATTTCTGATCAAAACAATAGAGACAAACATGTGATTCAGTGAAGATGTTGTTTGCATTTGCTCTTATGGCAACAAAGTACTGAGTAGTAAACGGTGGCTCTGCATGTTTCTCATTTCTTTCTCACTTTCATGTACAATTTATGTCCTGTCACATGTGGATATGCTTCTGCACTTTCTTCACATTTCACGGATTCACTCAGCTAATTATTTGATGATAAACAAAAAGTTATATAACACCAACCAATTCACCTTTGGCATATACGTTAAACTTAGCAATTATACATGTTCAGCCCATTTAAGTAATGCTACAAATTTTACAAAACAAATTATTCAAATTGGTCCACAAATTTATGAGCTATACTTGACATGCATAATTTACATGCATTTCTTATGAGTTATGACCCCTATACATTTGGTATACACGACTCTACAGTTAACTTAATTATTTCTTTCTTCAGAAAGGAAAAAAAAATAAAATACTTAATTATTTCTAAAACACATCAAAGATTGATTGTATTCTTCACCTTTTTCGTTTATCTGAGTGCATATATATTCCCTAAATAATGACACCCTTTTGTAGAAACCGATAGAGAAACATAACTATTTTAATTTTCTGCTTTTGACAGCGTTAAGTAAGGAATTTGTGGTGTGTGACTATGGCTCATATGAGTCATGATTCGTTGTGTCTTTCAATAATATACTAGTACACAATATTGAAATTATCAAAATATTTAAAATAAATAAAAAGAAATAGCCAAGTCTATAGATATAAAAATGATTGTCATTCAAAAGAAAATTATAAAAAAAATAATTAAAGAATAATAGCAAAAAATGCACAAGGAACTATATGTACATAAAATTTTGAGTGTCACTCTCAATTTTTCATTTTATTCTTCAATCTTTACATCCACGAGAATGAGAATTAACCAATATTAAAAAAATGATAATATTTTAATAATCTAAAACGTATATTAAACTAGGGCAATGGTTAAGAAAACCAAAAATAATATTTTAACATTGGAAACTACAATTTTCAAACTTTTAAAAGGTTGAATTTATCACCTTTTACCACTTCTCAACACAATATTTTTATTATTGTTCTCTTAACCAATGTTCTAAGGACAATGTTTAGCATTTCCCTAAACTAAATTATTTTGATAAACATAGGCAGGAAAAGTGGTAAGTACTAAAAGGTATTGGGACCTATCGGATTTGAGAATTTTGTTTTATTGATAAAGTGATTCTTATAGGGGTTAGCCTTCTTATAGCAAGAATGTAGATTCATCTTTTTGTGAGTGGTTTTGCTTTATAAAGTGGGAGATGCACTTCAAAGAAACACTTGATCCTATGCCTTAGATTTGCGTGGCTACTTTTTTGGATGGATTTGCTTGCACTGCCCTCTTGCTAATGATCGATAACTATAGTTAAAGGAAAAGGAAAATAATTTACGGACATCCATAATACGCATTCTACAAAGAAAAAATATATGAAGCGAGGTGTGATATATTTGATATGATATTAGGAGAAATACAAAGAAAATGAAATATATAGTGAGTGTAGGAAAAATAATGGTGCCAAATATCAGATTTAGATCAACTCGATTGTTAAAAAAAAATTGAGAGTCATGTGAAAAATCTCATCTTTATAATAATGCATTGGACTCTACAACTTATAAAAATTATAAGTTGAGGTCAAAAACATTTTAATATATATGAGATTCTCCACGTAATTTTCTCAAGTTTTATGATCAAATCACCCAAATATCATTACCCATAACTAAATATTAGTTTGAAACTCACTTAGTTATACTTTAGGTTGAAAATAACTAGACAATAATTGCAAACTTTATTATTTTTTTAATTAATTCATGTGGAAGTGATTCATATTGTTTGATTTTTTTTATTTTAAATAATCTATATTTTTATTTGTAAAAGATTATCTTCCAGGTAATTGACCAGTGAAAAAGATTGATCACATGTATAGTTTATGTAGTAAACTATTATAATTAGTGTATTATAATTTAATTTAAATTTTTATTTATTCGTAGTGAAAAATCATATAACTAACGAAGTAAATAAAAATTATATATGTATCCAAAATATTCCTTACTGTGATGTTATTTTCCTGAATGATTTCATTTTGTTTTCTTTCTTTATAGTTAGTTAATTTGATTCCCCCGCATGATATGTAATTGTCTTAGCTTCAATTCGTGGTGTCAATTAGACGTGAAGATAAGGAAATGAATGCGATAGGAACCGACTTTTATAAATTTGATTTTGACATCAAAGAACATTTCTATGCTTATAAGAGACATTAAACATTATTCATGGTTGATCAAAGCGTTGTTCCCTCCTTAAACTTCGAAGAGATTAGTTAGGTAAAAAGATATTAATGCTCAAGTTAGTTGTTTACTTGTTCTTTAAGCTAGAACAATAATGCAAAGATAAATTATACCATCATTAGAATGTCCTGACAATAAGTTTTATACTTGATTTATTGTTTAACGGTTACTCACCTTAGAAAATTCACCAAACCAATCTACCCTTGGAAGAAATGTGTGTTGTTCGTTGATACGTGACACCATTAGAAAACACAAATGACACAACTTCATTGAAATAACAAAAATGTTCCTTCCATAATAACATAGTGAACGACAATCCTAAATAGAATAGAAACATCACTCGGGAGCAACTAGAAATGAGAAAGGAAAAAAAAGCATAATCTCAACAAATACATATATATATATATATATATATATATATATATATTTCTGTTCCTAAATTTCATAGGACTTCGCAGTTAATATTGAGGGCCCAATAATTGAAATTTCTCCTCGTTTGCATTGAGAAACAATTTTGGACCCACAACCACTTTAGTCATATAGTCATTATACATGGCATTCATCATCGTCTATGTAATATGCACTATATACTAATCGGTTCCTCATTACAACTGCTAATTGCTGTCGTACATTACAAGACACACAATAAAACGAAAGCAAAATTCAATAAAATAATAATATTTAAGAAAGAATACAAAGCAGCAGAAAATATATATGGGTCAAAGTTGGATATTTTATTAGTTGTATAGTATGAACGGAATCTCTAATCAAAGAGGAAATAAAATACTATAAACAAAGGTCTTGTCTTGAACTGAGAAGAGGAGATATAAACTAACAAATTTATATTTTACTTTAAATTGATTTTGAATTATCCAACCTGAGACTTCAAGAAGGAGAACATTCCCAGATTTCAAACTAATATATTAAGTCAATCCAAGTGGGTTAATACAAAAACTATTTTAATTGTCAGAATAAGACAAGAAATATAGATTTGAAGCCAAAACGAGTTTTACCTAAAGTGATGATCTGAATTCGGTGGTGGAGTGGAAGCAAACAAAGAGACAGTAGATAGACCTAGGATATATTGTGCTCATGTGCCAACACAAGTTGAATAAGACACAAAGATAAAATGGTTTTTTCTGCCGTTTTCTCTACTACCATCTAACTGTACATGTTGATCCTCGTGTCTGTTCACCTTACGTCACTTTCTACTGGGGTGGCTGGCTAACTTTAAATCTTCAAGGTGTATAGTTTATATGAAGATGACATAGCTTAAGGTACTTTGTACTTAACTATAACAGAAGGTACCTAATCTAATCTAGATTTAATTGCAATTTCAATCCTCTTATGTTTTTACTTGTTTACGGAATTAATCTTATTTTCAAAAGAGTTATGTTATTTAAACATGAAAATACAAATACAAATAGACATGTATGCAGTTGTTTTCACCGTTGAATCATAAATCAAATATGATACGGTTTATAGATTCAAGGGTGAAAAATAGATTTATGTTTTTGTTAGCTATTATAATTTTTTTTGCCACAAGTCTGTCTAAAATGTTGGATATTAAAAAGGTGACTAGACTAATTCAACGAGCTAAGATATCAAAATGGTAACAAAGTCTTTAATCCTAATATGTGTATCATTGACTTAAAGTGTACGTTGTTTGACATAATCACTCATGTGATTACAACTTGAAATATATATTATTATCTATCTATCAATCTCCTTTGTACATGGTGATACTATCTATCATTTAGGTTCATCTATGGCTACAATCTACCTTCTATATTCACTTCTCCATTCATACTCACACACAACACACACGGGTGTCGCATAAAGTTTGTTTTTTTTATTCTACGTGTCAGGTTCCTGTTATAACAGCATACATTCATTCACAACATATGTCTCTGCTTTCTCTTTTGATCCTTTCTCTCTTCTTTCAGACACCGTTTTCAGAATCATAATCATAACCATGAAGCAAAAAACACCAACATCAACCACACCAAGAAGTGTGTTGAAACATCATCAACAACATAGTGATAATAAGTCTCTACAAAGTGTTCCACAAACAACAACAGCTACTACTACACGTTTAAGAGTAAAAGCTTCTTCTAAGGCTAAAGAATCACCAAAAACACCACCAGAAATTGTTAATAGAGTCTCTACCATTTCATCCACAAGAGCTAAGTCAGTGCCTCCAGACATGAAGAACAGTTCAAAGGCCAAAAGAAGTATTTTTATGAACAAGGTTGTTAAATCCATTGAAGAAGAGGTTGAAAGTTCTCACAAGGGTAGTAGAGAAGGTGAAGTGGCTAAGGTTGTTGTTATTGCTCCTCCACGGCGAAGGAGGATTGAGGAGGATGATCCTGATGTGAAGGAGAAGAAGGAGTTGCTGGAGAAGCTTCAGGTGAGTGAGAATTTGATCAAGAGTTTGCAGTCTGAGGTGAAGGCCTTGAAGGATGAATTGAATCAAGTTAAGAGCTTGAACATTGATCTTGCGTCTCAGAATATAAAGCTTAATCAGAACCTTGCTTCTGCTGAAGCTAAGATATCAGCTTTTGGCACTAGTAGTACTAGAAAGGTGAGAAATTTATATATGAATTTGTTTCATTTGCTTCAAAGTGCATGAAATGTGTTTTTTTTTCTTCATTTGTTTTGTAGTTTCAAGTGTGTTAATTCATTCATTAGAATCATTGTTTGATTGGAAATTTGGAATTACCTTAGTTTAAGAGTGTTAACTTGTATGGTGATTACAAAATTGAGATCAATTATTTGTTTTTATATGCCTCAAATGTTATATTCCTTAGCAATGATTCTGATTTTTGTTTTTCTTGAATGAAGAAGGAGCCAATTGGAGAACGCCAAAGTCCTAAATTTAAAGACATACAAAAACTCATTGCTGACAAATTGGAAATGTCTAAGGTGAAAAAAGAAGCTAATCCTGAGGTGATTTTTGTTAAATCTTCAATCCCAGCTCCAACACCTGGTCATGCGGCAGTTCGTGAAATTACAAGTTTAGGAAGAAAATCTCCACCCAGCCACTGCCTCATGCCACCTCCACCACCTCCACCACCACCAATTCCGTCTCGGCCTTTGGCAAAATTGACTAACACTCAAAAGGCTCCTGCAATTGTCCAACTATTTCATTCCTTAAAGAATCAGGACACGAAGAAAGACTTGAAAGGATCAATTAATCATCAGAAACCGATAGCTAACAGTGCACACAATAGCATTGTAGGAGAAATTCAAAACCGATCGGCCCATCTTTTAGCAGTAAGTATTGCATTCAATTGTGTTAACTAACTTTCAAATTTATTCTATTAATCAATGAGTGATGACTGATATGACTGGCCATTATTTCCAGATTAGGGAGGACATTCAAACAAAAGGGGAGTTCATTAATGGCCTTATAAATAAGGTTGTTGACGCGTCCTATGTGGACATTGAAGACGTCCTCAAGTTTGTTGATTGGCTTGATGGTGAACTATCCACTTTGGTAAGTTTCTGCCAAAGTTGTTTATTGGTGGGCCTTGATGCAGCTAATATGTTATATGTTTGTTAATTCTTTATAAAATTGATAGTTTTGAAAATTTCTTTGTATCTAATTTTTATACATAAAAGATAAGCTCTCTTTTTTTAAGATCTTTTTAAAATATTGTTTGGCCTAACTTCTTTCGAGGAGAAAATAAGTCAGACTAAGCGGAAGCTAACTATAAGTACGTATTTGAAAGTGTACATAAAACAAAATGGTTTCTTAGTAGCTTCTTATGATCCGGTACTGTGCAGGCTGATGAGCGTGCTGTCTTGAAGCATTTTAAGTGGCCTGAGAAGAAAGCTGATGCGATGCGTGAGGCTGCAGTTGAGTATCGTGAGCTTAAAATGTTAGAACAAGAGATTTCATCTTACAAGGATGACCCTGACATTCCATGTGTAGCTAGTTTGAAAAAGATGGCAAGCCTATTAGACAAGTAAGACTATTGTGCCAATGATTCTATTTACGAACTACAGATATGACAGATTTTCAGGTGGGAGGAGCTAACTCTTTCCATCATTGTGATAGGTCTGAGCGGAGCATACAGAAGTTAATCGTGCTGCGAAATTCTGTCATACGTTCGTATCAAATGTACAACATTCCAACTGCGTGGATGCTTGATTCAGGAATATCAAGCAAGGTATCGTTTTCTATGCTTTTACTCATGAAATGAAAAACAATGTCTCTAATACCCCTATTGGCCTTTGAAATGCTTATTAGAATTGAGTTGATTAGTTATACACCATTTCTGCAGATAAAGCAGTCTTCAATGACTCTTGTGAAGATGTACATGAAACGATTGACAATGGAGCTTGAATCCATTCGAAATTCAGACAGAGAATCTAGTCAAGATTCTCTTCTACTACAGGGTGTGCATTTTGCATATAGAGCTCATCAGGTATTTTTTTAGTAACTTTTAAGGCATGTAAATGAAATCTGTAACTTTTAAATGTTCAGAACGCGTCATTTGAACAAATCATAAATTGAAGCAATAAATTCTCCTAATGTTCAAATGCCACCAAAAGAACAAATGACGAGTAGGTTTACTACAATCAGACTTCTGTCCCATGCATTTAAAACTTAAGTCTGATAAGCTATGTACCTGGACCAACACTTTGAGTTGAAGGTGTCTGGTGTACGGCACTGACATGAATCTAACATGTGTGCTTACATTCAATCACTTCCATTTTCTTAAATTATTGTTAAGAGTATGTGTGCCTGTGTTGTGTCCGGCGTCCGTATCCATGTCAATGTTTCGTAGCTAATAAGTGAAAATGAAATGGTTGTGAATGTTTCGCAAAAATGTAATGCACGTGAACAAGTTTGTTTGTGATTGTATCAATGAAGAACCGAAATACCTCTTGTATTTTTTGTATCTTTTTACTTTTGAATCGGGTTGTTGTTCCAACATTGTTTTATTTGTTGTTTTGTAGTTTGCTGGAGGTTTGGACTCAGAAACATTATGTGCATTTGAAGAAATAAGGCAGCGTGTACCAGGACACCTAGCAGGGTCTCGAGAACTTTTGGCTTGCATAGCATCATCATGAGAAGTCACTGCTTTTTAATACTGCTACTAATGGTTACAAAATGTTGGCGACTAAACATTCAATATTCTTTAAATATCTTCTTCGATGCTCAATGCTTACATTGAAGTATGAACCCCTCACTCAGAAGATTTTGTGAAGAAAGTAAACACCAATCCTTGGATAAGTCTGCTATGAAATTGATACAGCCTGTCTCACAATCTAGGAATAGGATCTTCGGTTGAGTTATTTAATTTCAATAGTGAACTTTTTGAGATAGTTCTCTCTAATGTTGTAGCTGTATATTTAACATTTACGAAATTCCTCTAATAATGTAATACTCATGTTTCATGTCATATGTAGTGTCTGTCAAATACATATTGAAGCAATCTCTCTTGTATTATATTGATAATTGTTGTTTTCACAGTTCAAAAATCAGTTTTACTACCAAAGGAATTGTCGGGTTGAGTCACGACCAGGTCGCTCTCTTTAAGATGTTTCGCGGCACTACCCAAACTTGTGCAAAGTAAACTAACAACCGCGCCGCCTCCAGGATAAAACAGCCCAGATCACTGTTCAACACAGTATGTAATTGTTCGAGAGTATACACCTCTAAAATATGGGTTAATCGTTCGATTAACACCACTCGTTACGGTACGTAGCCGCTCTTATCGAAACCAAAGAAAGGAGTAGAAGAGGAAGAATGACTCGTTAACACAAGTCGAGGGAAGAAGAGAAGAAACGCACAGGAAGCATCAACTGTGGATTTCGGTGTGTTGAATGAGTGGGGCGAGCTCTCCTTTCATAGGGAGAGATCGTAACCTAAACCGTCAGCTTGATCCGCAAGTTTAGGTTTCTCAGTTGGACTTATCCGATTACGCGTTTTGGATCGGATCGGATCGTAACACATTAATTTGTTACGCGTAGCGCTTTTCGGATAATGATGAATTAATTAATTAATTAATTCTTCATTTTCAAGTGACAAAAAATAAATATCTTTCGACCCGGACCCGGACGGACGGACAACGTCGTCGCGCGCGCGTGATATATTATTTTTCTAAGCGCTCACACGTTCACAAAAGTGGGTACCCCAAGGGCACACCCTTGGAGGTCCCCCCTTCTCTATATAAACACTTGCTAGTTGAGGTGACTCTCCAATGTGGGACATTTTTAAGTTACACTCCCACACACTAGTTCTTTTCACATTGTGTTGTTTCTATCCAACTTCTCACTAGATTTTAACTAGTGTTCCAACAATCCCCCACTTGACTTTAAAATGGTTTCGTAAAATGTTTCCTTAAGATTTGTTATTAAACAAAGGTGTCGCCAACAACTTAAACCTTTGCATAGTGGAGGGTATTCTGATTCAACAAGAGTTGCTTACAGCATTGAACTCTATCTCAGACATAGAATCCACACACAAACCTTTTCTTAGGTGTATTCTAAAAGCTTGTGCGTTTATGGCCATGCACGTGTATCCCGGTTTTAACGAACGCTCTAGGAAATCTGCCTCTTAATTCCATAGGACCGGCCTCAGTTCCACATTCGTATAGGTGAGTCTATCAGGGGTATTCCTGCAGATATATACCCCACTCAATAAAGGAGTATAGATCTCATTAAGAGTTATTATTACCCCATCCTTCTTTCATTGCAGGATCATGCTTTCTATATCATTTTTTCTCATAGCATGTCATATCACTTCATGACTTGTTATTACCCATTGAACCTAAGTCTTGGGATCTCCAGTCATATAGGTCGGGTTACCATCATTCAGTGAGCTATAGGCATTAGTCTCATCCTACTGGATGTTTCTCGGACTTTCTCTCTATTTAGTCCTTTCGTCAAAGGATCAGCTAAGTTTTCATTCGTACGTACAAAATCAACTCTAACCGCTCCATTAGAAATTCAATCTCTAATCTTGCTGTGTTTTCGCCTTATTTGTCGTCTCTTTCCATTATAATGATTCTTAATCTTTGCAATAGCTGCGGTACTATCGCAATGAATTAACACAGTTGGTAACGGTTTTTCCCATAAAGGGATCTCAGCTAGCAGGGATCTTAGCCAACTTGCTTCTTCACTAGCAGTAGCTAGTGCTATCATCTCAGATTCCATTGTGGACCGAGCCAGAATGGTTTGTTTCTTAGATTTCCAAGAAACAGCTCCTCCAGCGATGCTAAAAATATAGCCATTGGTTGTTTTGGAATCATCTGATAAGGTGTTCCAATCTGCATCTGTGTACCCTTCCAGTACAGTAGGATATCTTTGGTAATGCAGTCCTAGAGTCATGGTCCCTTTCAGGTATCTCATCACTCTCTCAATTGCATGCCAATGCTCGTTGCTTGGCCTGCATGTAAATCTGCATAAGAGTCCCATGACATATGCGATGTCGGGTCTAGTACAATCAGTGACATATCTGAGACTGCCAATGATGCTCGCATATTCAGTTTGTCTAACACCGTCTCCAGTGTTCTTAAAAAGTTTTACACTTGGATCAAAAGGTGTGCTTGCAGGTTTACAATCAAAGTAATTATATTTCATTAAGATCTTCTCCACGTAGTGAGACTGGTCTAAGGATATTCCTTTATCTGATCTAGTAATCTTGATGCCAAGAATTACATCAGCTACTCCAAGGTCTTTCATATCAAAGTTGTTACTCAACAATGATTTCACATAATTTATGGCAGGAATGTTTGACCCAAAGATGAGTAAGTCATCTACATAGAGACATATGATTGTGCAAATGTTTTTATCATGCTTATAATAAATACATTTGTCACTTTCATTCACTTTGAACTCATTCGAAATCATTAGGTTGTCAAATTTTTCATGCCATTGCTTAGGGGCTTGTTTAAGACCATACAGAGATTTGTCTAATTTACAGACTTTGCTCTCTTGTCCATGAACCACAAAACCTTCAGGTTGTTCCATATAGATTTCTTCCTCTAGTTCACCATTCAAGAAAGCAGTTTTCACATCCATTTGGTGTACAACTAAGTTATAAACTGCTGCTACAGAAATTAGTACCTTTATGGATGTGATTCGAGTAACTGGTGAGTAGGTATCGAAAAAATCTATATTTTCTCTTTGTCTGAAACCTTTGGCAACAAGGCGAGCCTTGTATTTATCAATAGAACCATCAGGTTTCAGTTTCTTTTTCAAAATCCATTTACAACCTATCGCTTTGCAGCCTGGAGGTAATTTAGTCAAATGTCAAGTTTCATTAGATTGTAGAGATTCCATCTCATCATTTATGGCTTCTTGCCATAAGTCAGCATCCAAGGAAGACAATGCTTCCTTGAGATTTGATGGATCCTCTTCTAATGTATTAACCACATATTCAGGTCCATACTCTTTAGCAGTTATTGCTCTCTTACTTCTTCGAAATTCTGTAACATCTTTTATGATGTTATCGTCACTATTTCTGATCACCGAAGTGTGATTAGTTGTAGTGTTCATATTTGTGCCCCCACTATCTCTGGATAGAAAGGGAAATTTTGTTTCATAGAAATCGGCGTCATTTGATTCTATGATCACTTTAGCTTTAAGGTCATAAAACCTATATGCTTTACTGTTTAAGGCATACCCTATGAATACAAATTCATAGGCTCTACTGGCTAGTTTGACTCTTTTGGGATTTGGTATCCTAACATAGGCTAAGCAGCCCCATATTCGAATATAAGACAAATTTGGTTGTCTTTTCTTCCAAATTTCATATGGAGAAATTTTGTTCTTAATTTTTGGTACTTTGTCTAGCACATAGCTAACAGTCAATAAAATTTCTCCCCACCAATGAGGCGTTGCACCAGAATTAAGCATGATAGCAACTACTAACTCAGTAAAGGTTCTATTTTTTATTTCCGCTTTACCGTTCATTTCTGGGGAATAAGGTGCAGTAGTTTCATGAATTATTCCGAGCTCTTTATAATACTCATTGGATGCATGTGATAAATATTCGGTGTCTCTGTCACTACGATAACGCTTGATTCTCTTATTGAATTGATTTTCAATTTCTTTAATAAATATTTTAAACATATCAACCGCATCACTTTTGTTTTTCATTAAATACACATAAGTGTAATAAGAGCAATCATCGATAAAGGTAATAAAATATCTTTGTCCATTTCTAGTTAAGTTACCATCAAGTTCGCATATGTCAGAGTGTATTAAGTCAAATGGTTCATTTTCTCTTGTCACTGTTTTATGTGATTCTTTTGTTATTTTTGCTTGACTACAAAATTGACATTTTTCAAATTCGTTAGATGATAATTTTGGAATTAAACCAAGACCGCTCATATTAGAAATGATTCGTTTGTTAACGTGACAGAGTCGTGCATTCCAAATATTAAAATCACACAACATATAAGCAGAAGAAGAAATTTTATTCATAAGATTTAATTTAAACATGTCATCAGTGGCGTACCCTTTCCCAACAAAAACTGTAACACCCCGAAATCCCGACTTTAAAATTTCATTCAAATAATCAGAGTATAACACATAAATCAGGATGTCACATTTCATAAAATCGTAAAAATCAAATTGAATAATAATTTATTCTTAAACAATATCAAACACAGCAGCGGAATTCATAAACGTCTCAAAATCTTAAATAAATAATGTCTCGGCTCAAAGCCACATAAAACATCTCAAGTCAAGTTACGTCGCAAACATCATTATTAGTCAAAACGATACATAGAGGAATAGAAACAATTGATAAATCCCCATCCCGTTACGTATCAGAGCTCCTAAGACTCCACAAGAACCTCTCACATCAACGAACCTAAGCTTGGTCACCTGCACTTGCCCACAAGGCGGCAATTCCAACAGAAGGGGTGAGATTCACAACAATTATATTAACATATAATTCAAATAATTATGCTTAACAATGACAGCATTATTCATCACATAGAACAGAAACGTCTCAAACATCCACATATACAAATCATCTTAGAACATCTTCATAAACAACCGTCTCAGACACATGACTCGACAATGCAACTCTAACATCTTAACATCATGCATGTGGTACCAATATTTTAGCTTTAATAAGCTTCACCGTCGCTTTGAGCAAATGCTCCACCGTCGCTTTGAGCATAAGCTCCACCGTCTCAAAATATGCAAATGCATGGACTCGACTCTTTAATTCTTAAACAAGATATTACAACGTCTTATCATCAAATACGACTCTTTATCGACACATGCAATTATACAATACATGGCAGCAGCTCAGCACACTTAACATATATATTTACAGCACATAGTTATCATCACAAACATCATTTGTACTTCGTTCATAAACCTCACTTAATAATCATTCTAATCGTAGATTAACGTCAACGTCTTAAAATCATCTTACAGCGTCATTACGTGTTCTAATTTAGGTCTTAAACATCTCTAATGCTATCCAAAAGTCTACCCTCAAAGCCTCGCTCAAAACAGAGTTCTAAAACTCAAGTTATAGTGGTCTGAGACCACATTGCTCGCTGTGGCGAGTGGGACTGCTTGCCACGGCGAGCTACTTAAATTGTGTTCTGCCACTTGCTCGCTACGGCGAGTGATGTTGCTCGCCTCGCGAGCACTAAAGGGTTGCTCGCCACGGCGAGTGGTGTTGCTCGCCTCGCGAGTTAAACTGTTCTGCTCGCCACGGCGAGTAGGTCTGCTCGCCACGGCGAGCGGTCGCAGAACAGGCTGCGGGTTCGCTCAAAACCTCGCCAAAACTCGTCCAATTCTTCGTTTTATGCTTCTAATCTATCAGAATTATAGTCCTAGTGATTAATCTAGGTTCTGTAACAAGTTTCTACATCAATTCACGTCATTCTAACATCAATTCATCATAAACCCTACAAAACCCTAACTTATGAAATCTCTCAAACTCTCTTTCAATTCCTATGTTAATCACAATTAGATGAATTACAGTAAATGCAATTGAAGTTAGGCTCACCCTTACCTGGTATGTTCGCAGAATTGAGGTTCTCTCTTCTCCGGCCACTTTTCTCTTCTTTTTGCAAAAGTCTGAACGTACTGACTGTTTCTCTCTAAACCTAATTTCCTTTTATACATCTTTCTATTCTCACTTATCCCCACAACTCTATCTTATTTATGAAAACAACCACATCTCCCAAAATATTTGTTATTATATCACATCTTAATTTCATCACATATTTTATTTTATTAAACAATAAAATAAACGTCACACCACAACATCATCTCATACATCACAAACATCATTAAAATCATATAATATATAATAATATACTATATACTTTAATAAAATAATTAAATAAATAAAGTGGGCGTTACAACTCTCCCCCACTTTAAAGGATTTTCGTCCTCGAAAATCTTACCTCGATTAAACAACTCTGGATAAGACTCCAGCATCTTACTTTCCAGCTCCCAAGTTAGGCTTTCACCAGTCGCTCCACTCCAAACCACTCTCACCAGAGGTATCTCTTTGCCTCTCAACAACTTCACCTTGTGATCATCGATCCTCAAAGGTAGAGTTTCAACCGTAAGGTTGTCCCTCACTTGTACATCGTCACTTTGGATCACATGAGATGGATCCGGAACGTACTTCCTCAGTTGCGACACGTGAAAAACATCGTGCAAATTCGATAAATGCGGTGGTAATCCAACGCGATAAGCCACCGTCCCAATCCTCTCTGATATCTGATACGGACCAATAAACTTTGGAGTCAACTTCTTCGACTTCAAGGCACGACCTACACCGGTCATTGGAGTAACTCGCAAAAACACATGATCTCCTTCTTGAAACTCAAGGTCCTTCCTTCGCTTGTCATGATAACTCTTTTGTCAACTCTGCGACGCTCTCATCTTCTCTTGTATCATTCTTACTTTTTCAGTGGTTTGTTGCACAATCTCTGGTCCTAAAACCACACTTTCACCCGACTCAAACCAACACAACGGGGTTCTACATCTTCTTCCATACAAAGCCTCGAAAGGTGCCATTCCAATACTAGAATGGTAACTGTTATTGTAAGTGAATTCTATCAATGGGAGGTGATTATCCCAAGCTCCTCCTTGTTCGAGTACACACACCCTCAACAAATCTTCCAACGATTGAATCGTCCTCTCGGATTGACCATCTGTCTGCGGATGATACGCCGAGCTCAACTTCAACTGAGACCCTAAAGCTTCTTGCAAACTTTTCCAAAATCTAGAAGTGAATCTTGGATCTCTATCTGACACAATGCTCGAAGGAACACCATGCAATCTTACTATCTCTTGAATGTAAATCTCTGCTAACCGAACCATAGGAAAAGTGATATTGATCGGTAGAAAATGAACTGACTTGGTTAACCTATCAACAATCACCCAAATAGCATCGTTCCCTCTTGGAGTAGTTGGCAAACTCGTCACAAAATCCATGGATATGCTATCCCATTTCCACTCTGGCACATCCAACGGTACCATCATACCAGCAGGTTTCTGATGTTCTATCTTCGATTTCTGACAAACTAAACAAGAATATACAAACTGTGCCACATCACGTTTTAATCCAGACCACCAAAACAACTTCTTCAAATCATGATACATCTTCGTAGCTCCTGGGTGAATACTCAAGCTACTTCTATGGCTCTCTTCAAGGATGGCCTTCTTCATCTCATCGTTGTCCGGAATACAGATTCTACCTCGGAACCTCAACACACCGTGATCATCGACTCTAAAGTCACCATCTGCAGTCTGGTTACTTGCAACAAGCAAATCTACAAACTTAACATCTTCCTTCTGCGCTTCTTTAATATTATTCAGAAAATCATTGTCAATCTTCAACATTCCTAGCTTTACACTCTGAAGTGATCTTTCACAAACCAAACTCAAATCTCTGAATTGTTCCAATAGTTCGAACTCTTCCGCCATCATAGCAGACATATGCAGCGTTTTCCTACTCAAGGCATCAGCAACTACGTTAGCCTTACCCGGATGGTAACTCAAATCAAAATCATAATCCTTCAATAACTCGAGCCATCTCCTCTGTCTCATATTTAATTCTTTCTGATCAAACAGGTACTTCAAGCTCTTGTGATCACTAAACACTTCAAACCTCGAACCATACAAATAGTGTCTCCAAATTTTCAACACAAATACTACTGCAGCCAACTCAAGATCATGGGTAGGATAATTTCGTTCATGAATCCTCAACTGCCTGGATGCATAAGCAACCACTTTACCGTCTTGCATAAGTACACCACCTAAACCCAATTTAGACGCATCACAATACACCACAAAAGGTACTTCAGGCTTTGGCAAAATTAAGACTGGAGCTGTCGTCAACCGCTTCTTCAACTCATTGAAACTACTCTCACAATGAGCATCCCACACAAAGGATTTACCTTTACACGTCAACTGCGTTAACGGAAGTGCCAACTTAGAAAACCCTTCTATAAACCTTATGTAGTAACCTGCCAATCCCAAAAAGCTTCTAATCTCCGTAACCGACCTCGGAGTCTCCCATTGCGACACTGCTTCAACTTTAGATGGATCAACTGCTATTCCATCACCGGAAATAATATGACCGAGAAAACTAACTTCCTTCAACCAGAACTCACACTTAGACAATTTAGCATACAACTTCTTTTCTTTCAATACTTGCAAGACAATCTTCAAATGTTCAGCATGTTCTTCTTCGGATTTGGAATAAATCAGAATGTCGTCAATAAACACCACCACAAAACGATCCAAAAATGCCTGGAAGGTCCGATTCATATACTCCATAAATACTCCTGGCGCGTTCGTAACACCGAAAGGCATCACTTTATACTCATAATGACCATATCGAGTTCTAAAGGCCGTCTTCTGCATATCTTCATCCTTCACTTTTATCTGATGATAACCCGACCTTAAGTCAATCTTGCTAAACACACGTGCACCCACTAACTGATCCATCAAATCGTCAATCCTCGGAAGTGGATACCTATTATTTATAGTTACCTTGTTCAACTGTCGATAGTCAATACATAGTCTCATACTCCCATCTTTCTTCTTCACTAGCAATACAGGCGCTCCCCAAGGCGAAACACTTGGCCTTATAAACTTCTTCTCAAGCAGATCCTCCAATTGCTTCTTTAACTCAGCTAACTCAGAAGCTGACATACGGTAAGGTGTCATAGACACAGGCTTCGTTCCAGGAACTAGATCAATTGCAAATTCAACTTCCCTTTCAGGAGGCACATCAGGAATTTCATCAGGAAATACTTCAGGAAACTCGCACACCACTTGCAGTTCGTCAATCTTCTCTTGATTCTCAATAGACAAGGATGCCATCAGGGAAAACATCAAAACTCCATCTCGTCCTAATTGTTTCAGCTGCTTGGTAGATAAAAATTCTGCTCCACTTTCTTCCTCTTCAGACAAGAAATACACCGTCTTGCGAAAACAGTTGATAAGCACACGGTTGTACTCTAACCAATTCATCCCGAGAATTACATCCATACCCGTCAAAGGTAGGCAGACTAAATCCATCTCAAAATTACGATCGAACATAGACAACGGACAACTTAAACACACACGAGAAGTAGTCACCGAACCCTTAGCTGGAGTTTCGACAACCATCTCTCCATTCATATCAGACATAACAAGACCCAACTTAACAGCACAATCATAAGCAACAAAACAATGCGTAGCGCCAGTATCAATAATAGCAACTAAAGGTATATCATTAATATAGCAAGTACCTCTGATCAAGCGATCCTCATTCTCAGTCTGAGTGCCGGTCAACGCGAAAACCCTTCCAGTAGTCCTCACTTTCTTTGGCTTCTTGCACTGCGAGCCAATATGTCCCTGCTCATCACAGTTGAAACACACAACATCATCAAACTTGCAGTCTGCGGTAATATGCCCTCTCTGCCCGCATCGGTAACACCTCTTCACATCAACAGGACACGCATTACTCTTGTGGCCTTTCTGCCCGCAATTATAACAGGTAATCTCAGCAGGAGCATCCTTCTTCTGTGGTCGCCTCTCATCATTCACTCTTTGCTTACCCTTATCTCTGAGAGCATCATAAGGTTTGGGACGACTCTGCTGACCCTTAGCTTTCCTATCATTCACTACCTTGTAGTGAGCCTTGGTATCCTCCTCATAAATTCTGCAACTACTCACCAGCTCAGAGAAATTTCGAATCTTCTGGTAACCAATTGCCCTCTTAATCTCAGGACGCAAGCCATTCTCAAACTTGATGCACTTGGAAAACTCAGCATTCTCAGCTGTATAATGGGGGTAGAACTTTGCCAGTTCCACAAACTTCGACGCATACTCAGTCACAGACATATTTCCTTGCTTCAACTCAAGGAACTCGATCTCCTTCTTTCCCCGGACATCCTCAGGAAAGTAACGGTTCAGGAATTCTCTCCTAAACACCGCCCAAGTCACAGCAGCACCTCCTTCTTCAAGGATAGGTCGAATACCAACCCACCAGTCATCAGCCTCCTCCGCCAACATATGGGTACCAAACCGTACCATTTGACCATCTTCGCACTGCATCACTCTAAAGATCCGCTCAACTTCCTTGAGCCACGTCTGAGCCCCGTCAGGATCATATCGCCCTTTGAAGGTAGGCGGGTGGTTCCTCAGAAAGGTTTCCAACATTCTCGTCCCGTCGTTTCCACCAGCGTTGTTCTGATTTCCCACAGCTTGGGCCATTGCTTGCAAAGCAGCAGCAAGAGCAGCATCATTCCTTCCCGCCATCTTATTCCTCTACAAGCAAACATAAGTTAGAATAATATAACTATAATATTCTAACTCTAAGACACCGTCACTCGACTCTCTAATTGGCCGGACGGACCGACCTGCTCTGATACCAATTGTAACACCCCGAAATCCCGACTTTAAAATTTCATTCAAATAATCAGAGTATAACACATAAATCAGGATGTCACATTTCATAAAATCGTAAAAATCAAATTGAATAATAATTTATTCTTAAACAATATCAAACACAGCAGCGGAATTCATAAACGTCTCAAAATCTTAAATAAATAATGTCTCGGCTCAAAGCCACATAAAACATCTCAAGTCAAGTTACGTCGCAAACATCATTATTAGTCAAAACGATACATAAAGGAATAGAAACAATTGATAAATCCCCATCCCGTTACGTATCAGAGCTCCTAAGACTCCACAAGAACCTCTCACATCAACGAACCTAAGCTTGGTCACCTGCACTTGCCCACAAGGCGGCAATTCCAACAGAAGGGGTGAGATTCACAACAATTATATTAACATATAATTCAAATAATTATGCTTAACAATGACAGCATTATTCATCACATAGAACAGAAACGTCTCAAACATCCACATATACAAATCATCTTAGAACATCTTCATAAACAACCGTCTCAGACACATGACTCGACAATGCAACTCTAACATCTTAACATCATGCATGTGGTACCAATATTTTAGCTTTAATAAGCTTCACCGTCGCTTTGAGCAAATGCTCCACCGTCGCTTTGAGCATAAGCTCCACCGTCTCAAAATATGCAAATGCATGGACTCGACTCTTTAATTCTTAAACAAGATATTACAACGTCTTATCATCAAATACGACTCTTTATCGACACATGCAATTATACAATACATGGCAGCAGCTCAGCACACTTAACATATATATTTACAGCACATAGTTATCATCACAAACATCATTTGTACTTCGTTCATAAACCTCACTTAATAATCATTTTAATCGTAGATTAACGCCAACGTCTTAAAATCATCTTACAGCGTCATTACGTGTTCTAATTTAGGTCTTAAACATCTCTAATGCTATCCAAAAGTCTACCCTCAAAGCCTCGCTCAAAACAGAGTTCTAAAACTCAAGTTATAGTGGTCTGAGACCACATTGCTCGCTGTGGCGAGTGGGACTGCTCGCCACGGCGAGCTACTTAAATTGTGTTCTGCCACTTGCTCGCTACGGCGAGTGATGTTGCTCGCCTCGCGAGCACTAAAGGGTTGCTCGCCACGGCGAGTGGTGTTGCTCGCCTCGCGAGTTAAACTGTTCTGCTCGCCACGGCGAGTAGGTCTGCTCGCCACGGCGAGCGGTCGCAGAACAGGCTGCGGGTTCGCTCAAAACCTCGCCAAAACTCGTCCAATTCTTCGTTTTATGCTTCTAATCTATCAGAATTATAGTCCTAGTGATTAATCTAGGTTCTGTAACAAGTTTCTACATCAATTCACGTCATTCTAACATCAATTCATCATAAACCCTACAAAACCCTAACTTATGAAATCTCTCAAACTCTCTTTCAATTCCTATGTTAATCACAATTAGATGAATTACAGTAAATGCAATTGAAGTTAGGCTCACCCTTACCTGGTATGTTCGCAGAATTGAGGTTCTCTCTTCTCCGGCCACTTTTCTCTTCTTTTTGCAAAAGTCTGAACGTACTGACTGTTTCTCTCTAAACCTAATTTCCTTTTATACATCTTTCTATTCTCACTTATCCCCACAACTCTATCTTATTTATGAAAACAACCACATCTCCCAAAATATTTGTTATTATATCACATCTTAATTTCATCACATATTTTATTTTATTAAACAATAAAATAAACGTCACACCACAACATCATCTCATACATCACAAACATCATTAAAATCATATAATATATAATAATATACTATATACTTTAATAAAATAATTAAATAAATAAAGTGGGCGTTACAAAAACCCCATCCTTAGTAATAGAGTACATATGAGATGCTATAATTTGTTCAAAACCAGCCTTATTTAAAAGAAAACCAGAAACTAAATTTTTCCTAATTCTTGGAGTGTGCATCACATCCTTCAAAATGAGAGTCTTCCCAGAGGTGAACTTTAGTTCCACATCTCCTATTCCAGCAACTTCAGTGGTGTGAGAATCTCCCAACAGCACCTTCTGATCTTCAGCAGTAGCGTATGTCTTAAACATAGCTCGTTCAAAGCAGACATGGCGAGAAGAGCCAGTGTCTATTCACCATCCATCAGATCCACCTACCAAGTTGATTTCAGTTATCATAGCAGTATACGGCTGCTCCTCATTTGTTGTCAAGTGAGCTTGAGCTTGAGCCGGTCTAGTAGATGGATTTCTGCACTTTCGTGTCATGTGACCTGGTTGACCACAATTGTAGCAATTGAATGGTTGAGCAGCGTCATTCTTTGGTGGTTGCTGTTTTGGGACCTTTTGAGGGTTCCCATTCTTATTCCGATTGGAATTCTTATTTGTAGGACGGTTCTGATTCTGATTTTTAAACTGTTTGTCATTAGACTTCAGAACAGCACCTACAAATTTCTTTTTAGTGTTGTTGTTCGAGACAGCAAACACTTCCTCATTCAGTTCTTGTTTCCTTGCCTCTTCTTCAATTCGAAGTCGAGTAATCAAACTTTCAAGAGAAAACTCCTTATTTTTATGTCTAAGGGGATTCTTGAAGTCCTTCCAGGCAGGGGGCAGTTCGTCAATCACAACAGCGATTTGAAACTGTTCGGGTAATAGAATCCCTTCAACAAAAATCTCATGAGCTATATTCTGAAGCTCCTGAGATTGTTCTTCGACAGACTTATCATCTGTCATCTTATAGTTCAGGTACCGGCTCACAACAAATTTTTTCGAGCCAGCCTCTTTAGTATTGTACTTATTCTAAAGAGCATCCCAAACTTTCTTAGCAGTATCGTGGATAAGATACAGATCGTACAGATTATCCGCGAGACCGTTCAAAATGAAATTTTTGCATAAATAATCATTTTCTTTCCAGAGGAGTGTTTCTATATTGGTCTGTTTCACCTTTTTAGTATGTTCAGCAGTAAGCCTTTCCAACTCAGCATTGTTAGTAGAAACAGAAGCATCTGTATCCATTGTTGTCTTACCGCTACTATTCGATCCTGTAGGAATCGATAGCTCTGGTATCACAGGTATGTCCTCCTTCAAGACGCAGGCAACTTTTTTCGTGGTTAAGAAAAAGAGCATCTTTGTTTGCCAACGCTTGAAGTGACTGTCGTGAAACTTAAACGGTTTGTTGAAATCGAGAGCTGTTCCAGACACGGTAATTTCGTTGGTAGTCATGGTGTTTGTTATTAGAAACGTCTTAAAATTGTTGTTTTCACAGTTCAAAAATTAGTTTTACTACCAAAGGAATTACCGGGTTGAGTCACGACCAGGTTGCTCTCTTTAAGACGTTTCGCGGCACTACCCAAACTTGTGCAAGGTAGACTAACAACCGCACCGCCTCCAGGATAAAACAGCCCATATCACAGTTCAATTGCGTACTGCACAGTATGTAATTGTTCGAGAGTATACACCTCTAAAATATGGGTTAATCGTTCTATTAACACCACTCGTTACGGTACGTAGCCGCTCTTATCGAAACCAAAGAAAGGAGTAGAAGAGGAAGAATGACTCGTTAACACAAGTCGAGGGGAGAAGAGAAGAAACGCACACGAAGCATCAACTGTGGATTTCGGCGTGTTGAATGAGTGGGGTGAGCTCTCCTTTTATAGGGAGAGATCGTAACCTAAACCGTCAGCTTGATCCGCAAGTTTAGGTTTCTCAGTTGGGCGAGCTCTCCTTTTAATTTGTTACGTGTAGCGCTTTTCGGATAATGATGAATTAATTAATTAATTAATTCTTCATTTTCAAGTGACAAAAAATAAATATTTTTCGACCCAGACCCGGTCCGACCCGCCCGGACGGCGGCGTCATCGCGTGTGATATATTATTTTTCTAAACGCTCACCCGTTCACAAAAGTGGGTACCCCAAGGGCACACCCTTGGAGGTCCCCCATTCTCTATATAAACACTTGTTAGTTGGGGTGACTCTCCAATGTGGGACATTTTTAAGTCACACTCCCACACACTAGTTCTTTTCACATTGTGTTTTTTCTATCCAACTTCTCACTAGATTTTAACCAGTGTTCCAACAATAATTGATAATTCGGTACTTTAATCCAAAAGGGAAGTTAGTAGCTTAAAACTCTTATAAGCCTCACTAAGAAAGTGTGTTCTGTGGAGATTGAATTGTTTTCCTCTCCTCTCCCACAAGTTGAATGATACTTGACCAACTAAGTCGCGTTCAATGAGTACTCTTTTTTTTTTTAAAGCAAAAGCATCACATATTTACACCCCACAACAATCACATCACATATCATTTGCAGCACCTTTAAATAAACAAAACATGACTAAGTAAATCTATACTCACGCAACCCAAGCATATTCCTAAAGAAAGCTTCATTGGCTTTAGATGGAATGTTATTCATCCACAACATGTCATATATATTAAAATCAAAGGAAGAAGATCATTGTTGATGGAACATGATCCAGTTGGAAGCTAGAAAGATGGTTTGTTGGGTGAGATCCGATGTAGAGGGATTGAGCTTTTTCTCATCCACTGTGGTCTGTCACGGGTCCTTCTCCACTAGAGGGGAAGGTATACCTGCATGTGCTCTGACGCCCAAATCATTGAGGGATTTAAGAGAGAGTGCTGCTGAAAAGGGTAATATAGTGGATTAACATGATTTTTGGTTGTCAAACCTTCATTTATCTCTGAGGGACATGTGTGACCATCTAGATGGTCATCTAGCATTGGATATGGACCGGACGATAAGGATATATTTGTCCAGATCATTTACCAACTCAATTTAAGACATGTTCATCATATGGTATCACCTACTTTTGGGTCTTGGGTCGGACCCGAGCTTAGCCGGAATGGGTCTTAGGTCAGTTTGGAACAAAACATCTGTTAGAAGAATCTTTCAGATTTAATGCCCAATTTTTCTTTAGCTGTAGTGGACCTTGACGGGATGCATCTTCATACTTTGATGTTGTATGCACAATAGTGTAAAGAGTGTCACCATCAAATGACATATACGAGGGTCTAAGAATATACTTCTTTAAAGCATATATCATATTCCTTATGTAGTGTTAGGAGTAGCAATACTAAAGTGTCATAGGTCTAGGTTTTGAATTTGAGGAAAATGGAGTTAGAATGTTCAATTCAAAGTTTTTTTTTTTAGAGAAATACTCTAAGAATTATAAAGTTTTTTTTTAAAGAAGAATTATAAATAAAAAAGATTAGAGAGGAATTATGTAGTTGACGTTTATTGAGAGGAAAACCATAATTTATATCAAATAGCTGGATAATTGATGTAAATTATTGTTGCTACCTACTAATTACTATTGATAGGTTTCAATGGATAAAGTGATAGAAACGGTATTTTTCTTCAATATATTTTTGCTGCTATTCGAGATCGAGCCTTTTTCAAATGTACACATGTCTTTTGACATGTCAACAAAAGTCTCACACTTTGTCACCCGTTATCTTTCATCTCAACCGTACGATACAGCAAAACTTCCATCAACGACAGATATCAAACCAATTCGTAAGCCCGCCATGCGCAATCACACGCCCGCCACATTCAAAACACAAACGACACGCCATGTCATCATTGTCCAATCAAAAACCGCCACGCATGTCATAGTTCCATAAACAAAAAGATAACACAACACAACATAACATCCACCGAAAAAGGAAACGATACTTTGAATTTGAAGTTTTGTTTCAATTTCATCTCATCGACGACTATCACCGTCATATCGTCATGGAGGTTTCCGGCACCGTTCTCCGTCATACAACCTACATCTCCGGCGTTGGGACCCACACTCGTTCTCATGGCGTGGTTCCTCGGAGAGTGAGGATGTCTATGGCTATGGGGTCCGGTTTTCATGATGTGGGTCACGTGCAGTATTACCAAGATGTGAAGAAAAACACAGAACCTGTTATTATCAGCAACAAGAAGAAGATGAAATTGCTCAAACGTCTCTCTAAACACGTTTCCCAGTTACCTCAGTTAGGGTTTGCTCAAGATCCTAATCTCTTGGATCAACTTCACCAAAACCTCATCACGGTAATTTTTATTTCTGCTATTTGAATTTCAACATGCTTCAGATTCTCAATTAAAAATCTGTTTTTTTTTTGTTTTGTTTTTGGGTTATTTTATTTTGGCTTAGATAGGTTTTCGTCCTGCAGGTCATTTGAATTTGTCCCTGAAGTTACTAATCATTCCATGTTGTCATTGCAAATATTAATCATTTTAAAAATTGTCCTAATTACATATGATTAGTACCTCGCCCAATCATTGCCACACGGGCACCACGTCGTTAATGACCGTCAACCTCTCAAACAAAAGTCAAATGATTAAATTTTGCAGTAGCAGATTGGAATGATTAGTAACTTTATGGACGAAAATTCAAAGGGACGAAAGGGACGAAAGACCTATCTAATTCTTTTATTTTCTACCACAAATTCAAATTATGATGATAAATTATTATTGATAATGATTATGACAACAATTGAATTGATGTTTTTTCTTTTACTTGAATAGATGCAGGATGGTGGTGAGGAATTACTTAGAGAGCTAGAGAAAGTGAGAGCAGAGGAGAAGGAATTAAAGAAAAAAATGAAACAAGAGAAGAAAAAGGCAAAACTAAAACCCTCCAAGATGAAAACTTGTAATAAATCTGAGTCATCCTCGTCTTCATCCTCTGAATCTGAGTCAAGTGATAGTGATTGTGGTGAAGTTGTTGACATGAACACTTTCAGAGGAGCTGGTGTTGTTGATGTTGCCACAAATCCAGTGGATGAATTGGAATTGAAGCTGAAGCCAACTATGCTATCCATACCTGAAGATTCTACTTCACATCATCATGTTATGGATGTGTGCACTACAAATAATGCATCTCTTGTTACTGGGTTTAAGAAAGAGACTAATGTGGTTATCCCTGCAGCTCAAAAGAGGATTGAAGTTTGCATGGGTAACAAATGCAAAAAATCAGGGGCTGCTGCATTGTTACAGGAGTTTGAGAAGGTGGTGGGTGTTGAAGGTGAAGGTGTTGTTGTTGGATGTAAGTGTATGGGGAAGTGCAAAACTGCTCCTAACGTGAGAATTCAGAATTCTGTTGATCTTAACATGGTTCAGGGAATTGATGATTCTGTTAAAATTCCAAGTAACCCTCTCTGCATTGGAGTTGGTTTAGAGGATGTGGATACTATTGTGGCTAGATTTTTAGGGGAGGATTACAAAGATGTGGGTATGGTTGCTGCAACTTCATGAACAAAAACCGTAGAAATGGCTAGCTAGTATGCTGATTGTATATATGTGTCAACGTGGAGAAAATATGATTATTATCATTCCTTAAGTTTTTTCTTTTTACCGATCCTTCAAGTTGTTAACAGCTTCATTTTGTATAAAAAAAATAATTATTATGGATTTTTATATCCTTCATTTTATAATGTATTTTAATTTCCTTTATTTATTGGGAATTTAAGTTGTTAATAACTCTTACCGTCCTACATTATACTGGAATGCGATGGCCCTTGGTTAACTACTTTATAATTGATTAAGAATAAAAAAGAAAGCATACTTGTGAAATTATAGTGTTATTTTCTTTACTCTCAGGGCAGCAACATAAAACTTTATATTGAGGAGTAATTTACAAGCTAAATTCATATGATAAGGTACTCTGTACAAGTCCCACACACAACTAAAATCTATTGGGAGACTTCATAACCATTGTAACATCTGATAAAACGATCAGCTTTTCCAGCACCAGCAGCATAGTTGAGAGTCACCAGCTGTGCTGACCACCTACTTCATATGAACTATAGTCAAATAGCTGTTAGCTACTATAGATGCCTTTCTCTGGGGGTGAGCAACATAGAGTCAACATGTGATCATATTCCACTATGAGAACCAGCTGGAAGTCAAAATTCCAAAGTAATATTATAGGGAAGCTTCTAAACGATAATATCGCTGCAACATTATACATGTTCAGGGGATCCGGATTGGCTACCTTTTAAGGCGGGAATGTCACAGTGACTTTGAAGCTATCTCTCTCCTATATTACTCTCCCTCTCTCTCATCTTAACAATAATTTCTCTTTCATCTTTTTCTTTCATAAAATACACAAAATTGCACTAAAGTCATGTTGACTTTCCTGCCACCAAAGTCACTCAATCCCAAACCCTGATGAGGTGAACATGCTTGCCGAGACACAGGAGTCGTAGATTTACTTACCATTTCACTGTAGTTTTGAATCAGTACCGAGGACGTTTGGGGGTTGACTGATGTTCCAATCCACCTGTGCTGTTGTCACATCTTCTGACAAAATGGTCAAGAGTTTTTTGCTTTGCAGGGCTACTCAATGGTGGCTGATCATCTGAGACCTTTAAGGTGTTCTCATGGCCATCTAGCATCTGAATTTTTCAATAACTGAAGTTTAGAATTCTTCTTGAGAATAAAAAATAAAAACTACTTGAGTATATGAATAAAATTAAAATTACTTACGAGTGTATGAATAAAATAAAAACTACTCGAGTATAAATCTTCTCTAAAAGGTACTACAAACATGTGACAGAGTTCTCAAACAAAATAGAGATGTATACCTGCCCCAAATTTTCCAGTTTGCTTTGCACTGTGTCCCTATGAAGTGAAAAATTATAATATTATCAATGCATCAAAGCCGCAAGTCAATACCAACCACCAAATCCTAGAGGACTGCAAAAAACATAAAACCTACCATATGATATCATCAACTGTGTCATTGGCAAGCAAGTAGTATATATTTACTGAAGACTCCTGAAAACAAGAGCTAGAAAGTCAGAATCATCACAGCACAGATTGTTTTTTGATACTAAACTATCAACTAAGCTTAGCAATGACAGATATTTTCTTTAAAGAGACAATCTAGCTCAAATTTTTAAGAGATCACCACAATTTCTAAAATGATACCGTGCTAGTACTCTTACTGTTGATGCTGACTTTTAAACTATGACAGTATTTAAAACCACTCTCTTTTCCTTTCTTTTTCAACTTAACAACAACCAAGTTTGAGAATACCTGGCCAATTCTATGAACACGGTCTTCGGCCTGAATTAGATCACCAGGCGTCCAAGACAATTCTGCAAAGATGACTGTGCTGGCAGCAGTCAATGTTAACCCGACACCTCCAGCTTTGATAGATAGCTGCAGGCAGGAACATATGAACAAGAAATCACTATCTCTAAATTGAACCGCGTTTTACACTAGAATTATAATCCAAACTAGTTAAGATCTCAACAGATCAAACAGAACGATAATTACAAGAAAATATGAATGAAATTGCCATACCACTGCTGCCTTGATAGTATCTTTTTCCTGAAACTCTGTAACCAGTTGTTGCCTTGATCCAGAAGGTGTACCTCCATCAATCCGGATGCAAGCAACCTTTTTTTTCTGGAAATTTTGAACAGTTCTCATTAGTGTTCATCATCATTTCTTGATGAGATGCGTAAAATTTAAGTGGCCTTACAAGAAGAAACTCGTGTATCGCATCAATCATTGGTAGATGGTGTGCAAATATAAGAAACTTGCAGCCTGCCTGCAACAATCATTGCATATATAGAATTATGACATGCAATGGTGATCAACAGCTTGAATTAGATCACAGGAAAAAAAACAAGGCAACAAAATCGAAGCAGACACCTTTTTAATTAAGATTACCCAACAAATTGTTGCATTAGAGGAAAATGCCCTACATTGTCATTTTCCATACTATATTTCTAAGCCAAAATCAATAGCGTGGAAATATAATTTAGATATTAAAAATACCCTAGGACTAAGGACTTTGTACTTTAATAAATCAGTGTTGAAGTTTCACCATTTTGTTTCATGGAAGGGTAACAATCATCACAAAAATTGCTAGCATTGAACATAAACTACATATAGGAACTTGAAGGGATTAATATTAGGGAGATACGACTTTATATATCCTTGTAGAATCAAAGTCATAACTGTGTGCGTGCGTTGAGTGAGAAAGCTAAAACAATATCTTAAGTTTTTAAGATTCTTTTAGTTCATATAGGTTCCAGCAATGGAAAGTATTAATCTTCAATTGCTTTAAAGAGAAAAAGTTGTCGCATACCTCAATTACAGTTCCAAGATAATCAAGAACAGCTGGAATCTTGGCTTCTGCAGAATCAGTATAAAGCTGGAATTGAATGAATCAAAGGTTCAGTGTTTAATCACATAACAGATTCATAATATTTTAATTTGCCCACATACAGAAGGGTAATGAGCAGGCAATACAATTTACTATAAACCTTTTTCTAATTCTAGGAAATAGTAATAATTTCTCAAACAAATTGTGCAACTTAAATCTATGTGTACAACTGCTTCCACCAATACCTTGTTAATCATATTCTGTTTAGAAAACTTGAGTGATTCAGCCTCCTCTTTTGAGTTAGCTGCCTTAATTTTGGCCTTTACCTTCTCCAACTGCAAAAATAAAGTCAATACTGGTCAGATTTTACCACCATAAACTGCATGAGCAAGACAAAAATATTGCCATTTTCAAGTAAAATGACCTATTTTTGGTATAAAAAAAATATACGAAAATGTTTCTAGATAAAAACTACTGAGAGCCCATTCCAAACCATTTCAGAAGTAAAAATAAATCAGTTATCTCTTCATCTCCCTGGAGGCCAGATTATAATTCATTTATCAACCAACGCAAGTTAAATTAAATGCTTGTAATATTAATAACAATCAAACAATCTAGACAAAGTAAATCAATTTACTCGTTCGATCTATCAAATTCAAAATCCTATGATAAATGTTAGAAGCCATAAAGTAAGCTAAGAGAATATTTTGCAAAGACACTTAGCAACTGCACTTCATAACTAGCTTGAGTTATAACATAACAAAACTGAATGATACAATCCACATCTCAAGATGTACAACAAATATGCAGAATTACCTCACGAAATAGAGCATTAATTTGCTTCATGTCCTTGTCGGCCAAGTCTAAGAAGACCTGAAAGTCAATAATAAATCAAATACAATAAATGACTTTTAAGTTGCACCATAAGCTTTGTGCGTTGGAAAAAAACACGGTCAAAGTGCATAAACACAGATTGCAGAGAAAAAATGGTGATGAATGTACACACTTGTTGCCTACGCTTTACAGGAAGTTCAGAAAGAACATCCTTTTTAAGCCTCCGAATCATCGTTGTTGCCTTCATCAAATTGTGCAATTCCTCATGATTACTTGCCCCTTGATAAAGTCCAAACATTCCCTGGAAGATCCATGCAAACGATAAGCTGGACTACTTATCCAGTAAAAACAAACGGAAAGTGGGTAATTTAAAAGTCATATATGTAGCGAAGAGATGACTTACACCCTTGCAATACCGGTTACCATATTCATGAACATTCTTATACACATCAGGATACAAAGCTTCCAGCTATAAAACAATTTCAAAAAGATTATCAGAGATTCCATCAATTTTATTTTTTCTTGAGGGAAGAATTTAGATTCCATCAATGTTGAGCATTAATGAGGTGTTGGACCTAACGAGACATAAATAACTTACTTGTTTGAATAGTTCAATTGGTCGTGATAAAGCAGGAGTTCCACTAAGCAATATTGCATATTGTGCTTTCTGAAATCAGCACACAGATTTTAGCTTTTTAGTGAAGAAAGCATGAAAGAGTCGGATAGATATTATTCAGCGGCTAAGCAGTCTCTACAGCAACTTGACTTAAAAAAAAGCTAAAATATGATCCAATCAAAATGTTTCACATATAGCACTAGACTACCTTTTGGGGAGGAGGGTAAGGTAATCATGGTTCAGCATGACAGACACTTCGCACGTGCTTTTGTACACACACCATAACACCACAAACTATTTTTTTATTCGTTTTTTTTTGTTTAAATATCTCTGTTACCCAGTCTTCCTCTTTTATCTTGTGTTATGTTTGTTTCTATGTTCATTGATCATCTACTTACTTTAGAGCCAAGAATTTGAGATGAGAAGCAAGCATGTGATTGTGGCTTTCAAGAATTAGTACCTTTATAACCGGAAGAGAAGCAGTTGTCCTCTTTGCCTGGGCATTTTTCAGAAAGTGCGACTCATCAGCAATTACAACCTGTATAAAAATAGTTAGCAGCTAAGAGTGTGATTTATCAGCAACACTTGGTGAAGTACACGCGCACAGATATAGACCCGGTCGTCTTTTCAGGAAAAATGACTGACGGTAAAGTACATATAATCCTATAATAACAATAATAATAATAATAATAAATAATAACAACAACATCAGCTGCAACAACACCTAAAATGGCAAAATAAAAAAACATTTATTGGCATCTTAACCACTTGCTCGAGCTATTTTGACTTTCAAAATTCTGGAAGGGAAAACTGCATTAGAAACCAAAAGAAGATAAACAATTCCATTTTAGTTTTCAGCTTTTTACTTTTGGTTTATAATAGATGCTATTGTTGCTAGAGCTGGATATTCCAAATTCACACAACAGGAAATGAAATACATCACGTAATAATGTATGCGCTCATTATCTAATAATTTTCTTGTGTGAATAATAATAATAATAATAATACAAAACATCATTGCTAAAAGATCCAAAGGAAAAGGGGGGATAGCAAATCTTGCATACTCCATAGCCTTCAACAATCTTAACAACGTTTTCACAGTTCATTTTTCAATGAACACACCTTAATAGCCCAAGAATAAGGCAGCCCGGTGCACTAATGTTCCCGCATACAGGGGGAAGGGGTCCCACCAATTGAGGTATTGTACGAAGCCTTACCCTGCTTTTTACACGAGCATGTTTCCAGGACATAAACCTGTGACCTTTCAGTCACGTGACAACAACTTTACCGTTGCGCCAAGGCTCCCCCTTATCAAATTTTCAAACATGATGTACTTTATCAAATTTCATGTATTTCAACACTTTTAGTCGCAATATATTAGATGACTTCCTCCACTCATTTTACTCATTGTGCCTCTGACGGAAGACTAAAAACACGTACTAACATATGGTTAAGATCAGGAATTAGGAAAGGAACCACAACTAAAGTCGGAAAAATTACATAACTGGGTGGTACTAACCTTAAAGTCAGACCCCATGAGTGTACTTTGCATCTTTGGTACCAGATCATATGAGATAATGTTGAATAGTCCATCCAGATGAATTTTGCTTTTGGCACTTGAAGATACTATATTGAAACCTCCTCTATTTGATCCACCACATTGAGATAAGACAACCTAATCATGATAATTAGATTGTATAAGATAATTTAAAATATTGAGATGAATAAATGATATACTTTATCACTAGGGGAACTTAAAGAAACAAAAAAAATATCATAAATATTTTAACACAACCATAAGAGAATAAACAAAAAGCAGAAGTTATAAAAGGATCATGGAAAACTTACAAGTATATCTGATGAAGGAATCTTCAGCCATTGTTGAATCATCTAGATCAAAGTAAAACAAATAAGGACATAAGTTGCCAAGTGTGTTACAATAAATGATGAAAAATATAGAAATATAACCCTTACAGAAGCCCATTGCAAACGTAATGCAGATGGTGCAAGTACGAGAACAGGCCACGAATCCTGAACGCATGCAGCTACAGCAATGGCCTGCAAAAACCAAGAGAAGTTACACATGTTACTCTTTTGCAACATGATTCTCCAACAGAATAAATGTTGCTAAATTTTCTTCTAGAAGAGGGGAAGACAAAGGACAGCAACCAAACCATAAGTCTACTAACAATAAACATAATTGTTTCCCACCATAAGCCTACTTTCCTCTTCTTCCAAAAAGGCTAAATATTATATATATATATATATATATATATATATGTATGTATGTATGTATGTATGTATATATGTATGTATGTATGTATGTATTCTATTTATCTAGTTTAGGGATTTCCTATCATCATTTTGTCAGAAAGTCAAATGATATTGGACTTTGTAAGAATCAATAGTTTATAGGAAGCTGCGTATAAATAAAAACATCCTAAAAATATGTTTTATTTCAAAACTAATGTAAGCTCTTCTGAAATAAAAGGGTAATTTTGGTGAAGAACCATCACTTAGCCTGCCCAGTCACCAAAATCAAAATAATTAAGATCTAGTCTAGTAACTTATTCACAGAAGATCGGATCTACGAAAAGAACTTGTATCTAACAATATACACAACTGCCAAGGGTGTGAGAAAATGATTATCATTGACAGACAAACAAATACATAGAAAATATGAATTATTGCATGGCCTTGAGACAAAAGAGAATTAAACTCATTGCATGGATGCTACTGTGATTGCGATGTTATTCTTGCATACTATTGTGAAACAAGTTATATATAGATACTGCTGTAGCGTCAAGTATGATTTCTACCATAAGTTAATTAACATCTAAGATACTAAGATACTCATTTTAAATGCTGAAGGTAGGAGAAAGGAGAAAATCAACAAAGGTTGCATGTTTGTTGTACTGCTATACAAGCACACACAGAACACAATTGAATGTATGGAAATAATTTAGTTTTAGACAGTGAATTGCCTGCAACGTTTTCCCCAGTCCCATTTCATCTGCTAAAAAAGCACGACATCCATGCTGCAATATAAACCTGAAAACAAATAAATAATAACTAATATCAAGGCATAGTAGAAGAACAAATTACAGAGGGAAAAAAAACTAACAGTCCATATTATATGAGACTGATGGGGCAAAAGTGAGCAAGCCAGTACATACCTTATACCGTCTCGCTGAAATGGCAAAAGTTTTGATTCAACATCGCTAGGGATCTTATCATATCGATCTTCCAGTAAAGACAAAAAATAGAAACTTCAGAAATTTGTGGGGAATACACAATATATACATAAAGCCTTTGCTTATCTGGAAGGAAAGAACAGAAAAACTGATAGTCAAAACATTCAGCTTATACCTCGAAGATCAGGAACAGAAGTGGCAGCAGTAATAGCACGTTGCACTAAGGGATCTAAGTTCTCCATCTGTAAAATAATTACAAAAATATGGAAATTAAGGGCCTAAATCATCTCACATAAAATCACAAACGTATTTACTAAAATATGGCATACATCCTCAGTAATCCTCACCCTAGGATAGAAGATTATTATTATTCAATGAACAAAACATTTATTGATTAGTGATCCCAACTTCGAGCCCAGTCCTATTATCCGCATATGATGCTTTACTTCTCTGATAATCTGTCCCTCTCATTAGAAATTTAGAACATCTAAGGGTGCATATACAGTATGTGCAGGTTGTACAAAATAAACATGGTGGAGGGAAAAAAAAGAAGAAAAAAATTACAAAGCATGTATGAAATTAAATTGTCTTCATTGTAGAGATTTGAATTGAAGCTCATGAACACTAAGGATTCTGTCAAGCCAGAAAATCCCAATCAATCACATTAAACAGTCTATTAGCAAAGAAAGGGAGGAAACAGACCACCAAAAAGAGAAGCATTACTTTCTAGCTTATGTCCGAACTGTCAGGACAAATGGACAATCAACAACCATATGCAGTGGTTGAAGTTGAACAATATCACCAGTGATGTAATTCAGAAGGACCACAGTACAGCCAATATGTGCTGAGAAATGAAACTTGCTTCAAACCCATGATTAAACTACTTCACAATAAAACCCCAAACATTGCGATTCCCAAAACAGACCAGGAAAGGTCCATCCACCAGCAGATATACAGGGGACAGCAATTAGTTAGGTAATCATGAATCATACCCGCGTCACTATGCTAGCTCAATTTTTCATAACTCTGCTCTCATTCAGTCCTACTCAAAATGTATTTGATTCCCTAGACCATGCTCTTCTCATCATATTTATATTCAATCTCAAAATGTGAAAATCAAAGATATCGTATTCATGTTCAATCAATTATCAAATACCATATTTCTATCCAACTCATTAATCTCTATTCTCTAGATCTTTCTTAATAGTTTCTATTACAGTTTTTCTATGTCTTCATCTACCTCTAGTGATTGGAACCCCATCCCCCCCTTCCATCTGACCTACTCTCCTTACCACAGAATCCATAGGTCTTCTCTCTGCATGCCCAGACCACCTAAGCCTAGTTTCCACCATCTTTTCTACTACAGGTGCTACCCCAACTCTCTCTAATAAAGTAAGTCGTTTATGATCTTATCTCGTCTAGTCTTACGACACATCTAATGCAAAATCCTCATCTCTGCTACACTTAATTTATTTTCGTGTTGATTGGTACAACATTGCCGGTCTTACAGTGATAATCTAAGGAGGGTCACATGCAAACATCATTATCCCTTTGAGCTGATGTGCCCACAAGATCATGATTCACAAGACAGCGTGCTAACAGTTGCAAATAGTAACAGTAATTTGTTAAGTGTAAAGGAAATGATAAATGGAAGAAGGTATTAATACCTGAACATTATAACCGGATATGTCTTTAAGAACCTTTTCGGCTTCTGACAAAGAAGAGAGAGGGAACAGCCATAAACGTTCTTTGGCATTCCAAAAAGATTTAGGGATTCTTCTAAAAGCAGCAACTATTACCTAACAGAAACAACAGTGTAAAAAACCTAATTTGTGGAATAATGATATGATAATTGAAAAACAAATATGAATAAACCTGATCATACTGAAACTTCGCCGCAATGTTACCAGTGGAATGGAGAAAAAATTTGACCGAAACTTTAGTCAATTCTTTAGAATGCTCAACCGCATTGTTGGTGTTGTTTGTGGGTGATTTTAACGACGTTGGAAGTGGTCTAGCAGCTGCTTGGGGTAAAACATCAACCTGAAATGAGAAGAGTTAGGTGAGGAAATAGAGAAAGATTAGTATTATGGTAATGAGTGACACAAAAATGAAGAAATTAATTACTCTTTGAGGACGTGAAGGGGGAGGAGGGTTAGCAGAAGAAGAGGAAGTCGGGGTAGGGAGGGAGCGGAGTTGCGCGATTTTCTGAAAAGCGTCTCTTTCAAGAGAATCGAGGTCTTCACCGCTCAAATCCCAGTCTTCTGGTTCCATTATTCAATTTCAAACCCGCTTGATTTTTTTGAGTTTATGTCGCTCTTTGATTTTGAATTAATAATTTCTTGTATTGGTATGTAGGTTACAAATCGGTGTCGAGAGAGAAGAAAAACCTGTTTACCATTTAATAAAGAATCATAGATTAGATTAATGTTATTTGTTGAACTAATAGATTAAATGTGATTAAATTAAGTCTCATAATCAAAGATTAATGTTCTTTGGTGAACTAGTAGGTCAAATGTGATTGGATTAAATTTAAGAATCAAAGTCTAATGTTCTTTAGTAAACTAATAGGTCAAATGTGATTGGATTAAGTCTAAGAATCAAAGACTGACGTTCTTTGATGAACAATATATGATTGTTAGGGTTAGGGTTAAGATGAATGATTGAAATAATTTAATTACTTAATAACATTTATTACTTAACAATCATTTTACAACATCTCAATCCTATTTAACCTATTCAAGTATAAAGGCGTCTATTTCATAAAACAAAGTTTCCAAACTCATTTCTTAACAATGTCTTCAAGTAATTCAGGCAACACATCAACTTCAGGTTGGGTTAAGTATTCCAACAAAAATTGTTTTTGTAGGCAAGTAGTTGATATTAGAGTTTCAATGTCCGTTGAAAATCCAAATCGACTTTACAACTCTTGTATAAAAAAGGAACGTGAACGTCGCTGCACATTCTTCAGTTGGTGCGACCCAAATGAACCAGTTATATCTATAAGAGATGTTCAGGGTAGGTTTGAAAAGTTGGAAGAAGAGGCCAACGACACGACCTTTCTTCATGCTTAAAAAAAAATATGAAATTCCTTCACACAGGTGAGGTGGAAGAAGTTCTTGTAAAATTCCAGAAAGAATTAACAGATAAGCATAAAGAACTATAAGATCATATCTCATGCTACAAAACAATTGTTGACAAATTTATTAAGGAGGGTGCAAATAGGATCAAGACAGAAAATGAGTTTATAATTTCTACAATGAATACATAGCTGAAAAATTTGAAAACTCTATGTAGAATTTGAAGCTTGTGATCATAGCCATGTTCGTGCTTGTGGTTTTAGCTCTTATTAAAAAAAAAATCAAACTTTGATAAGTGGCGGAAGAGATTTGACTTAGACGAAGGATGAAGATATTGCAGGTGTGGTAGTAAGAAGATGAATGTTCTTGAACAATATGTATTTTGTTGTATTAATACCATTAAATCTATAATAAAAGACATAATTGATTGTTTAGTAAAAAAGAATATAAATAAATCCATAAGAAGAATCTATAAAAAAAAAGTCCATGAAAAAAGAAATACATAGTTAAAATTAAAAGTTCTAAAAGAATTGGTTATTAGTTTTGTATAAAAAAACCGGTTATTAGTTAAATTAATTTTAATTGATGTTTGAATTGATAAAGAGTATTAAGTTTAACCCAATATAAAAAATAATATAGTATAAAGTTTGACCCTTTTAAAAAAATAGTTTTTTAATAAAATTTTCTATCTTTTTCTACAATATTTATTAATTAAAATTTATTTATCTTTCAATAAAATATAAATATGGGGACCGAATCAGATGATTAAGACTAAAAGATAAATTTCTTAAAAAAAATGACTAGAAGATAAATCATTATTTTATAAAAAAAAAATAAAGATAGATTTTTAAATGCATTTTTAAATTTAAGATCAAATCGACACAAGCTAATGTAAATCATTATAATATTTACAGAACTATTTTATTATAATTTTATGAGGAAAAAAACTAATTTCACAATGACAAAAAAAGTTGTTCCATGTTAATCTTTCAATTATTAGAGGAATAACGTTTAGTTGAAAATCAAACCAATCTCTCTTGACGCTTCATATCGGAGAAGCTTATTAATCATTTGATTCAATCAGTATGTGAAATTGACCAAAATATCTCTGCGGATATTTAATGGAAAAATTAGAGAATAGGATATACCATTCCTACAATTCCCACCATTTTTCCCATTCACATACACTCTCTCACTACATTTCTAGGGTTACCGTTAAGACAATCCACGTACGAATTCCTATCCAATGCCATTCCGATGAATCCCTTCCAACCCTCACCGGAGCCATGCGACTGTTGCGGCTTCACACCGACAACCTCTCTCTTCCTCCACACCATCACCTACAGAGCCATCAACCGTCGTTTCTGCACAAACTGCGTTCTCAAACAACAACAAGGCACTTTTTGCCCTATTTGCTTCGAACTCTTCGACGACACTTTCATCCCTAATCTTCACATCATGTGCATCCGTTGTCCTTCAATTGCTCATCGATCTTGTGTTCTTCCTTCGTCCACGCCGGATTTCGCTTTCCTTTGTCCTCCTTGCGCCGATCCTAATTTCTCTTACTTCAAAATTGATCGGTCAGGTATTGATTTTCATGCTAATAAGGTTCTTGCGGCGGCCGCGCAGATTTCGGCGAATACTTTGACTAGATCGGCTGCTGCGATTCGGTTGGATGCTGAGAGAAGAGCTATGGTTGCGGTTGGAGCTAGGAAGAGAGCTGTTGAAGCTTTGGAGCTTTTTGCTGATGTGGTTGCGCAGGTGCAAGAGTCCGGTTCGACGGAGCAGGAGGATGATTCTGGTACTCAGAATTCTGACTCAGAATCATCAGATTAATGTGTTTTTTTGTCGTTGCTATTGAAATTTAGAATGGAATTTAGGTTGTTGAATTGTTTATCTTGTTGTGAATTAAATTCCCTGTTCAAGTTCTGGTGTTATTGTGGCAGGTTTTGATTAGGACTAGTTGTTGATTAGGTTGATTGCATTTTTCAAATCAAATGTTGTTTGTGTTTGTTATAAAATTACAGTGATTTTTGTAGGATTAGTTTGATTGCATCGTTTACATATTGTAGCTTCTTATAAGAATAAGTTATTTTTGTTCTTCCTTGTTCAAATGCAGTCATTTGCATGTTATAATATATCTTTCACAGATAAATTGGTAGATTATTATTAAATCTAGGCAATGTTGTAATTGTGGAAAATAGTGGTTGTACAAATTCTACTATGCTACAGGCTACAGCTTGCCACGGTAGTGACTATTTCACAACACTTTGTACTAAGGAGCGTATCACAGAGTAAAAGGGATTTGTTCAAATTCCACTGTGATTTAGTGCTATAGTGCAACTATCTGACAACACTGAATCTAGAATTTTATTTTCTTATGCATGTCCGTAACCCATAACTCTGTTGCTGGTTTCCTCTATCTTATAAAATCTACTACATAAAATTGTTATTGCAGAAGTTACATGTTGTAGGTCTTTTCCCCATCACTATTAATTACATTTTTAGTCTGGGATATGTATTGGTATGATGTTTTTAGTAAATTTTGGGATTTATATTCTGAATCTGAAAATAAGTTATTCTGGTATGCTTTTCTCCCGATTTGATATCAAGTACAAGGGCTATCCTATGAAATAGGAAAACACCTAAACGAGGAACAAATCTTAGTTGATGGCTTTTTTATATGAGGTTTGGTATACGTCTTAGCTATTACATCTTCCAATGGCCTGCTTAGAATCAGTAAAGAAACAAAACGCGGTTCTCAATGTAATAAGATCAATCCATATCAATAGGCGATTTAGTAGTTTTTGGGGTGGAATAACCTAAACATGGTTCATTTTATCTTGGCTACTTCTTCAATGGCCTTTTTAGAAATAGTTTACAGAAAAGAAAGTGATTCTTTATATAATAAGATTGATACAATTCAGTATCAACTGATATGCAAGAATCAAGAACAAATCTTTATTCTTCACTCAATATGAGCCAGGGAAAATTCAAGAGTCCTTGAATACACTACTGTCAACTTCCTTTCCTTCCTTTCCTTCCTCAGTTCCCTTCTTATATTTCATCCCTATCCTAACTGTCACAACAGCATGTGACTATGACTGCACTAATTATAGAACTGGGCTGTTATTTGTCATAGATCATACAACTGAATATTATACCTTGCTTCCCTTCCTATTCCCCCTAATTAATATACCCTTTTCATAAATAGTCCCATATCAAAGATAATCCAAATAAGTAGGAGCAAGGGTATATATGCTTGACATCAATGTTATCAAATATTGCTTGCTCTAAATATGGTTCCTTGCTTGTCAGTGATGGAAAGGCTCTTGTAACTCTGTTCTGCATCACAGCTTCAACCCAACAAATTCTGTTCCATGTTAGCAAAATGGAAGCCTGGACAAAACATACTTAGAAATCTCGGTAATTATATAGTCATTCAGACTCACTCACCTATTTGCAATAGATACATTAAGTTATGCTGCAGTGTAATATTATTGTTATCGAAATAGTGGAGGATGAGTTGCAGAGAGGGACAAGCAGTTGGTCGGGATCTTCAAGCTCTCTGTCTCTCAATCCCAAATTATTGTTATGAAAGAGGTTTCTTTCTTTTATCCTTTTTCTTGTTCTCCCAATTTTATAGCCTGATACCATTAACCATATAGCTTATGGGGCTCAGCTTACTTTGCAAGACACCTTATGAGATGTTCAGCCCCTAGTGGGTACAGACGTCCACAATCCCTGGTGAACTGGTCTGCTTAGCTCACTGTTATTTTCTTTCTCTCTTTTCTTTTCGATATGAACTATTTTTCACCTTTTCCCTATCTATGACTGGAACTTCCCTGCTTTCGATTTTCTCTATTAATTGAGAAGAGTAAACTGTTTGTAAATCACTTCATTGTCCCAGCAACTTTTGCTTTCTGTGACCCTCTTGCTCTTGTCTGACCGGCTTTCTTTTAAAAAACTAAGCAATGGTGGATGGGTTGGTTTTGCCAGATTACCTTTCACCACATTTTGGATGAGGGCTTGAATTCTCTTGCTAAAAAAGAAAATGGCATCAGTTACAAGTACAGAGAGGAGGGCTTGACCAACAAAACAAGAGCCCTCTTCTCCTTCGAATGAACCTTGTTCACTTGCAAAAATCTGGGTTCCCATTCAGAATGAATCTATCACTTGTTGCCTTCTGGTCCTTGAGAGAGCTCAGGTCAGATGCTGAGCTGACTATGCTGACAAGATGGTAACTTTCTGTGCCTTATTACTGTTGTTATTACTTCTAACTACTTTTCTTGTTCTGGATGTGCCATTTAACATTGATTGCAATTCTTTTTTTGCAAACTGTAATTCGGCTGGTGCATATGAAAAAAGGAGGGTACCATTAGAAATTTAACTAGGCAAATTTTTAAACTGAAACTATTCCATCATTTTTATTTTCCTTCACATTGGTGCAAGCACTAAAAATAAAGTGTGGTAGAGGAGATAGGCGGCGGGAACTTCCATTTTTTTTTGTTCTTAAATGGGAAAGGATGGTTGATGATGTTTGCCATAACATTTTGTAATAGTTTGATTGAAGTCACCCAACATTATTTTATTTTGTTTTTTAACATCAAATATACGTACGGGCTGCAGCCAAGATGGCAAGATGTGGTCTACAAAATGAGAAAACAAAGAAGTGGCCTGAAAGGGTTTATCGAGGCCCTTACATTGTCAGAGGAACAGCTATAAGCAGCCAAGTCTCATTTTGTTGAGATTTTTATGGCTGTGGCACTTGTTCATTGCATTCGCCCAAGAGGCGCATGCACATAGAGAGCATTTCTAACTTCTAAGCATCTTCCTCACCAGCATTAGGTCTATAACCTCATTTAGGAGAATAGAAAGCAGCTTGACATTTAGATGTGGTAATATAAGGTGGTAACTTCACCAAGACACTTTATCACTTTACTGATTTAGTGTGGTTGAGTACGGTTGTTGTTTTTAGTCTTGCATTGTATTAGTCGATATGTGTGCAATATGAGCCCATGTTATAGCGATAATATATGTGTCTTATTTCCCCAATCATGGAGGAGTTACATTAGTTGAGTGTCACATTACACAGGCTGTGTCCAACTACACCCATGTATCTTGATAATTTTCTTTCCTTCCATACCCGTCGTCAACTTCTTGGCATCGGTCCATTTTCCAACAGTAGCATATATACCAGAAAGAAGAGAATAGTAACCGGCTGTTTCACTCTCCAGCTTAATGCAATATTGGGCAGCTGTTTCCCCAAGCTTCAAATTGTCATGTAATCTGCAGGCGAGAAGTAGAGCTCCCCAGACACCAACATTTGGTAGCATTGGCATTATAAGCTTATATGCTTCATCCAGCCCTCCCCAAAAGATCGACCGTGATTCCATAATGATCAACTGAAGGCGCAATGTCATTGTCCTTCATGGATTTAAAGCACTGGTAACCTTCCTCAACCAAGAGCAAATCTCTATCATCCATCTGGTCAAAGAGCTCGCGAGCAGAGTCAACATCCCCACTCTATGAATACCCGACAATCGTAGGTATTAAAGAGATACTATTTCTCTTTAGCATTGCATCAAAAAAATCTCTTGCTTCCACAGTCAACATTACCGATAATCATTGTATTCCAAGAGGCAATATTTCTCTCCGGCATTAGCCGAAACAAATAACAAGCCCGATCCATTCTCCCTGCTTTAGCATATCCCGAAACCATAGAGTTCCAAGATATAACATCTTTTCTCGGAGTATTTCAACTCTCATTAGTATCAAGGGAAATGTTAACGAGTGTCCCCGGGGCACTCTTTAACAAGACCATAGTATTAAACAGGCAAGTATTAAATTATTCTGAAGTAAACTCCAAGAGTTATTGGGTTCCAGGTAAAAAGAGATAGATCATGTCATGTAACTTCAATTGAGTTGATATATGGAGAAACGTTGATGATATGCATGGACTTGAGTTCAAATTTGAGCTCGCTTCTCTATACTTAAGATAGAATTACTAGATTATTTGATAAAAATAAGAAAAGACATACCTTAGACACGAAGATTTATGTGATCTAACTCCACTGAGAGCGTTAATTGTAAATCACTTTTTTAACTTTTGAGTTTGAAGATTTTCTTTATCCTACACTAGACTAGACATCATTCCATTATCCTAAATTTTAAAATCTATAAAATACAGTGGGAAAACTAACATTAACTTTGTGCAGGTAAAATATTAAATAGGGAAATGGTATCAAGTGTTCTAAAATTTAAATGACACTTTTTTTAAGGATAACAGGCACTTGTTAAGAACGCTTGCAATTTTTTTGAGGTTGGTTCTATAGTTGATACGCAATAAATTTTACTTTACCCTTTATCATATAATGATTACTCCAATGTAAATTTCCTATAGTTGTCATCTATAAGAAATTTGAACATAATGCATATCATGCACTATCATACATTTGTTATCAAGACCTTAACAAAATATTTGAATGAGAGGAAAAGTATACAAAATAATGTAACAATTATATCTCAACTCACAATATGCAAAATTATCGAGGAAACGCAATTTTCCTTGAACTATTATGAAAAGAAAACACAATTTTGTTTGAACTAGCAAAACAAATCTTAACAGCAAGTTCAACTATAACAATTTTATTTATTGAGAAATTCCACATATTCCTTGATTTATTTGATTTATTTGGCTGAACACAATGTCACAAACTCCACAACTCTAACATTGTATCTCAATCAACTCCGATTTTTTTCCTGTACATCTGAACAAACTCATAAATCTCCTTTTCAGAAGAGAGGAATTTTGAGACACTTTCTCTCTCTAAGCATCTCTTTCCCCATGCAATAAGTTTTGGGCAGTCTAACTTCATTTTGCCTACTGCCTCATAAGTAGAAAACCATTTATAAAATGGAATTAAAGCAATATCAAGAAAACCAAATGTGTCTCCCGCTAAATATGGCTTGTCCCCAAGAACCTCTTCCAATGTCTTCAAATTCTCTATTAACTCCTCCTTTTCTTTCTCATGTTCACCCACCTTTCCAGTCCACATCTTCTTTGCAACTTCATGCACCTGTATATTTAACAATAACATTGATGTCAATATAATCCTTGTAATTTGGCAAAAAAATTCCTTCTGATTTGGCACACACAAGTAGATATAAAAAAAATGTATGTGCGATTGAATTCAAGTTATGTTCGGTCGCATTCATACGCATTTTGACGATCTAAAATCGAATGATTAATATTTCAACTATGAATAGTTTAAAAATATAAAAGTTTGTTTTAAAATATGAGGCATTATAGAAAAGATCAAAATTTGTTTAATTTTTGAACCATCTAATTTGGATTGAATGCTCAAGATGCATGTGTTTGACCGCGTAAAATCACAATGCACCTAATCCAATTGTCATTGTGACAAAATCGATCACATTTCCTATAATACCCTCACACATATATTAATGTCGTATCCTCTAAAAAAATATTAAATCTTATCGATACAATAAAATTTAGTTAATTAAAAAAATTAAACAAATTAACCTTATTATCAACAAAATCAGCCCAAAATCTAGCTTGAGCTCTCTGATGTGGATCGGTGGGCAGCAATGGAGTTTGATCTTTCCAGACCTCGTCAATGTACTCAACAATAATTAGGGATTCACAAATAGGCTTCCCATTATGAATAAGGACTGGAACTTTTTTGTGAATTGGATTCATTACAAGGAGCAGTGCACTCTTGGTGTTGACAAGATCCTCTTCCTTGTACTCATACTTGACCCCTTTCTCTGCCAATGCAATCCTAACTCGTATATCAAACATGCTGAGATGAAAACCCAACATCACAACCTCATCCCCCATTGTCTAAAATGACTCTACTGAACCAACCAAGAGGTAGAGTGCCTTTGAATTTATAGCAAAAACTTTCATTCAAGTCATACCTAATGTTATAAACTTTTATTTTGACTCGTTAATGTTGTAAACTGTTCTTTTGACGATATTCTTATTGGAAAATGTTAACTTAAAGTGCATTTATTTCTCTCAAATACTTTTTATGATTTTGAATATAAACAAAAAATAAGAGAAAATAATTAAAAATATTACCCCATCCGTCCCATAAAAATTATTACTACTATTGTAGAGTAGTTTTTTTTGACCAAAAACATATATTATTATAGCTGATCATTTCAAACAAATTAAAATTATATATAAATGAAGGAAAAAAAATAATTTTTTTACCAAATTAACCTTATCAACTATATTAATTAATTCTCATTATCATAAAACTAAAGTGAAAAATAATTCTTTTTTTTGCTAATCAGAGTGAAAAATAATATTATTTATACTTTTTTGACAAAAACTTGAGAGTTTATGTAGTCGGAATTAGAGTAAAAATTAATAATTAATGTTCTATTGAAAAGTGACTCTTATTTTAGGATTTGTTTTTTGCAAATGTGATAATTATTATGAGACAAATATAACAAAAGTTAATCTTATCTAATTTTTTTATTGTAATCAAAAGAATTAGACTTTTTCTGATTACATCCTGTATATTTATGGCTACACCTTAAAATGACAAAATTACCCTTTCATAAAATTTATTTTCAAAAAGCCTTTTTCTTCTTTCTTGGTTACACCTCAAAACCCTTCTTCTTTCCTGTTCCAAAATTATACTTCTCCAAGCAAGATTTCTCTTTTTTGTGCAAGATTTCAAAGAAAATTTGAAGCAAATAAGGTTAGCAAAATGTGTTCTTCAGTCGATATTTGGACTCTTAGCCATTTAGTTCATGGTTTGATCATTCGTCGTCGGTACGTATGAAAACTATTTGTTGTGAGAGATCAAAGTATCAAACCATTAAATGATTATCTCCATAGATTAATCTTTGCATTTATGAACATAAATACTATAAATACTATGGTTCAAAAAAAGAATAACTAAACTACATAAAACACCATTTATTATATTTTGTGTTATAAAAAGTAAGAAATGAAACTCGAAATAAACACCATAAGAAATGTGTCGATTTACCATGGATTTTGACGGGGGCATAAAACCCATGATAAATTTGCAAGGAAAAATGCCAAGGAAACCCCTCACAAATAGACTTTAAGAGATGCGGGGACCACTTACAAATATGCACAAGCCCTGTGTTTATTTTGAGCGGCAATTTGAAATTCAAAGAACCTGTCAATGCAGGCTTTTTCCTACCATATGGGAATGCGACGGCTTTTCACAGGGACAGCCCCTCGGATCAGCTAGATTTCTGCCAAAATCAGAGATTCCTGCATTTGAGTTGACAATGGTCTAGCAGCACAGTTGTAACCTAGCTATAGCTAGGCTTTTTCCCCTTTATATTTCAATTCATTTCCTAACCGTGATCTTCTTGTGGTGTTTGAGACTTAGAAAAAATAATTTCCTCTCAATTTCTTTTACACACATATGAACCATTAAACTCATAAATTCATAATACTTGCAAACAAATTCAACTGTTTTAGTCTCTTTCTGCTGCAAAAACACCAACAATTGCACAAACTTTTTGGAAAAACATAAGACATCCCTCATTCTAACTTACAAAACAACAATCTCAGAATTGAAGTTAGCATAGCAAGTTCCTAAGATCAATGCTCCTTGTACTTGTTCTTAATATTTTCTATCCTTGAATTACCCTTTGTAGCTTCTTCAGCAGCATCAATTGCTTTATCCTTGAATCCTCTCTCTCTATGGTTAATTATTCGCACTTCTTATATGTATGTTGTTGTTTTTGTTTTTTTTTTGGTTGTGATAAAATGGAATATATGCTTTGTAGGTAGATTTGTTGATTATATGTATAGTTATAGTTATAATTATACTAGAATGCCCAAAAATGGAATATATAGCACTTTTTATAATTATTATAAAACTGTTTATTTACTAATTAATAAACTGTTTATTTAGGTTGATTAAAAAAAACTGTTTATTTAGGTAGAAAAAAGTTTATTTACTAATTAAAACAGTATTTTTAGGTAGAAAACTTATTATATACTAATTAAAACAGATTTTTTTTTAATTTATAGAAATTCGTTTTTTATATTTCTGTAGTAAAAAATCTGATATTTTTTTACTGTTTGTCAAACTTAATCTGTTTTAAAAAATATATTATTTTCTTAAATTAAAAAAATTGTTTTTAAATAAAAAATATTATAAAAAGGTTTATTGTTGGAAAACAATTTTTTAAAATAGTGTATTCAAAATTAGTTTTTTTTATAATTAAAACTATGTTAAAAAATAATAAAGCTATTTCATGAAACAAATAATTGTATTTAAAAAATACTTTTAAAAAAATCGATTTTTTTATTGTTTTAAATACGTTTTATTAATTAAAATTATTTTAAAAACATTTAATTATATATTAAAATATTGGTTTTAAATAATAAAACATTGAAAAAAAATTGCCGTATCTCAGGGGTTAAACCCCTCGCAAAAGCCTTGGCATAAGATAACATGTTGATTTGACATTCCGTCAGTCAGTAGTAAGTCAGAGCAGACTGTATAGTTGCAGAAAAAAGTGATGAAATTTGCCAGAGTTTATGACAGGGTTTAAGCGACGCAATTTGACAGGGTTTAGCCCCTCGTTTTTTCCCAAGGGTGTAACCCCTTACAAAATATTAGCGACGAGCCGCTTTGCCAGAGTTTCTACCCCTGACAAATTCCCTCACAGACGTCCCTTTTCCCATGGATTCTGTCATTTTCTCAGGGATTTTGCCCCTGGCAAAATACAGTGTTTCTTGTAGTGAAAATCTAAATTAATGAAAAGATATTTTAAAATATTAATATTACTAAATCTTCATTTTATGTGGTTTGGTGACTTAACTAATTTGAATCATGAGTCAAATAAGAAGAAAAAAAAAGAGACCATGAATGAACAAAAAAAAACTAAACTCGGAGGAAGGTGGTCCCATAGAATCATTAATCAGAATAGTCGAAAGAGGAGTTTGACACTACCTCTAAGAGATTGAGTCACCCTTCAATCTAGCTCCATATTTCGCTAACCAACACAACAACTATTAATTTCCCTCGAGGAATGATGGAAAGACAAGGGCTAATGATGGATTGTTGGAACTCCTTCCTTAATTAAAGTCAAAATCGATTGAAAATCTGATTCATTCTCAACATGACGAAAACCATTATTTCATGTCATCTCAAGGCCGTGAAAAATAAGATGCAACTCTACACTCATATTGATAGTAATACCATAACTGCTGGACATACCCAATAACCAATTACCATTAACGTTTCTAGTTAAATCTTTGAACTTAGCGAACACAACTGCATCAATATAGTATTAATTTTACTAATTGATACTATATATATCTCTCTCTCTCTACACACACACACATGTATTCTAAGCTACACTTTGCTTACATGGCACTTCACTAATGTCCCTCTTTCTAACTAATTTTCTAAGAAGTCACTATGTGGCTCTCTCTTTTCTTTTACTCTATTTTCCATCTATTTATTACTAAATATTTACATTTGCATAAGCTCATTCTTATAATTCTTAAATATGTAACTGATAATTGAGTGAGCTTTGTAACTCCTTCCACTATCCATTAATTAAGGCAATGAAGTATGTTTTATAACTTCTTCCACTATCCATCTTCTCCTCTTTTCCAATTTACTATATATTCATATTTTTCCACTATCCATCTTCTTTCATATATATGTATTCATATTCATCCCGTGCCTTTTTTTCTTCTTCATATACTTACTACATAATACATACTATGATCTATATATTTATTGAATTCTTTATCATGTAACTTCCAATTCACTCTCACACTTTGTAACCACCACTTATCTCACATTCATTTTCTACTCATTTTAACAATTATACTAAATCACAAGGTGTTCAAGTTTACTACAATGCTCCTAATTTTGTTTTCTTAGCTTATATATCCTTTCTATTTTAGTTACGACAAGTTTTCATTTTTTTTCTTCAAGCTTTATATAGATTTAATTATAATATTTTATATCCTCTAATGTGTATCCTTTGATTGAATGCACATATGCAGGTTTTGGAAAAGGGAGGGTTATGTTGAAATTTTCATTAAAATTGAAGTTTTATTCATTATTATTTTTAATTTAACATTGTGATCAGAACAAGAGTTTACAAAACATGGGAGAAAACATATAAAAAATGAATATATTTTTTTATTCATTTTAATTTCAAGTGAGCATGTTATGTTATTAATTGAACAATTTTTTTCTAAGAGTTATTAACATTGAGTCCCAAGTAACTAATGGAAAATTTAGTGACGAAATTAAAGAAAGATTTCAGGTTTTACCTCACTAATTTTTGTTTTTTTAGCGGTGGACTGATCTTTGCATCTTGATAAAAGAGGACTCCCAACACCCTGCAAAGTATGATTCATTCTACCCTAAACTCATTTTCTTGCTTATATCTAACTTGATCGTTGTAGTGCCTTTTGGAGGTACCACACCCCTCTCCGCAAGCAAGCACCGCAAAGAGCTCACTTGACGTCGTTTTCCTCATCACCTTAAAAGAATTTCCCCATTATTATTGTAAACAAAACCATATACTTGTTTGTTTTGGCAAATGTAAATTCAAAGACCAGAGAGCTTATGTTGTATCGTTCAAATTAAATGCGAATAATTCATAAGACATATACTTGGCTTTCCAAGTTGATATTTTATATTTTAGACCAAGTAAACACGCATGGACCAGCTCCTAGCTAGTTAGTAAATAGTTGATGGACTGGTTCATAGATATGTTAGGATTCAAAAGGCATATAAAGAAGCAATTATTAAAATTTGGTAGCTTATAGCTCGTGAACATAACAATATATACTAAAATCAACATGGAGAATTTATCAGATGATTTATTGATAGAGATATGGAGTCGTGTTTCATACAAGACAGCAATGAGTTGCAAATCCATCTCAAAGCGTTTTTTAGCTTTAATCTCACAGCTCCAATTCATTGAACTATCAATTCTTCATCACCATACTTTGCTCCAACAAATGAAAGAACAAGAAAACCAGAAAAAATGGCACTTCAATTTTATCTCAAAGCGTAAACTTCTCATTTCATTCTCACCAAATCTCAATCTTTCTACTCCTGAAAACCAAATCTCCTTGAGTTTTCTTGGCCGAAAATTCGACCCTAAACTCGACAATATAACAAGAAAAAAACATGTCTTGTATTCGAGAATTGTCGGATTTTCAAATGGCTTGTTTCTCTGCAAGAAAACCACACGTGGTAGAGTCTACCATGTATGCAACATCCTCACAAAAGATTGGATCAAACTTCCACTCTCTCCACCCCCGCGAACTGGTCACAATAAACGTGACCGTGTATTAGAAGGCTTTGTTTGTGAACCTTATTATAGCATTGAAGAAAAAACAAAGAAAGTATCTTTCAACCATCACAGGTTCAGGGTAGTTCGTTTTCCTTGTTTTGAAGGAACAATTAATGAGATTCTTTGGGGTATAACAAAGTCTGAATTTGAAATGGTTGTTTTCTCTTCAGAAACTGGACAATGGAGCAAAAAAAATGTGTCCTGCCCAAATGGTCTTAGCTTTACACAATCTGCCATTTTGCTGCACGTAGTTGCACATGAAAACATACTGTATTTCATGGGAAAAACTAGTATGCTAGTGTACGACCCTTTCAACAATGATGAAAAATGTGAGATCATTAATTTTCCTAGTGATGCATCTGCAAATGACATTCTATTTAATGGTCATGTTGGTGTGTGTCGTGGAAAATTTCGAATGGCTTGCTTTTGTACTATTCGAAGCTTTGTGAAGGTGTGGGAATTGGAAAAGGATTATAGTTGGAGATTGTTGCACATAACTTGTTTTCCTCCCATATTAGTGAGGGATTGTATTGTAGATGAGTTATTGATGACTGGGGGAAGGAATGAAATTGTTGATATGGGGACTCAAGTAAGAGCTTTTCATCCTTATGATGGTGATGTTGTGTTCTTACAACGTGCTCATAGAATTTTTGTTGGAAACTTGAAGACTAACAAGATTGAGGGTGTTGATTATGGGATTCATGGATTTGAATCTTTGCAAATGATTTCGCTTGATCTTCCATTGTGGCCAACTCCAATTCCATAGCATAAAATAACATGGGTTATGCAGAATTTGTATGTGTATTGGCTTAGTATATGTCCCACATCGGGGAGATTGGGAAAAAGAGCGAGGGAGAGTGGTTATAAAAAGAAAGGGTATGAGAATGAGCAACATACTTACCTGGATGGGGTCAATGGGCGATCATGAAGGTCCATGGCCTAGGTTGGTGACCTCCATTGCACTTAGGAGGGGTGCCTGCCTAAGGTGTTCTCAAGTAGAACAGCCTACATCATAATTTGTTGCTGTGGGGGCCTGCGTTCGCGCGGCCCCCTTCAATAATAGTTCAAATTTTCTTAACTTTTGGGCATCATGTTTTTTCCCCCTAATTTATTCTTATCAAATACATATACAAATTTCACATTGAATAAATCTTCTTAACTTGAGTTTGATTCACACAATGACCTGAACTAAAGAAGATATAGAACAAAAATATATCCATAAATGGCAATTTCATAAAGCCTGCATTACAGACTGATATAATTTACAATAATCAGTGTTCATGTGTCGAGATATATATGTATTCAAACATGCAAGTTTGGTGACTTGCAGGCTGCAGCTTACTTTGTCGACAATAATAATTACAACAAACTCTAAAATAATTTATCTATGCTACATGACTGAGGCAGTACTGCCCAAGTGAGTGAAGAAAGTGCTGCATCTAATGCTGCCTTAACAGACGGATCCTTGATTATAGCTTCACACACAACATCTATCAAGGCACGGTTTTTCTCCGAGTCTGAGGGTTTCATAGTTGAAACATCAGAAGACAAACACAATCCCTTAGACTGTTGAGGGTAACCATGCAGTGAATGAGGAAACGGTTGGTAGTGGTTTGAAGAAATAGGCATTTGGAATTTGAAGAAGGTATTAGAGGGTTGAGTTAAGTCCAATGTTATAGTGGGACGTGATGATGCAGATGAATAGAAATCAGACAGGCCAGCGGAGGCAGTGGAAATGCTAGATGATGAGGAGGAGAAGAGGTTTGCATTTGAGAAAGTGGTGCTTCCATGTGAACTGGTGGTTGAACCAGAAAGTAACATACTCAATGCTGCTGATGTTGTGCTTGCTGTCAACCTGGCTGCTGGTGGAAGTGAATGATTATGATTTCCCTCATATGTTGTGATGAAAACTGTTTCATCTACACAACACCTTTGAACCTGTCGAAATACGATGCACATTTCTAGAGTACATTAGTAATTTATATTATAACAATTACTAGTTTATATGATATTATGATGCACATTTCTAGAATACATAGTAATTTATATAATAACTATGACTAGTTAAGCAATGATGCACACCAATGCTACATCCGTAGTAGTAAATGTCATGAAAATTCTAAAATGTAGTATCAAGCTAGGAACATATGTATAATTGTATTCAAGTCTTTAATATGAAATGTCAATAACATTGACGGCTTCTGCGCGTTATATCTCTTATTCTACAATAAGTTAATCACTAATGTGTTGCCTCTTATCTCATGCTATTGAACATTCCTCTACTAGTTTCTCACATTATATTTTCTAATAGTGGCATCAGAGCTACATTCGATCATACAGTGGGTGGTGCAAATAATTTCTCTTGTCAAAAACTATGTTTTCAAATTATCTATTCAACAATAGAAATTCTACCATCCTACTAAACTATAAAATGAAGTCTTTGACTCAAAAACAAAAACAGTTCATGTAGCTACATGGCCCGATTAAGTTTGAGTTCAAACCCATAATTTAAAAGGAGAGTGAGGAGTTCAGGTGCAAAAAAGTTCAACCTCTTAAGTTCAAGTTCAACTCATGTAAACATGTGGCTATAAGACTCAAGTTCGTATAGAGCCCACAAGTCCATACGATAAATTGAATGGAGATCATCTAAAGCTCTACTTGAGTACAAATCTATGAAGAAAAATGAAACTACTAGAGAAACAATGAGTCCATATAAGAAGTCTTTAATAAGACCGACAAGGAAATTCACATGCAACTAAGCACGTAATATGAGTGGTCCCTGCTAAAAGTCTTTAACAAAACTGACACAGAGGATCACAAACGCATCTAAGGACAAGAATGGTCTGTGGTAATGTATAGAATAAACCAAATAGTATATTTGTAGTAGTAAATGTCATGAAAATTCTAAACTGTATTATCTAGAATATGTCCAGACCTATATATAGAAAAACTTATGTACAATTAATTGTACATAAATAATATTTAAGGTTTCACCACACTATTATTCTCCTCATAAAAGTTAATTACTAATGTGTTGTCTCTCGTCTCATTGTTACAAAGTAGTTGATATATACTAGCTTATCACATGTAGCATCATTCACAGAGGAGTTTACCACAAAATTACATAAAGGTAGGGTGTGAATGTCAAATATCTTCAAAGTGTTACACAAAGAAGAATGTGTTGAGAAGCATGTTGTAGTCTAACAAAGAGAAAAATAAATTGAAAGAAATATTAATTTTGTAATTAATAGAATGAAGAAGATTTATACAATGAATATAAAAATGATGGAATTTATTTAGTGATTATAATTGGCATGTGTGACGTGTTTGAAAGCGACATGTATTCTGAAACAGAAGAAATGATTGATATAACCAACTAGCAACTAATCACAACTAATTTGTAATTAACTTTAACAATATTATACCCATCGAAAGTAACAAATCTCTAATAGAATGGCTGCGAGGTTTCGAAGTGGGGGAAAATATAAGAATCACATCATTAATTTAAGATCATTGATTAGCTTCAAATTAATGAATTACGTACCTGCTTACGAACCGGACATGGTGTTGTTCCCAATCCCATATTGCAACGATAGTAGGCCCGGGGACAGTAGGGGTTAACCTTTGATATCTTTTGTCCATACTTTCTCCATCGACACCCATCACTCATCTGATCACAATCAAATTACTTAATTAGTGGTAAATTAATGATATATAGATGGATGTTATAATCAATCAATAATAGCAATCAAATGAAAGAAAAATATTGTACAAATAATTAAGATAGAAATATGTACATACCAATGAGAAATCTGATCTTGCCCTAATGGACACTCTAGCTTTTCTGCAAGAAGCTAACTCAGATGCTCGATCACCCTCCATTATAATTTGTTTATTGATTTTATTAGGTGATGAAGATTGTTGGTTCTGCTGCTGCTGCTGCTGCATCGTCTCCACTAAGAACTTATTCTGAAGAAGTGCATAGTGTTGAGTTACTTGATTTAACATAGATCTTAAAATCTGATTCTCCTTCTTCACCTCCTCTACCTTACTTTCCAGCCACCCCAACTGAATTAAGTCCACTCATAAAAAATATTTGGTCCAACATCAATTCAAAGTTAAGCACATATAAGAAGAAAATAATTGTATAACTATAATCTATATCAATTTAAGCTATGAGATTACTTTGAGTTGAGGGATAGGCTGGTCTTGATTAATCATTGGAAGCTCTTCTGAATTACTATTCAGACTCAAACTGAGACCACAGCATCCTATTCCTACCTGCACATGTAATTCCCCTATAAATTATTATTAAAAAGCAATAATCAATATACTAATTAGGAGACATGCAGTGAATGATAAATATACTAATTAATTACATGGATGGAAATTAACTCACAGTTTTTTTATCATATAGCCTTTCATCAACTTGTACTTGTTTATGCAGTGCAACTTTCCCTTCCATTTTTGTAGCAACAATATATGAATGATGGATGCAGCCTTCCTACCGAACTATATAAAGGGTGTGTACAAGGACTTTCTTAAGTCGTTTACTTGCTATCAAGAAATTAAATTTTCCACATAAGATATACAAAGTCACCTAGCTAGCTCAATTTGTGGTAGACTCAAGAGAATATATATATATATATATATATATATATATATATATAGTGACTAGTACGTTACCAAGGTAATTAAATAAGTAAAAAAACTAGTTTTAGATCATATATAAATTATTCTGACTAAGATATTTGGTTTTGAACTTAAGGACTTTTGCAATTAAAGAGAGAGGGAAAAACAGGCCAAACAAAAATATGTATATATTTTGCATTGTTTTTTAAATAAAGAAAAGTGACGATGTCACTTACATGACTATTGTAACATTTCTATTAGAAATTTGGGTACAGCTTAGGATTGAACATGCAATACTCTTCTTCTCAATCACCTTTTAATGTGTACGTGGGTTTCGACGATAAGAATTTAAAGATGGATGCTCGGTAATTCTAATAATTAAAATAATGGATGTTGTGAATTAGAAAGAAAAAAAAAATCAAAAAATGTGGCATTACTCTAAAAAATGTGATATAGGGCCCACCTTATACTCCTTTGGAGGTTCACATCAAAAACATCGTAGAAATCAACCTATAAATTGTTATAGTAGATAATTTCACACAATTAAAAAGTTATGTAAATAAAGTAGAAAAGATAATTTTACCATATTAGTGGATTTTATTAGGATAAATGCAAAGTGTAAATAATAGCTTGGAAGTTATGCACATAGTACTACGATTGATTGATTGAAGAGTATAAATAGAAAAAGTACTAATAATTAAATTAATTTACTTTGAAAGTTAAACCAAAAGTGACAATTATATATTTTAGGTTAATTTTATTTTACAAATGTGACGATTATTACATGAGAATTAAGAGAGTGGTATTTTACACAAATATCTAATAAACAGCGTACTCTATTATTATTTTTAATTGGATAAAGAGGGACGTATTTGTGTAGCAGGTTTAGCCATGCATCAGTAGCTTGTCTTGAGATTAAAGTATAGAAAGCAATTCATGATTCATCTCTTAAGTCAACCAAAGAAGCTGCTACGTACCATCCAACCAACTGACCAACAAAATCAATAGGTAGACTTAATTCGTTTCCTTTCATCCCATGTAAAAGACGACAATAGTGATTGCTTTATTATTGGGATGTTTTAACTTTTAAGCATCACATTGAAAAGAGACAAGATCTAAAACAATGTAATTTAGGATTAATGCTCCTCCTCGAGGTCTCAGGTTCGATTCTCTTTAGTGCCAATTTAGGTGGGTTGGTTTAGCTTCTTAAAAAAAAAAAAAAAAAGTAATTTAGGGTTAAATATATCTATGTTTTTTAATTTCTACAAAATTAGTATAAATTTCATTTTTTTGTCCTCCCCATAACAAAAATCGCACATTTAATTCCTACAAACAATTTAATCATTGTTGAAATAAAACATGTTTAATTTATTCATTTTAGTTCCTATTGTCTATATCGAAAAAATGGACAAACAAACATTCTAATGCTAGTAATTCCTCAAAAAATATATTCTAATGCTAGTAATGTTTTTTTAGGGGAATAATGTTATTATTTTATCATTTATATATTTTGAATATCAAATTTTGAAACTAAATAAGTAATAAACATTGAGATAGTCCTATGAGTTTAGCTAAACTAACAGGAACATTGCATAATATATGTATGAGTAGTCAAGGTTCGAATATCAAACACTTCACTTATTCATTTTAAAAAGAAATAGAGAAATGGTTGTATAAATGAAAGTGAGAGAATAAGTGCTTTGCTTGTAACAAGCGGCAGTGACTTGGTATTTGAGAAGAGTTTACTAATACTAACGATGGAAAGGGACAATAGAACATGGACATTGTTTCAAAGTCATATATCTGATACCAAATCAATCTATGGAAAAGGAATAAATAACGGTGCAGGTAGTAATTTGGTAAAGGAAAGCTGCTCTAGTGGCCATCTTCACATCAGACCAGACCGCTTCAACTTTGACTTTAGACTACAAAAACAAACTTGACCAAGTCTTCCAAATTATTGTTGTTTTATTTTCTCAATCACAATTATTTATTTATTTATTTTAATTATTATTGTTTACATATACGTGAATCGTTAACAATGGATAGCTGATAAGATGAGTGTGTTAATTTCAAAGAATGTGTATGTTTTTTGTTATCAATATCAACTATCTGCTCAACTGAATTGATAACATTTTTACACATGAATAATTAGATATTAGAGCTGTACAACAAAATTGATTTAAGAATTATTTGATGTTCATATTCACATTTAAGAATATACCACTTTGAAAAGGAAAACCTATCAGACCTATCAACAAGCATAGATAAAATGTAATCAACGAGAAGTAAACCAGTGTAAAAATATGTCAACAGCGTAAAAATAACCAATGGATTAGTTAAAACCGCAAACAAACTCGTGTTGCCAATCAATTTACTCGGAAGAGCAACCTTTGTCGATTTTAATTAATTATATTCAATTGTCCAATATATAAAAGCAAGTAGGTATTTGATGTTGATGTCTCTGAACTTGCTGAAATTTGTACTGCCGCTCTAGAGTATCCTCAGAAGAAGCTAAAATGAAAAACGCAAAGAATCATATCAAGGAATGCAAGACTAGAAATCTTAAATAGCAACATACAAAGCAAAAGTGTGTCGTATATATGCGGTACATCCAAACAAACAATCATACATCAAATACAAACAAACCAAAAGCACCCTCAAATGAGGAGGCCCCCGAAACCAATAAAAACTAAACACCAAAACTAAGAAGTCATCTCCAAAACCTAAAGTCTAAACATGTAAACACCAACCACCACAAAAAAATCAGCACAAAGAAAATAGATTGGATTATTGGGTGGCGGCAGTTTGTGAAGAGAGGGCAAGAAAAAGAGACGCTAGGTACACTTCTATGAATCCCTTGTATCTATTCAAACAATAAAAACTCTTACTTACTTTATTGACCCTTCAAGAAGAACAAACAAACCAACCTAATGACATGAGAGTGGTTCTATGCACTTTTTGGATTTATATATTGTGCTATTAATAAGCTTCACTCTTATTTTAAGATATATAAGAAGGGTTTATCTATTATGTGTAAATTTGCACATGTTAAGAAATTTTAAATAGAAATTTTGTATTGGAACTTGGACATTTAATATTAAATATAAAACTTTTAAATATATAATTGTTGTTTTCCAAAAAAAAGTTACTATTATTAGTTGTTTTAACATGTGCAATGTTGCACATGTTAGACAAACCCATATAAAAATGCTTTTAATTAAGAAGCATCATAATTGGATGATTGGATCGGTTAAAAAATGCACAATATCTTGTAAGTACACAATTATATAAATATGAAAAGTAAAGGGTTACAAACACTTGGAATGTGTTGCCGATCAAATTATCCAGTAGGGGATCCAGGATCCTGAGTTATGGGTGCAAAATTTTTAACTTTAATAATTAATATTAATATTAAAATTATAAATTTTAAAATATATGTATATAAGGTTACCAAAATTTGATCTAGTCATTTTTTTAAGATTTAATAAATATGCGCCGATAATGTAACATAATTTTACGCATGCATCTAATGATGTATTGCAACAATGTTTAATGTAGTTTTTTTTTAAGAACAACATTTAATGTAGTTGAAAACACATTAGTTGTGATATTCATTAATTGACGTAGAAACACATCATTGCATGCACGTTTAAAATAACTTAATAATTAGTGCATAGAAATTAAATTTGCTTTTTTTTTTTATCGATGTATTATAATTTAAACTACTAAATTTACATTTTTGTTACTTTTACCCAATAAAACAAATACTTGAATTTACAATTTGTCAAAAATAAAAAAAAAATTATCACTATGAATTCAAAAGACTATCATCTATATTTTATACAATTAATTATAATCATATTTTTTATAAGCAAAGGAAAAAAAAAATTGACCAGAAATTAGAGAGTGGAAGGATTTTTTTTTTACTCCCTCCGTCCATATATGTAACCACCTATTTGATTTTATTTTTGTCCCTAAATGTAAACTCCTTTTCAAATTACTAGATGTATTTATTATTTTTTTTTCCTAAACATACCCTTAATTAATACTACTAACTTATCTTGAAATTTGAAAAGTCAAATTTAATACACATACAAACAAAAGATAATTTGGTAATATTAACACACAAAACAGACACATTAATTACACTGACAACTTTTCTTAACAAATGTGAAAAATGTAAAGGGAGTTTACATTAAGGGACGGAGGGAGTAATAGTTTATTTGCAACTAATAGCAAAAAGTATTTGATTTAATATAAGCAATTGAAGTATTAGTCTTAAGACATTTATGGAAAACTAAAGTCTACTGATTACGATAAATAGCATTAAAGGTCATTTTTATGAGAAAATTAACAGCATTAAACACGCCAGTCGTAGGAAAATTAGTAGCATTAAAACGCTCATTTAATATCAGTCACGCTAAACTAAGAGGGCTCATTGTCCGTCTAGAGTCACTATCCTTATTGAGGAGTGCCTTCTAGTTCAGTCACTGCCCCTCCAAAGTTTGTATTGTTATAACTTAAACTAAGAGGGCACGGAGGTCTGAGGAACCCATGGCATCACTAATGAACAACAACGATGAATGAAAGATTTTGGGAGAAAGAAGAGAGTTTTGTGGGTTTATTTTTCTCATAAGACAAAAAATATTTTTAATTTTGTGGAACTTGAATTGGAGGAAGATTCTGATAGGTTTTGATAAATTTTTCAAATGCAATACATGTTGTTATAAGATTTTTTTTTTTGAAATAACATGTTTTTATAAGATTAAAAATATACTAATTATAAGTATTCATTTATTATTCTCTTAAAAAACACTATTAAAAAATTTAAAAGATTTCTCTATCTGTCTTTTATTGTCAACCTCTGAAACTCTACTCTTCATCCTCTAACAACCCTTTGATATATTTTGTATCGAAACAAACATTTGTATTTACACTAAGAATAGAAGCTATATGGGTGATTTATCAACTTTTGATTTCAATTTGCAGTTTTAACCTTTCAAAATTGACAACTATGACCTTGATTTTTTCTGGACAATTACGGCTGAGCTAAATATATGTAAATCTAAAGAAATACACGTTGATCGTAGCAATAACTTCAGAATTTCCGTTGACCTTTCATATGATATTTTCATTTTTTGAAAGGATCGTATGATATTTTTATGTGCAGCTAAATCTTTTTTACTTTTATATTAAGCAAAGCTTTATTTAGATAAAAAAAAATAAGTTTTATTTAACGTTCTGAACTATTCTGTCATATTAAAAAGATATTTTCAAAAAGAATATCACTTTACAAAAGTATTTATTTTTTGCAAATTTTTCTCAATTTTTTTTAACATACACACATGTCTATAAGAATCAAATGTTAGAGAAAGCTTTTTTTTGAAGAAAAATATAAGAAAAAATTGGTGACTCATTTTGTTACAACTAGTAATTGTTGAAGTTACAAAAATAGATTTCAACGAATAAAATTAGTTCAGATCAAACAACTAAAACTTTTATTTTGGTAAAACAATACACAGATCTCATTGGACAAAATTATTTTATAGTATTATTTTAGTCACACCAAAAAACATAGTATAACATAGTGTTGAATCTACCCCTGGGTAGAACAAGCCTTTTACTCAAAAAAAAAAAAAAAAAAGGTTGAACAAGCTTTATTTTTGGAAGGTAGAACAAGCCATGTGCAGCAGTACAATACAAACCCTAAAATCAGTGTAGTTTATTAAAGTAAAATTTGTTAATTGTATGTATATATCATTCACATTTATAAACTTGATGATTTTTTATATGTTGTTGGAGACTCAAATGGTGGATATGCAAGCATGATAACTTATATGTTGTTCTATATCTCCATGAATCTAGGAACTTTTGCTTGCATTGTGTTATTTGGTCTACGTACTGGAACTGATAACATTCGAGATTATGCAGGATTATACACAAAAGATCCTTTTTTGGCTCTCTCTTTAGCCCTATGTCTATTATCCTTAGGAGGTCTTCCTCCACTAGCAGGTTTTTTCGGAAAACTTCATTTATTCTGGTGTGGATGGCAAGCAGGCCTATATTTATTGGTTTCCATAGGACTTATTACAAGCGTTGTTTCTATCTACTATTATCTAAAAATAATGAAGTTATTAATGACTGGACGAAACCAAGAAATAACTCCTCACGTGCGAAATTATAGAAGGTCTCCCGTAAGATCAAACAATTCCATCGAATTGAGTATGATTATATGTGTGATAGCATCTACTATACCAGGAATATCAATGAACCCCATTATTGAAATTGCTCAGGATACCCTTTTTTAGCTTCTAATTCTGAGTTGAATTCTTATCTTACTAACTGGAATTAAAGAATTGAGTAGATATGTTCCACCCAAAAAGGGAATGGGCTAAGGTTATGAACTTATAATCTGATGATCGAATCGATTCCATGATTCTAAGTTCATTCCAGATAGCAAGTTACAAATTCTGTGTTAATGGGGGGATTACCATTATGCTTGTTGTAGTGATAAATCTTATATGTATATGTGTTTCTAAGAATTTTTTTTTACATTTTTCAGGGTCTCGGGGGGAGGTAGAAACACATAAGAACTTTTTGAATGGGAATGGAAAAATAACTCCAGTTACTTCGCAAATGGTAAGATCGTTGGCACAAGAAAGAAGGGTTCATCCATCTCATCTTGCCTTAGTTCTGATTTATCCATTTTTTTAAGAATACTGAGTCGGGTTCTTTTCTTACGCGTATTGAATAGAACACTGATCCAAATCTTGTTCATAGAAAATCGTCTTTAGTTAGATGGGGAAAATCATGTGCTATTGTTCAAATCCATACTGAATCCTATTTCGGATGGGAGCAGGTGACAATTGAATCCAAATCCAATGCGTAAGAGTGTGAAAAGAAGGCCCGAATTCAAGTTGTTTATAGAAAAGAATGCTGGAGAAGAGAGTCAATTTATTGCTTATGTAGCTTATCCCTTAGACCTTTTTGAAGAAGGTTCTGTTACTAACATGTTTACCTCCATTGTAGGTAATGTATTTGGGTTCAAGGCCTTGCGTGCTCTACGTCTGGAAGATTTGCGAATCCCCGTTGCTTATGTTAAAACTTTCCAAGGTCCTCCTCACGGAATCCAAGTTGAGAGAGATAAATTGAACAAATATGGACGTCCCCTATTGGGATGTACTATTAAACCTAAATTGGGTTTATCCGCTAAAAATTACGGTAGAGCAGTTTATGAATGTCTACGTGGTGGACTTGATTTTACCAAAGATGATGAAAATGTGAACTCCCAACCATTTATGCGTTGGAGAGACCGTTTCTTATTTTGTGCTGAAGCTATTTATAAAGCACAGGCCGAAACTGGTGAAATCAAAGGACATTATTTGAATGCTACTGCGGGTACCTGTGAAGAAATGATAAAAAGAGCTGTCTTTGCTAGAGAATTGGGCGTGCCTATCGTAATGCATGACTACTTAACCGGTGGATTCACTGCAAATACTACCTTGGCTCACTATTGCCGCGATAATGGTCTACTTCTTCATATCCACCGTGCAATGCATGCAGTTATTGATAGACAGAAAAATCATGGTATGCACTTTCGTGTATTAGCTAAAGCGTTACGTATGTCAGGTGGAGATCATATTCACGCTGGTACTGTAGTAGGTAAACTGGAAGGAGAAAGGGATATTACTTTAGGTTTTGTTGATTTACTACGTGATGATTTTGTTGAAAAAGATAGAAGTCGCGGTATTTTTTTCACTCAGGATTGGGTTTCGTTACCTGGTGTTCTGCCTGTTGCTTCGGGTGGTATTCATGTTTGGCATATGCCTGCTCTGACCGAGATATTTGGAGATGATTCTGTACTTCAATTCGGTGGCGGAACTTTAGGACACCCTTGGGGAAATGCACCTGGTGCCGTAGCGAATCGAGTAGCTCTGGAAGCATGTGTACAAGCTCGTAATGAGGGACGTGATCTTGCTCGTGAGGGTAATGAAATTATCCGTGAAGCTACCAAATGGAGTCCTGAATTAGCTGCTGCTTGTGAAGTCTGGAAGGAGATCAAATTTGAATTCCCAGCAATGGATACTATTTGAATTCCCAGCAATGGATACTTTGTAATCCAGTAATTATCATTCCTTCTATGAATTTCAATTAAACTCGGCCCAATCTTTTACTAAAAGGATTGAGCCGAATAAAATACACAATACAAAAATACTTCTTGTATCTATAATAAATCCTCTGAATCTTTCCGATTGGTATATTTTTTCTATTTAATTTCTATTTTTTGATTTGGAATAGATATAGTATAATTAAGAATTATAGCATTCTAATTCAATATCATACTAGAATAGAATGAATGAAATAGAAATAATTGATATTTAAAAATAAAAAATTAAAATATAAATATTTTTATATTTGTTTTCTCGATTGTATTTTTTTTTTCAACATTGACAACAGTGTATCAAACAAATATAATATGATCGTGAATAAAAGGATGGATTGACTCATGTTACATATATTTATTTTTACTTCGTCAAATACTGGATTCGTTGTATTTAGTTTGTATCAAACAAGAAGTTTTTTCATTGTAATTTAATGTAATATGCAACTTTTTTTTAATATTAAAGAATTCTATCTTTTTTTTATTGCGATTGGATATACACATCCGTCTATTTTTTTGTATTAGGGTTGCTAACTCAATGGTAGAGTACTCGGCTTTTAAGTGCGACTCCATTTTTTACACATTTCTATGAACTAATTGGTTCATCCATACCATCGGTAGGGTTTGTAAGACCACGACTGATCCAGAAAGGAATGAATGGAAAAAGCAGCATGTCGTATCAATGGTGAATTCTTAAAAATTTTATTGGACCCGGCCCACATTTTCGTTTGAATTGTTGGCTCGGAACAAATGAATTCAGTTGGGTTTAATTAATAAAAGGATAGAGCTTAGATGCTCCAATTATAGGGAAACAAAAAGCAACGAGCTTTCATTTTTTATTTGAATGATTACCACATCTAATTATACGTTAAAAAAGGATTAGTGCTTGCTGTGGAAAAACTTTTTCCAACGAATGGATTAAGGATTTTTGTTATGAGTCCTAATTATTAGCTATTCTCCATTATGTTATGGGGTAGCAATAAATGTGTAGAAGAAAGAGTATATTGATAAAGATATTTTTTTCCAAAATCAAAAGAGCGATTGGTCCAAAAAATAAAGGATTTCTAACTAGCTTGTTGTCCTAGAACAATTAGATGGAACAAGCGAGCGGAGATAGTCCATTAATGGGTTTTAACTTGTTTTCTAGGTATCTATTCATATTTGTTTTTTTTTCAATTCGAATCTATATCTAGAATACCTTGTTTTGACTGTATCGCACTATGTATCATTTGATAATCCAATGAATCTCTGATCCTTTGACCCTTTGACCAAATAGAATTTCTAAAATGAAGGAATATCAAGTATATTTAGAACGAGCTAGATCTCGCCAACAGGACTTCCTATACCCACTTATTTTTAGGGAGTATATTTATGGACTTGCTTATAGTCATAATTTGAATAGATCCATTTTTGTGGAAAATGTAGGTTTTGACCGTAAATATAGTTTACTAATTGTAAAACGTTTAATTACTCAAATGTATCAACAGAATCATTTAATCATTTCGGCTAATGATTCTAACAAAAATCCATTTTGGGGCTATAATAAGAATTTTTATTCTCAAATAATATCAGAGGGTTTTGCCATCGTCGTGGAAATTCCATTTTTCCTAGAATTAAGCTCTTCCTTAGAGGAGGCAGAAATCATAAAATCTTATAAAAATTTGAGATCCATTCATTCCATTTTTCCCTTTTTGGAGGATCAATTTACATATTTAAATTATGTGTTAGATATACGAATATCATATCCTATCCATCTGGAAATCTTAGTTCAAATCCTTCGATATTGGGTGAAAGATGCCCCTTTTTTTCATTTATTACGATTGTTTCTTTATAATTTTAGTAATTGGAATAGTTTTATTACTACCAAAAACTCGATTTCTACTTTTTCAAAAAGTAATCTGAGATTATTCTTGTTCCTCTATAATTTTTATGTATGTGAATATGAATCTATCTTCCTTTTTATACGTAATAAATCCTCTCATTTACGATTCAAATCTTTTAGCGTTTTTTTTGAACGAATTTTTTTTTATGCAAAAAGAGAACATCTTGTAGAAGTTTTTGCTAAGGATTTTTCGTATACTTTAACATTCTTCAAGGATCCTCTCATTCATTATGTTAGATATCAAGGAAAATGCATTCTGGCTTCAAAGAATTCGCCTTTTTTGATGAATAAATGGAAACATTATTTTATTCATTTATGGCAAGGTTTTTTTTTATGTTTGGTCTCAACCAAGAACGATCAATATAAACCAATTATCCGAACATTCATTTCAGCTTTTAGGCTATTTTTTTAAATGTGCGGGTAAATCGTTCAGTGCGGAGTCAAATGCTGCAAAATACATTTTTAATCGAAATTTTTAGCAAAAAACTTGATATAATAGTTCCAATTATTCCTCTGATTAGATCATTGGCTAAAGCGAAATTTTGTAATGTATTAGGGCATCCTATTAGTAAGCCGGTCTGGGCCGATTCATCCGATTTTGATATTATCGACCGATTTTTGCGAATATGCAGAAATCTTTCTCATTATTACAATGGATCCTCAAAAAAAAAAAGTTTGTATCGAATAAAATATATACTTCGGCTTTCTTGTATTAAAACTTTGGCTTGTAAACACAAAAGTACTGTACGCGCTTTTTTGAAAAGATCAGGTTCAGAAGAATTATTGGAAGAATTCTTTACAGAGGAAGAACAGATTCTTTCTTTGATTTTTCCAAGAGATTCTTCTACTTTGCACAGGTTAAATAGAAATCGGATTTGGTATTTGGATATTCTTTTCAGCAACGATCTGGTCAATGATGAATGATTGGTTATGTTATGATACTTAAATATTCTAGATATCGAATTTGTATTTTATATATATAAAAGATTATGAAATGTTCATGTAGTTAAGAGTTGAGTTTCAAGATTCCTCTTCTGGAGAAGTAACTCAGGTTTAGATGATACATAGGGAAAGCCGTGTGCAATGAAAAATGCAT